>JAVDOI010000009.1:24808342-25188342 GCA_032191485.1 Leptoclinus maculatus
GGGCGTCGATTTGACAAAACAAGCAGAGAGGGCAGGAAACGTGGACAATACTGAGCTCAACACACAAGTGGACTCAACTCTGACAACTCAACACACTGACTGACGTGAAGCGAAAACATTCACATAAATGAACACATGGACGTCTGACATGAGCAGAGTCATTATTATTAATATATCGTCATCAGACTCACACCGGACGTCACATCTGCTGCCTTTACATCCGAGTTTGTCTGAGCTGAGTAGAGATTCATTAGTTAGTGACACTAAAGCATTTCTCTTTATTTATTTGTCCTGTGGATCCGTCCTTGTGTCTGGACAAACCTGCTCAAACTATTTTCCACAGCATGTGCACGGTGACCTCAGACAGCAACCTGCACTAAAGAGTGGGCGGAGCTTAAGGCCAATAAATAAAGTCTCTTCAGCTGGTCATGTGACCCGGCTTAGGCGCACACACACAGGCCCCCAAAACACCTCGGCCCTACATCTAGTTTCCATCATCAGCTCCTGCTCTGGGTGGTTTGGGGCAGCGGGCTTGTTCAGGCAGGTTCCCCAAAAACACAGTTATGGGGTGAATAAATTAGAGAAACACGACTAGTACAAGAACAAGGCGGCAAAGACAAATGTAACTGTTTTTAAGCATTAAGGCGATGGTTCCCGAAGCAGCTTAAAGTGAATTTACTGTCTGAAGTCTGTTTATTGCGACAGACATCATTGTTATTTCCTGCGGTTTGTGTCAGGAGACCGACAGGAAGCCCGACTCAGTGAAAAAGAGGAAAAGGTAGATCTCTTACGTTCATGTCGCAGAAGGAGCCGAGGATGTTGCTTTCATGAGCAGATATGTCCTGCAGGAGAGAAAGGACAGTACGATCAGGGTTTGGGAGGTTAAACATGAAAACCTTGGTGAGTAATTATTATTTGAATGCAGAGTTCTGTTAAGTTAATTACAGGCCACCGTTAACGTTCGAAGGAGATTGAAAAGAGAACAATGTGTTTACACCACAGGACACATCTGTGAGTGTGAAGAAACGTCCACGTGGACTCATTAGAGTCGGGAGGAGAACATCAATATGACTCCAAGTCCAGTGGACCGCTGGACCACATCGACAAAATGTCACGATATCTCTGACCAAATATCTCGACATCGATATTGTAGAGCATTGGTGCTTTCACACAATATCTACACTAGATGAAAACAATAACAATAATAATCAGTAATGTGGGTATAATGAAAAGGTAAAGGCTAATAATAGATGTCCAAAATCTAAGTCTCATATCACGACATTGATATAATGTTGATGTATTCGCAGCTTTAGTCCAGAGCTATCGCAGCTTTAGTCCAGAGCTAGAGCCAGATGAGGTTTAGCTTAGCTTAGCATAAAGACTGGAAGCAGGGGGGGGAACAGCTAGCCTGGATAACTCCCACCAAAACCTCTAAAGTCCACTGATTAAGACAACAGATCTCGTACACAAACAAACAGGAAGTTGTGGTTTTATGGGGAATTACAAATTCTTTGTGACCATCGGACCTGGAAGTGACCAGGACGTCACTGCATCGGGCCGCTGAGCTTTATTCAGTAAATAAACTTTAAAATCCACTTTAAATCTTAACCTCAGATCTGGATCAGAGACGCGTTTACATTTCTTGCAAGTCATTCAGCATGGCTTAAGAACTGTTAGTCGACTAAAGATCAGTTTGAGGTCATTTAGAGAGAAAGTGAGGCATCCCGTCCTCACCTCTATGGTGGGGTGTGTGTTGTGTTTGTAGGCTGTGTAGAGGGGGAACTGGATCTGGAAGATCTTGGCGGCACACAACAGCAGTTTCTCTCTCTCCTCTGTGCTCCAGGAGCTGAACGGGTCCTGGCTGTCGCTGCTGCTTGCTCCAGCTTCACCCCCACCACCACCCCCCCCAGACCCACTGCCGCCCTCCCCAGGCCCCAGTGCTTCCATCTGGGCTTCACACGGATGGTTGGGCCCCTGACTCTGGCTCTTATTCTGGTTGAGGTCGGGGGCGTCGGCGTCCTCTTCGGCAGAGTCTCTCTCCACGTTCACGGGCTCGTCCTCCCCGGGCGAGGACGGCTGGGGGAGGCCCCCGCTCCATTCGGACCCCCCCTCGGCCCCGGACGCGCCTCCTTTGTGGAGGCGGTCCTGGACGCTGCAGAGGCGGTCTCTCAGGCTGCTGATCTGAGCGATGACCAGGTTGATGAGGGCGTAGACCAGCTGATTAAAGACCTCCAGGTGCTTGTACTCCTTGAAGCAGCAGAGACATTGTCTGAAGAGGAAACGGGACGCGTTAGAGAGGAAACCAACCGCTCAGTCACAATGAGGAAAAGACCTGCAGCTAATGTGTGATATTGGGCTGTATACTTCACATTACAGTCACATAACAGTCTCTAGTTTAAACAATTCACTGAAAGTCCGACATGCAAATTGCTCAAGTGAGTGTCAAATTTGACTCAAAGTTTGTCGGTAGTTTGTGCAGATAATTAGTCACGACGTTGATATTCTGTGCAGTGTTTTCCGTGAGATCACAGAGGAAGACGCACTGACCTCTGTGTCCAGGAGCTGATGTAGCCCAGCACTCGCAGGGCATGTTCCTTCTTCAGCTGGAAGCCTCCTTCACTGCCGTCTGTGTCCGAAACTGAGGAGGAACAAGAGAAGACACCCGTTAAGAGAATCAGTAGGAAGTCTTATTTTAACATTTTATTCATGACTAAACACCACCGACGATCTGGCGGTCGCTCACCTTCAGGTAACAAAACTTGATTCACCGTTGCAGCGTTTTAAACATGTATTAGTGTCGAGCTCGGCTACTTAATCTTTTAAAGAGCCGAAGCTGAAAAGTACCGAAAAAACACGGCTGCCATTAAAATACTATGCAGTTATAAATTAGCCTAATAAGGAAGATGTAATGCCCCCCCCCCCCACAGTCAAACTAAATCATTCGCTAAAACCAAAACAGACGCCTGAGGCTAAACAAGAGTAATCACAATAAGCACATCCAGAGTTCTTCACATTGTGCCGTTTACCTTCTTATTCTTTTATGACTAAGATAAGATAAGATAATCCTTTATTAGTCCCGCAGCGGGGAAAGTTACAGGATTACAGCAGCATAGTGCAAACAAGAGACAAGTATTATAAATAAGTAATAAACAGTAAAGAATATTAAATAAGTAAAAAAGTAAAAATCCAAAAGTTTTACTAGCAGACTGAAATAAGTCTTAAACAACGGATGAACATGTAAGATAGGCAGTTTATATCACAATTATCCTGGGTTACAATAATAATAGTGATTCACAATATCATCTCATTAATCATCAATATAGAAAATGGCACTAAAAACATACTGGAATCACTTTAACGCACATTTCTCTGCAGCACAGATAAAACACAACATTCTTTAAGTAAACACACAAGCAAACAATCTCAAATAAGGTAAATCATAAGTCCCTCTGCATAGATAAAAGATTAAAACTGTTTCCTAACTCCTGTAGGCTCTATTTTGCCTCCTCTACATGATAATGAGCTCGACAGCTTTTTCAAGTCACTCATGTGAGAATATTCACAATAATCCCAGTAATGGAAATTCCCCACGATCAACTAATGGGATGTGTTTCCATCGTTACACCCTACATCGTCCCATCCTTACGGGATACGTATGGGAGAGAGAAACTGAAGAATAAGTGGAAGACATTTCCCAAAAGACTAGGAGGGATGGATCAGCTTCACTGCAAACATGGAGGACGTTATCATATCGGGATAGATTGTAAAGGACAATATGGACACGAATTCAAAATGCCTGCACTTGGTTCCCATACTTTGTTGATGTTTATCGGCCTCAAAGGCCTTCGTGGGCTACAATACGGAGGCTGCCAACTACAAAGACATTAAATATTGGCGCCAGACTTCAACCGCTTCCGTCTAAAGTTACAGTTGTTCTATTGGCCTTCGAAGATCCACATCAGTCACACCCAGCTGAGAGGAATCAAGTGTCTCCATTGAATCGCTGACCTGGATTTGACAGCAAAGACGCACACACAACACAACACAACAATAGTACTCAATCAACCGTCTTGGCCGTGCAAAGCAGGACGTCTTTCCTCACGCAAACCGAAACCCTTTCAGCTCTACATGTGAACAGAAGCTCCTCTGTGGCCCCGGGGCCGACCTCTCCACTCTCTGGGATGTTTTCCTGCCGTCGCTTCGCTGCTTTGGTGATGACCACGTCGTCTGGGAACGGGCACACAGGTGCCAGCGTTAAAGCCAGTTTATGGCTGCAGCTCACCGTGGATATAAATACAACAGCGTGGGAGGACACCTGCACAGTGACTGCAACGTACAGCCAGACTGGAGGCGTTTAAACATGAGTGCTGCAGCTGTGACTCTAAAAAGTACAGTTCAACTCAAACGTGTTTCTGAAAGCAGGTAGAGGCAGAAGATCTGAAGCAACCCTGTGTTGCACAAAGACAATAAATGATCCTTGCACCTCGAGTTATTTCAGTCTGGACCAAAGTGGTCGACTAAATGCCGACATCGTCATTCCTGGAGCCCAACGCGGCCGCACAAGAAGCCGTCCCGCCCGTCCACCATGGGGACATCAGCCACACCGCTCTGGCAACAGTTGACACAACACCAGCCTCTACACACACACACACATCATCTCAAGGTTGTCATGTTATCTGCTCCTCACTTCCTCTGGTCAGAGAGTAAACAACACTTCACAGCAACCTCAGAAACACGCGTTTGTGTTCTGAGCTTCCTTTCTTATTTAGTGTTTCAGTTCTGCACGAGTCTCTAACTGAGACCAAAGCCCCGCCTGTAAGACAAAGTTAATACCAAAACCTTTAATTATTTATTTCATCCATTACTGACCATTATCTCACCGGACTAATAACCCACGGGGACCACACTCTGGCACATTCGGATAGAGAAAATTGTTACTGAATTACATTTGAAATAAGAAAACCGAACCCGATCTGAGCTTTACGCAACCGAACAAGCAGAAACAGACCCGCTGGGTAGCAGGCTGAACAAGCATCAGTGTACATTATTACTTCTGATGAATACAATAGAGGGTCTGAATACGACAGCCTTGTTAACAGGTAGCTTTTATCAACAACAAAGTGACTTAAAGCTCAGTTTTTGTGGACAGAAATTATTTTTTGGAATCAACCTGAAAGCTGAACCGCACAAATAAATGTTATTAAATGTATCTGTATAGACATTTTGAAGGTTTCATAACTCAAAACTGACCAGACAGTGTTGATCTTCTTCAGTTCCAGTCTGCCATCGAGCAACAACTAGAGTAACCACCGTGGTCATGTTTTTACATCCGTGTCTGTCCAAAATGTCAACGCCTCATCATTTGATCCGATTAGACATCTGTGTGAAATTGTCATAATGAGCGTTATAAATTCTAGAGTTACGGTCACAGTGAACATTTCAATCTGTTCATCCGTGAGGACGCTTCTGCTAAATCTGAAGAAACTCTCTCCAGGTGTCAACTCAGAGACACCATAATCCTTACATCCCTGAGACGCGTACAACCAAAGGAAAGCTCCAGGTAATTATTTTATACTAATTAGAATTTAGTTTATGTCTCCAGTACAACCATAAGAAACCAAAAAAGTATGAAATCGATGAGTGACAAGCTTCTGTGGCTCTTACTTTGAACTTTCACCACATTTCCTTCTGCATGAGTCCGTGGTTACCGTCACCATCAACATGGATCTATGATTCAGCTTCTGTCAGCACTAGTTCACTCAAAGTAAAACAATATAGTTAGAGCCCCTTTTTTCAGAGAGGACATTTCAACTTAAAGGTAAAGGTGTTACTAAAGACATCGACAACCTCTCAGTTCTATTCAAGTACATCATTCTGAATTGTATACAGGTCGTATGAAGAGCATAGACGTTTGGATAACTAATTAGGCCTTCCTCATTTAGAATGCAGCATTTTCCGATGAAGACGTGGGATCAGCAGACGTTCAGCTTTTAGGAGCATTCTTTGGACGTGTATACAGTTGTATATACATACATTCAGAACATGCATCTCAATCGGGGTTTTTACGACACACATCCTCAGATCTGTGAGTTGTACACAAACCAACTGGTAAACAAACAGGTTTTCATTTGGATACGAGCAAATATCGCAACGCCGCCCTTTTCAAGACGGTCGTTGAAGGAATGAATGAACTGTGTTCGCACGGTTTTAGATTACTCATCAAGTGGGACTTCCAAACTAATGTCATTATTTAAGTTGCATCATCAGCATATTTGTTTTTACGGAAACTAAACTCACTTATTTGAGTGATTCAGTTTGTGTGTGAGGTCTAAGACTCTTTAAACAGGGAGAAGGGCTAAAGTCATTAAATGCTGTCTGACACTTGTGACAAGCTCACATTGCTTCTAAACTGTTGTATAAATAGATTCTACCGGCTCAATTTCATTCAGTTAATTTAGAAACAAAATCAGAAAATACTACAAAATACACCATCCAAAGTGACACCTTCACATTGTTTGTGTTGTCTGACAAACAGTCCAAAAGTCAAACTTATTCGTTGAGCACACGTACAAACAGAAAAGACGCAAATCGTTGCGTTTGTAGAAACCACGAGGATCAGCCGTGTGCTGGGAAACGCCCGCTGAACACGGCTCCCGGTTGTAAAAGAGGATTCTGTCTCTTACATACACACACACAAACATATGCTGCTGCAGCACATCTGAGTTCACAGGTCACCCACAGACACAGCACATGGACCTGCCAGTCTTGTAGACAGAGCTGTCACAGCTGGCAGCCCCCCTATCACCCCCCCCCCCCCATCACAATCCTCCACAACACCAGTTTGTATCCGGCCCGACAGACTTCATCCTGCCACTAAAACACAACCAGGTTTCACCGTTTCACACAGCTGAACTGGTGAAAAAGCACACGAGCAGCAGATTTTCTGTCGTGTAACTTGAGTCAGAATGAAGCCAAACAACAGCGAGGCGAAGCTAACGCATCAGCACGGAGCAAACTTCAACCTTCATCCAACTACAACCCAACACCGCATCAAACGCTCAAACTTCAGGCTGAAGCGTAACAAAAAAAAAAGTGAACCTTTAAAGCACAAGCGTACAAAAATACAATATACCAATATATTCATGAGAGATCTTTTTTGGAAGCAACTAAATTGTATCCGTAGTATCATAAGCATGCCAGCATTGAATGCTTGGTGATCAGGCAATTCATTTCATTTTAGCCGAGACAAAGTTGTTGTATGGCTGCTTGTGTTGAGACAACATTAAACATTTGAGAACTTTGGGTTTTTATGGCTTCAGCAGAAATAAAACATGTTATTTCTCAAAGTAGGGCACCGAAAAAGTATCATTTTGGAACTGAAAGTCAGGTATTGTATCGTCACTAACTCACTGGTATCAATACAGTGATTCTTCTAAAATGAAACCCAGCTCTCTGACTGAACAACTCAGTTCATCACAACGATTACTGCAATTTTCCACACAATGACCTCGTACTTAAGAATGCGGGTTATAATGAAATCGATACCGTTTGACTTCCTTTCACCATGCAACACAATGAAACGCATGCTTTGTGATCAACATCAATTAGACAACCTGACCTATAGATTCCCAAAAAATATACTGTTGCACAAATCAATATTAGAAAACAGTCCTCTAGTCACCAAGATATGTTTGTTTCTGTCCACATATTGTACAAAAACACCACACAAAGCTGAATCTGAACCTGTGAGGCCTACGGTTACATTAACCGCTTATAGCAGCCAAACCACAAAACCAGAAGGTGGAATATTATTACAGAATTGGGGTGAACAAAAAAAAACCTAGAAAGAAACAGATTAATCATACAATAATTTGTTTAAAATACAGTATATAGCCAAAGATATGTGGACATTGTACTTCTGGTCTAGACCCCAGCAGACAATGACTTTAGACGATAGCGTGCTTCTCGCTTTGTGTCAACAGTGCGTGTGTTTTTTATCTTTCCTGTTATAACATGACAATGTCTCCCTCCACACAGAAACCGTTTCCCCAGCTTGGTGTGGAAGAACTTGACTGGACTGCACGGAGCATCCAACACCTTTGGGATGAACCGGAACATCAACAAGGCCTCTTCACCCAATATCAGCGGCAACACATTCTGACCAACACGTCTCTATTAAGGATGGAACGTTAATGATTGTGACCTTTAAATGTCATTTGACAGACTCCCTAACAAGAGAGAGACAAAGAGAGAACAGGCCAAACAGAACGCGTGCAGGCGTGGGCAAGACAGCCTTTTATTTGGTGATAATGTAATTCTGTGTTGTTGTATGCTTTAGCAACTAAATTGCATTAAACTCCAACGCAGACTTGGGTCTCTGCTAAAAACGACTAAAAACGACACAGGATTGTGTGTTAAAGTGAAGCCCATGCTACATTCAGGTGCAGGATTGTGTGTTAAAGTGAGCCCATGCTACATTCAGGTGCAGGATTGTCTGTTAAAGTGGAGCCCATGCTACATTCAGGTACAGGATTGTCTGTTAAAGTGAGCCCATGCTACAGTCAGGTGCAGGATTGTCTGTTAAAGTGAGCCCATGCTACATTCAGGTGCAGGACTGTCTGTTAAAGTGGAGCCCATGCTACATTCAGGTACAGGATTGTCTGTTAAAGTGAGCCCATGCTACATTCAGGTGCAGGATTGTCTGTTAAAGTGGAGACCATGCTACATTCAGGTGCAGGATTGTCTGTTAAAGTGGAGCCCATGCTACATTCAGGTACAGGATTGTCTGTTAAAGTGAGCCCATGCTACATTCAGGTGCAGGATTGTCTGTTAAAGTGGAGCCCATGCTACATTCAGGTACAGGATTGTGTGTTAAAGTGGAGCCCATGCTACATTCAGGTACAGGATTGTGTGTTAAAGTGGAGCCCATGCTACAGTCAGGTGCAGGATTGTCTGTTAAAGCCATGCAGGAGGAGCTTTCACACAAGCTCATGACACACACAATAGGCTGGACCTACACAGGAAAACGACAAATAAACGGTGAATCGCTGCATGGTAACAGCTCTGCAGATATAGTGTTATAACACACACAAAACAGGCTTTGTTCCGTGTCTTACGGACATCCTTGAGGTGCAGCAAAAGGCCCGGTTAGCACGCCTTGGACGAACGGCTAACTTGTAGCTATAAAAAGGCAAACCTTGTATTTACGTTCGCTTTGCTATACTTGACGTTAGAGCTGCAGGTGAAATGGGGGCTTCTTCGCAGCATTGATTTATTTTACCAGCATGGAGCGAGGCTGATGTGCACACGACGTCGGTCCGAGAAAGACACACACCTAAAGCTACCGAGGATTAACGGTAATGCTGTGTGTGCCAAAATATGCGCCTCGTTGCAGCCATTAATTTTTGTGGGCTAGCTTTAGAGCTTTAGTTGCCGCTAGCCTTCGACTACTAAAGGTTATAACATTTCAGATTTAAGAGACTCGGCAAGTAAACACAAGCAATTTACAATCATCCTCTTCGTGGTATTGACATGTTAATTGGGTCATTTTGAAACTGTGGATGTTTCTCCATCCGCATAACAATGGGTGGCAGCGGAGTGGACAGCTAGCAGACTGACCTGACAAACACATCAAACAAAGTCAGGCTAAGCTAACTCTGCTAACTTCCAACACATCCGTGCAAGGCGCGTCTTAGCAGCACAATTTAGCATCCTGCAAACACACACCGTCCCTGTGCACCGGTGTTCAACAGCGCTGAAGTATTTAAAGTCGTGACTGTAATGTCACGAACAACAACCAATCGAGGTGTTGCGATTCTTTTTTTTGTGCGAGTTCTGTGAGGAGTGTTTTTGACAGACAGGCCCCAAAAAAAAACATGAACTGCCAATTTTTTGGAAGGATACATAAAAAAATGGCATTCATATGAAAACCCGCCAGAGTCTGACACACGAAGACAACGACTGTCACCGACTGAGAGCACACGCAGACACAATGCCACGTGTTCGTACGGCTGCAGAAGTCTGCACGAGACGAAAACACACAAAGTTATATTTAGCTAGAAGCTAACACCTAGCTCCAGTGGACAGCGATGCTAACATCAAGCAGCTAGTTCCAAACATCGTCTAGCAGTGCAAATAAGATAAATACTACTTACTTTCATTTAAAACCTCCACCAGCTCGGCGCAGTTTTCACACATTTTCACACTGAGTCAAACCATCGCTTCTGGAAGCGGTTTCGTTTGTTGTTGGCTGGCAGCTGGTTGTTTTTGGGGTAAAAAAAAAAAAAAAAAAAAAAAGGCCCAGTGTGGAAGGGAGTGATTGTGTGAAGGTTATCCTCTAAATGAAGCCAGAGGGAACAACCACGTGGACAACGGGATTTGCATCCAAAAGCGAAGTTTGATGTCAGGGTAAAAAGTTTAAGAGCCTCTGGGAAGGTAGGAAATCGAGTCAGTGTCCAATCTGAGCGTTAACTTGAGAGAGTAGACACAGCAGCCATGATGAAAAAGGAGGGGGGGGGGACGACACACAGTGTGGAGAGAGTTCGGGAGTTTTCGTGCTATTCTCCTTCACCCATTCGGGTTTCTTCGGAAATCTCGCGATATCTTCGGGTTGAAGATATCGCGAGATTTTCCTTACGATCTCAAGGGCAATGAAAACGTTGTATTTGTCAATCTTTAATAATAATATAAGAATAATAATATAATAATAGGCCTGTTCTTTAAGGTTAAACAATAGTATATGAAAACATTCTATTTTCTAATCAACCTCACATGAATTTACAATCACAAATGTAAAATTGCTAAATACTATAATTATTCTGTGTATATATAATATTTTAGTTATTGTGGATTTTTTACTTTTTTACTTATTTAATATTCTTTACTGTTTTATTACTTATTTACTTATTTATAATACTTGTTTTGATCTTGTTTTTTTACAATGTTTTACTATATATATATATATATATATATATATATATATATATATAAATGGAGTTATACTTTAAGACAATAACTTCCAGGGGGAAAAAAAGCGATTAAAACTCCCAGTGACCCCTGTCATGTTTTATGTTACTTTAAAAAATATATTTTTCATATAATAATTGTTTGATTTTAAGTATTACTGTTTATTTACATCTTTGTATTGTTAATTAATTTAAAATAAAATAAAAATCAAGTTTTATTTTATATATTTTTTCTAATAAGACACATTTGGATTTTAACACCATCTTTAAATTATCTAATCCATGCTAATACATTTTTAAAAATGCATATTAAAATATGAAGTTATTTGTGTTTTAAGCTATTATTTACATTTTCTCTGGTATACATGTAATTATATCGGTTAAAACACAGTCAGAAGTATTTCAAACATACTTATGATTGACTACAGAATCGTGTAATGAGGTTTATATACTTATATAGTGTTTGTCTTGTCTGTACAATAGTAGTGGAAGAAGTACATGGATATGTATGTAAAAGTAGTAATACCACTATGGAGAAATACTTTGTTACAAGTAAAAAGTACTGTGTTCAACATTGTACTTAAGTAAAAGTACAGAAGTATTAACATCAAAACATATTTAAAGTACTAAAAGTAGAAGTACTCATGATGCAGAATAATATACATCATTGTATTATAATCATTGATGCATTAATGTGTTCATCACTTTAATGTTGCAGCTGGTAAAGGTGGAGTCAATTCAAACTATTTTATAGACTGTTGAGTAGTTCAATATATAATAATACATCAGAATGTATTATTTGATTATTGATTGATTAGTTCCAAAATGTAGTAGAGTAAAATAAAATGTAAATATTGAAGTAAACTACAGGTACCTCAAAATTGTACTGGAGTACATTTCTTTAGTAAATGGAATGCATGTATTGTAAACGTCTGAGGTGATTTTGGGAGGAAAGAGACAATAACTCCTCAGATGTAGTAAGTTTTGTGCTACATTTACTCAACAGTTGGATAATTAGGGAATTATCTGAAGACCTTTCATTTATTTCAGACTCAGCATTTTCCATCACAGACACACGTGACTACGAAACACTTTCAAATCAGACTCGTGTGTCGGAGCTTTCTCAGGACCTACACTGCAGCGTGCGTGTGTGTGTAGGCTAAAGGAAACTAAACCTTTTCTCTAGAACCAAACCTGCTGTAAACCTTCCAACAGACCTGCTACCAACTTCAGACCTATTTCATGTCAAACCTGGGACCCCACAGTGTTTGTCTGGATGCTCATCCCCCCCGTCCTCTGCACCGATCAAAACTATTTTAAATGCAGTTATAACTGAACTGATGTAGTAAATTATCGCACGTCTCTCGATACAAAGACCTTTAACAGGAGACATTTTGTCCCGTTAGTGGAACCAATAACTTCAACGCTATTAAGATCCATCACTTCCTGTAATGCAAATATTCTGTCATATTAGTTACTGCTCTCTTTGTGGAGCTGGGACAAAGCCAGTCTATATATTCTATTTAGTTTCACGCCATGTTCGACTCCTCTGCCCCCCCAGTGTGGGAAGAGTTTCCTCAAAAGGTAACTCGGTCTTAAAAGGTTTTTGGAAAATTTGACATTAAGAGTCATTTGCAATAACTGCTCAGGACCTTGAGTCAGAGCTGTGACATTCCTGTTCTTCTCCAGGTTTCCCATAACCTTCAGGGCTTTGCTAAAGAAGCAGAGTCACACACACACACACACACACTTTTTTTTTTTTTTTTTTTTGTAAAAATAGCCAACTTTATATTCTCAGAGTACTAAGACAGCTTTACAAACAGGATGATATGCACACAGCCTTCTCATCCAAACGCAGAGCGGTCTCACTGACTCGGAGCCAGAGTAAAAGAAACAAACACACTGGCAAACCAAAACCAGACAACAAAGGAAGCAAGGAAGTACACGTCTACCCCTTGAGCGTCACATTCGTCCTGCCCCATGCACGTGGCACTTCAGAAACCAGAGCAGCCTGTCGACTTACCATCGCAAGTGATTCAACATTATATATATTACATATTAACAAATAGCAGAGGAGGTGAAGAATGATTAAAAATAACCTGAAATTCTTATAACTTCATGCAGGTGTAAAATAACCGTATGGCCAAACATAAAGCTTTAATTAGCAACAGAATTAACAAAACATGGCATTGTTACACACACAACAGAAAAACATCGTTGTATAAAATAAGTTGTAGGAAAAAAAAAAAAAGGAAAAAAGATGAAGAATCCGCGTCAGGGTTGAGGAGGGTCGGGGGGACAGTTCTCATTTACATATTGACATTTATTTGGTCGACGTACAACCGAGTGCTGGGGTCTTTCCTCTGGCCCCTCATTCTCTTTTCAAAACACACACACACACACACACACACACACACACACACTCGCACACACGCACACTTGAAAAGAAAACAATTTATCAACAGGCAGCGTCCTTGCTCTCTCTCTCTCTCTCTCTCTACCTCCCCCCCCCTTCCTCCCTTCAGAGCCGTTTCTGTACACGCCGGTCGCTGCTGCTTCAGTCGCACATCTCCTCCGGCAGCTCGTGCGGGTTGAGGATGCCGGGCACCGACATCTGGAGCTTGTGTTTCTCCTCCTGGGCTTGGCGCAGAGACGTCTCCCTCTCCTCCAGGAACAGGTCCGTCGTGTCCTCGCCAGCGAACTCCTGCAGGACCACACGAGCAAAAAGACTCAGCAGCGCTCGGCACCAGAGAGTCGAGCTGCACAAACTTTCCACAAAGTCTCTCCACGTTCAAATAATATTTAACCACAGACTGTAGATAGGAAGTGGACTGCGGTACTGGAGCCTGAAACTCACCTTGATCTGCACGAGGAAGTCCCTCAGGTGCTCCTTGAAGGCGGGGATGTCCTGATTCAGGCTGAACAGCCCCGTGACGAACACCTTCACCTGGGCGCTGCAGACATTAAACTCAATTAGAAAGGGTAACGCTACACAACACAGCTTTAAGCCATACGACGGCCATATTAACGTTAATATTCTCAGTCGTTTGTCAAATTCTGACCTTGTTTTCTCTGCAAAAAGTGAACAAGTGAGAAAACTCTCTAGAACGTGAGGATGGAACTCACTTCCTGGTTTTAGGACTACAATCTAAAGCCTTCACTCACAATGTGATTAAAATGCATTCTGGTGTACTGAAAATATTAAATTATTCCTTTTATCTCCATGTATTTGTGTCAAATTCTTCCACGGAAATGCATCAAAAACAGGGGAAACGTGAAGCAACACACAAACCGCTCCCAGAGCTCGGTGTAACAACACTTACTCTTGCAGATGGGGGAAGGCCGTCTTCAGCAGGTTGGCGATGTACTCCTGGACGTGCGCCTGGTTGTTTGCCGGACTGGCGGCGCTCAGCGCGACGCTGACCTTCCCTTCCTCCACCAGGTTAAACATGTAGGCCAAGATGGTGGCGTGCATGGTCAGCCCTGTGGACAGGAAGTAAGTGGATGCCATCATTAGTTATGTTTCACAACATATCTATTTATTGACCTACAACGGCCATAATGCGCCGTCATACATTTGTGCAAGCCTCACATCTGAAGAGAAAAACCAAACAGGACGTTGTGCATTCGGAGTGTGTTTACCTGCAGTGTGAGAGGTATCGGTGACCACAGAGAAGATGTGCTGCAGGACGTCACAGAAGTACGTCTGGTAGAAGCTCTGTGCTGCTGCGTCCTCTCCAGACACGTTCTGCAGGAGAGTGTACAGGATCTGTAGACCTGCAGGAGACACACTCATTAGACCAGCACAGATGTGGAAACATCTGCAGCGCCGACACTTTAACCTAACTAGTGTCAGCTGTCCGTGATAAAAATCAGATTTTAGAATTAAAAAAAAAAATGGGTGAGTGTGTTTTAACATCAATTCTTACGATTAAATAACAAATCATAATGTTTTATTATTCAAACTGAAACATTGTCTGAAGATACAACTTAAGTGGGTACTTCTTGTCTTTTGCAATCATTTAAAGCTACATGTGTTAAATGTTTAAAGTCACCATGAAACAGCGAGCAGAGTGCGATTTGTTTCCATATATTTACGTGTTTCCTATAAAAAGCGGAACCGGTCCAGTAGACTTCATCATCTAACTTTTCTAACGAGACGATCTGATGCAAGTGCAGACCTGTGTCGGCCACGTTCCTCATCGTGTGCTTGAAGGCCCAGATGATGGAGTCGAGGATCAGTTTGAACTGGGCCGGGGCGATGGACAGGAAGGCTGGGAAGCACTGGGAGGTGGCGGCTTGGAGGAGGTAGAAGAAATGTGTTCTGTGTTCTGGGAATTCTTCAAAGTCCTGATTTCACAAGAGGAAAACACAACAAGGAGTTAAAGTCTTTAACTTTGTAACTTCTCAGAGACTTCACCTGATACCAGGTGGGATTAAACGACGCAAACACACCTTGTTGATCATGTTCAAAGTGCACTCAAAGACGGCGTCAAAGATCTTGGGGATTTCTCCCGTGATGTGCACTCCCAGCTTGTTGACGATGGTTGCCATTGTGCTGAGGACCTCGGGCTCCCGGGCCGCCGGGACGTTCCTCTGATAGTCGATGAGCACCGCCTCCAGCAGGGGGGGCACAAAGTTCTCTCCAACCTGGACCACAGAGCATGAACATGTTGAAGACACAGAGCCAGCCCATCTTCCACAGACTATACCAGCGAGACTCACATTCACACTCGTGACGAAGACATAAAGCTCGTCATCGGTCACAACAGCACGTCCTAAATAATCCGCGAACATTCGTTCAGACACTTCTTATATTGTAATTCATTCACAAGCACGCAGCTCAGAGTAATCACAGCTAAACAGCTAACGTTAGCGGAGGTTGCATCGACTCCATTGTGGTGTGTTCAATCGGCCTTCTCTGCATAATTCCAAAACTGGTGGAACAGTTTTCTTTTTTGCCGTAGCAGCAACGCTCCATTAATACAAATTCATTATGAACACAGGTTTAAATAAAACACTCACCATCTGAGGGTCGTTGGAGCGACTGACCCAGCCTGAGATCAGCTTCAGCGTCTCTCTCTTCACCGTCCTCATGCTCCTGATCAGAGGCTGCTTGGTCACCATCTCACCTGGAGGAACCATTAACGACAGTCTTAACGGATGTTTGGCGGTGGAAACACAACATCGACGTATCAAAAGGACACAGTGCGGTTGTGTATTTACACATCCAGCCGATGCAGAGCAGCATTCATTTATTAGAGTCATGTTCTCTCCGATCCACTGTGTTCACAGATCGTCTCTAACGCATCGATCTGCAGTGAAGTGAAGCTAAACGTGGTCTTAAAGGATGTGATCCATGTAACCGATCCTCATTTGAAGTCGTAAATACTTAATATAATACTCAATTTAATGTGAAAACAGTGGGTGTCTCAATCAAAACAATAACAACGGTCTGCTGAATATTATCATCGTTACTATTTTATTTTCACTTAACAATATCCCTTATTTAATTCACTTATTGTTATACATGTTGTGGGTTTTTTCCTGTCACAGACGCTTTGACACGTTCTGCAGAAAACAAGATTAAAACGTGACAAATGTGAATTCATGACGACGCTGACGGTGCGACGGTGAAAGGCCAAATGAAAACGAGCCATCAGCTTCATTTATAGGACGGACTTCTGTGGGAGGATGTAAGTACACAAACTTAACTACATATAGAGCTTAGAAAAGCAGAAAAGTTCTACCGTAAAAACGTCTCTTTTAGATTAACTTTGAATTCTACAATAAAGAGTATGAATAATGTCACAGAATAGATGTAAATCTAACGGCGTATATTACAGGCATGCGAGTCTGAATCATTTTCATTAATATTATGATTAGAAAACCTTGTCAGGACATTTCATTATGGCTCAAGTATAATGAAGTATTCCTCCCTCATATAGTGGGTGAAATGAGCTGGACGGAGTCCCGGTCTTAAATATGCTCATAAAAGCGGCGAGTCTTGACAGCTTCATTATGTTGTCACAGCAGAGACAGGAAGCTCGTTGTGTGAATCACAAGCTTCGTTCTCTACTCCAACCAGAGCGTCCTAAATCATGTTTTTATAAAAGATGACTGCCGGTCGACTGAACACACAGGGACTCACCGTTGGTCTGGACCGCAGAGGAGATGTTTTCACTCAGACACTTGTAGACGTTGAGCATGTCCAGGTAGATTCGTCCCAGCTGGACCACAAAGGGATGTCCGACAGCTTTACAGGCGCGGACGTTCGTCTTCAGGATGCTGCCCAGCTGACGCACCGTCTCCGCGTCCTTCAGGATGTCCACGTTCTGCAGCAGAGAGTCCACAATTCAGCATGCGGAGACATTTTCAACAAACGTGGAGTACAGGCGGGAACTAGATGAAAGCGTTTGCTCATCAGCGGTGGATTGTAATCCATCAGTGGTCCTGCGGTCCTCACCTTGGTGGCCTGCTGGATGATGCTGTCCCACACCTGGTTAGGAAGCAGCATGTACTTCTCTATGAGACGCTCCTGAGCGGCCTGGTCCGTCTGAGCTGCAATCATGTAGCCAACGGCCTCATAAAACGTATGGACCTGCAGAGACATGCGTTTGTATGACTCTGACCCTCGTTAGGAACACGTTAACACACGTCATCGGATAAAAGGAAGCCCAGCGACGGGACTGACCTGCTGTGGCTGCAGGTCACAGATGATGGTGTTGATGTTGTTGAGGATCTCGTCGATGAAGGGCATCACCTCGCCCACCTGCACCTGGACAAAATGACGCCGGCACTTCTGGGCGATCTTGATGAAGGTGTCACAGGCCATGTCCTGCACCCCGTCGTGGGTCTCTGAGTTATGAAGAAGAACGTTAATCGACAACTCAACGGTGGAACTTTTAGAGTCTTGCAGGAGGAAAACGTGAGGCGAGATTAAATATCTAAGCAAAAAGGATCGGATTAGACCTGCGTGGAGGATTTGGGGTTTTTTCTCACCGTGCATGAACTCAAACAGCTTGTTGACGACAGTCTTGAGGAACTTCCAGTGGGCTCGAAGGAAGCGAGGATACTGGCCCACAATGTACATGATGTTGGACGCTATGATGGCCTTGTTGTCCTTCCCTCTTTTCTGCTCACACAAGCCAAGCAGGTCCTGAAGAGCGCGCACACACACACACACACACACACACACACACACACACACACACACACACACACACACACACACACACACACACACACACACACACACACACACACACACACACACACACACACACACACACACACACACACACACACACACACACACACACACACACACACACACACACACACACACACACACACACACACACACACACACACACACACACACACACACACACACACACACACACACACACTTAATCTTGGTCTCAGCTCAACACAAACAGCTGCTGTGTCTATAACCACAGACCAACACCTGTGTCTGGCTACTTGGCTAACTAAGTTGTGCTTGTAGAAGGACACTGCGATATGATATAATTCAGTTTGTGCGTGTCTCACCTTGATGACGGTGACCAGGAACCTCTTCTCGTCCTCCTCGTGCATCGCCCCGCTGATGGAGCCGATGGCCCAGCAGAGCATGTTCAGGTTCCTCCACGACCACTCGGTGCCGTTCACCTGGTTGTGGAGCTTCTCCGTCATGATGCGTTCAGTGTCGGCGTAGTCCAGATGGGTCAGATAAACTGGAGGCGCGCAGAGAGACAGACGGTGGATACTTCTACACGCATTAAATCGTCAGGTTACTTCTTCTGTGTGCCGTGTTGACACGAGTCTAATTATCTTGGTTGCCATTATTAAATAAGTAACAAATATGAATTCCTCTCTCGCTATTATCTTACCGAGAGTCTCCCTCATGTTCTTGTAAAGGTTGATGGCGTCCGTGTCCTTCATGAACTCCCTGACCACCTCGCCCTGGTCGTTCTCCACCACCAGCACCTCTTCTGGTTTGGCCATGCGGCTCACCATCAGCAGACGCACCTTCAACAAGAGGAGGAGGAATAAGCTGCGTGACGAGGCGTGATCCATACATTTCACTTCTAAATCAAGAGAATGTGTGCAACAGTAAACGTTATATATCTCTGGGTTCTGGAGGTGTGTGGCTGGTCATTGTGTGTGAATATCTACCTGGGAGAGGACAGGCAGGTAGAGGTGTCGGCGTGGCGGGACGTCAGAGAGCAGCGGAGTGCTGGAGGTGGAGAAAGGACTCTCCTTGTAGAGCTCTGCTGCCAGGTGGTTCCAGTACTCCAGACAGATCTTAAAGATCTCCGTCTCCTCCACCTCCGACACCAGCAGCATGAAGTGCAGGGCCTGGGGGCGGGGCCAGAGTGTGGTGAGGTCACATGAGTCAGTCTTACTATACGCTAAGAGTACAAGCGGTTTACTTCTTCTGGTACACAGAAGACTGCAGGTTAAAATCACTGTTCATTGAGAGCAATGAACACAAATACAGCTCGTGGTGAAAATGTCTGATGTATTTAACATTAAACAGAGTTTCCATGCACATCTGTAGCGACCATATGCTCTTATTTTTGCTACATCTGGGATTATAAAATATCTATTGAACATAATTTTCCTGAGTACACAGACTCTTTCCTCCATCTGCTCCTGAAATGATTCTCTGAGCATGTACTTATGAAAGTGGACCAACAGCCACAGGGAAGGTGGCCTTTCCCACGTTAATTGGTCCCAAATGTCTGCCATTGCAACGGTGTAATCAGGACGACACATGATGAGGGGGAGGCTTCTTTTCAACAACCCTGAAGCAGAGGCGGAAACGACTGAAGCCACCGGCTGAGAGATGTAGGTGTGTTTGTTAAACCAGATTCTTATCTGCCTTTAAGTTCACCCTTCCAGGCGTAACATCTCGGTGTTTTACCTCCATGAGCGTCTCTCGCAGGTTGGGTCTCTTCTCGATGAGCTGGCCGTGTTCTTTGAGGAAGGTGCAGAGGAAGAGGCTGAGGTTCTGGATGAAGTTCTGCTCGTCGTCTTTCCCGTTGGAGTACGCCAGTCTGATGTTTGTGTTCAAAGGCAGCATCTGACCACAGGAAGGAAAGAAACTCACCTTTATTTATTCAGACTCACTTGTTCTGCTATAATTACATCCGCAGTGTGTTTTGTTTGAGGACGTTGAATTGACTGTAAATAGGATTATGAGCCATGAGACCACCCATGAAGTCATTTCATCTCACACTAGATGTAGAAACAACAAAGACCACGAGGGGGGGGGGGTTTAAGGCTTTGGAGGATCTAGTAAGTAAACTGAGAGTTAAGATTTCATCACAATTAAGTAGATAAGACCTGAAATAATGGATGTTCTAGAACATCTTCTATGAGAAATCTCTCCACCGAGATCATTTCCCTCAAACACCGTCACAATGACGGCAGCTGCAGGCAGGTGGAGCTGTTTACATCCACCTGGTGAGGAGTGTGTGTGTGTGTGTGTGTGTGTGCTCATGCTGATGGTAGTTTGAGTTTATTTGGTGTGAAGATTATGATTTGTTTCCAGAAAGACTAAGTGATCTTAAAGATAGTCTGAATGTTTGACGAGTCATATTTATTATCTATTTTGTTTTATATGTATTTTGTGGCGACTGATGCTGATCTGCAATATGAAACTGGTCAACAATAGAAGTAATATTACACTGAAGAGCCTCAGAGGAGCCACATCAGCGCCAATCTGTAGAAAACATCTTGCGTTTCTTGATTTTATCACTATATAGCGTGCATTTGTGGACTTTATCTCTTTGTTTTTTCACTCTTTGGCAGGATTCTTTAACTTTGAAGAGTGCTACATGAATAAAGTTTGCTTTCGTGGGCCTGATCAAACTTAGATGGGCGTTAGATGATTTTCTGCACGCAGTCAAAGTATTCTTCATTCAGAAATGCATGAATTAACAGAGAGACAGGCCGTCTGTAGAGGCACACTCAGTACATGTGTCAGTATATACAGTAAGCTGTATGCAGTGTATGGAAGCGTGTCACTCTCCCTCTGTGCGGCCGGAGGAAGGTCAACGATCCTCTGAACAAACTATACAAAGACTTACACTCATGTGTTTTGGTTTTGGAATTTTCCCCTGCAGCTTTCAACCGTGTCGTCCCATCAGAACACTAATTAGTGTTTAACAGAAAACTGCTTACACTGCCTGACAATGTAGTGTGTGTGTGTGTGTGTGTGTGTTACAACAGGGTGACAGCAAGTTGAAGAGTTTGTGCTGCCTGCAGACTTTAAGTACTGTGTGTGTGTGTGTGTGTGTGTGTGTGTGTGTGTGTGTGTGTGTGTGTGGTAGGAAACTGAGGCGGTTTGCACAAAGTGTGTGTTTGTGTGAGTAATAATAACAACAGAGTGGGCTCATGTAATTGTGCTTGTGTGTAATCATACCAAGTGCAATTAACGTGAGCACCACTCAAAATGATTGTGTGTGTGTGTGTGTGTGTGTGTGTGTGTGTGTGTGTACCTGTTTGAGCTGGCACATGGTGAGGGTAAACAGGTTGACAAACTGCTCCTCGTACTGGTTGACGCTCACTCCGGCGATCTCCGTCAAACATTTCAGCGTCACGTTGCGAAACATGGGCACGTTCAAGAACTGAAACACGCAAAAAAACAAACCGTACTCAGTGTTTACAGCCCCGACTGCAGACTTTGACAGAACTTTGTTGGTGGTGAACATGTGTGAAAAACAGAGAAACATCTGCGTAATCAGCTCCACTCCCTTTAAGAAGTAGAAAACCTTTATTCATTCATATTATGTGTGTGTTTACCTTGTAGACCAGCGTGCTGATGAGCTTGGTCTCAAAGATGTAGCCTAAAGGGATCCAGTTCAGGAAGCGGAGGAGAGTCTCCAGCGTGGCGTGGACCAGCGGGGCATTCTGGGAGTTTTCCTACACAGAAGAAGAAGAAGAAGAAGAAGAAAGGTGCATTTAAGAACAGATTGTGGTTTTTACCAACACCGAGATGCTGAGAACCGTTGGGTCTGGAGTCGAGCTCGTCTTACCATCACGAACTGGCACAGCTGGAATATTTGGGAGAACTCGTTGCACATGCTGAAAGACAAAGAGAGCGAGGTCGTCAGTGACGGTGGAGTCACAGCTTAGACTGGCTCCCGCAGCAGAGTCAAAATACTCTCTTTCATGAACCATTTGAACGTTAATATGATCCTGAACATAACTCAGATGGCAATGTCTGTTTTTAGCTCCTGACTTCACGTGAGAACACGTCAGCGCTCACCTGTCTTTGAGGTGCTTGGCCTTCACCTGGGTCATCTGGCCACTGGAGAAGTCAAAGACCTCCTCGCTGAGCAGCTTGAGGATGATCATGTTGTTCTGACAGAGGCTCTCGCTGGTCCGACTCGCGCCCACGATGTCGCTGATGAAGGTGGGCCAGTGTTTGGGCCATTCCTGCTTCAGGATCTAAAGGAGTCCAGACAAGAAGAGCTCCGCGTCAGCAGCCTCGTCACATCACGTCGGCCATGTTGTACCGTGTGTGTGTGTGTGTTACTTACCTGTACGAGGATCATGTTGAGTTTTGAAATGTACACTCCCTCTTTCTGCAAATCAAAAAAACAGTGACGTCAGCATCGGGCAGGACGGGGTTCGTGTACAAAGTGCCGCCTCTTACACCGGTGGTACCTCACCTCCATGTTTGCAGGATCAGAAGAAGTCTTGATGATCAACCCAACAACATACTTCTTGATGCCTGAAAATATGTTGAAGAGAAATTAATGGAAACAGAACAAAGCATTCCCCTGAAAGGCAGAAAACCTCGTTATAACGCGTTCATGTGATGTCGTTAAACTGACCTTCACACTGATTTCTGGGGAGAATCTTCCAGCGTGTTTTGATGACCGTCTCCAGAATCTGCAGAGCATAATACTGAGAGGAAGAGAGAGACGCATCAGAGACGCATTCTCTACATCAAGAGATAATTAACAACAAACAGAAAGGGTAAAAACCACCATATCGTGTTTACAACGTCTCTTTGGTGATGTTAAACATGGATTATGACGTTTTAAAATAACCAAAATGTCTGCAGCAGCAGCAGCTGTGGTATACGTGTGAATAGTCAGCATAAGCATTGAAAGCCATCAAAACTGAACAAATGAAGACGACAGCAACAACAAGAGAAAATCAACATTTAGACAGCACGGATGCAGCAAAAATGGAAATAATTCTGCAGATAATAACCGCAGATTTAAACACAGTGAGCTTCCGTTAGCTGGACACAATCCAGTAAGTACAGCTGAGCTGAAGCAGAGTCAATGCTCACAACCTCACTGCCCTGAAAGCCTTGGCCTGATGTGGATCAGCTGATAAACATCAGCTCCCGTCATTACAGTCGCCCTGAGAGACGAGCAGCCGATGAGAGCTGGGAGCGTTTGTCGGGTACGTACTTTAGTTTTCATGTTCTGAGAGAACTCCAGGATGGTGTCGACCCTCGTCCAGGCGTCTGGGTGGTCCTTCAGGTTGGTGAGAACTTCCTGGGCCACTCGTTGCTACAAGAGAGCAACACAGCAATCCCATTATGAGCCATGACTCTAAAAGATCAACTTCAGGTACATTTCCCTACGTTTACACACCACATTTAACACAACCTCCTCCGGTCGCTGCGTGGCTACATATAACCACGCCTATAATAAAATGTCACAGGTTAGCATCGACTACATGTGTAGACCACAGTGAGTAGGAGCTGGTCCTCACCTGGGAGCCGATGTCGTGGTACATGGAGTTGACGACATTGTCCAGCAGGTTGATGTCCAGTTTCTGACTGAAGTCCAGCAGCTGTCTGGCTGGGTGGTCGGCCAACATCGTCATTTCTGCTGGCATAGAGCTTCTGATGAGAGGAGAAAGTATTTAGACTCCAACCACAGCAGCACCTGGTCACAGCAGCACAGGTACGACTGAAACATACACAATACACACACAGAACTAAAGCTCTGATATTACTTACTTTACCTTCATATACTTATATCTCTCTGTGTACACACACACATTTATATATATATATATTCATTACGTATCATATCACATATACATTTACTTTCTAGTGAACTCAAACATGACATTTAATCAGTGGTGGAATGTAACTAAGTACATTTAATTCAGTGTTTCCTTGTTACTTTCACACTATTACATTTATCTGACAGCTGTAGTTATTAGCTACTTTTCAGGTCAAAATTGAACTGCAAAACATATGATCATCAGTTTAAAGAATATTATTGCTTTCTTACAAATCTAACTACAAAACGTTATCTTAAGTAGTTACATGTATGCCCACCTCAACATTAAAATGCTGCTTTCATAAATGCATCAATACTAATATTCCAATAATACATTTTGATGTTAATACTTCTTTACTTTCACTCGAGTACACTTCAGTATGCAGAACCTTTAAGCCACTTGGTATGTGGTATTACTACTTTTACTGGAGGTAGAAGATCTCAACACAGTGCAAAATACACGACATGATTTAAAAATACAAACATATTGAAATTTACAATAAAACATAAAAATATGGTAAATAAACAAATAAGAGTATATTTATTAAAGTGTCATGTGTATGTCTGTGGCGGTTAATCAGAAAACGAGTTATTCTCGTTTAGCTAAAATGTGTCAAGACTCTCAGCCCTCGTGGTCCAATTACAAAACCCATTGATCCACATTTTAAACGTGCGAAAAGATGAAAACAGCGCCCCCACGTGGCCAACTGGGCACATAGAGCCGCGTTCACTATACAACCCGACTAGTTGTTACGACTGTTTGAATTAAAATGCGTGGAAAACACAGACCGCGTAGATGCCGTAGTGTCCACGACTACAAAGCCACGTGTGTCACGTTTAGTTCGTGTAACCCTTAAAGTTATCACCCAGACAAAAACACCACAATACTTCTTTTTTGTGTTGCTAACGGATGCTAACGTTAGCCCCGCGCTGGGTAAGTTAGGTTACTGTTGATCCATTAAACTTACCTTGTGTAAAGGTCCGCTCGTCGAAAAAAAAGTGTTGGTTAACAGATGTAGACTTGTACTTTATGAAGACCGGAATATTAAGCCTATGTGTCGCGTTATTATCTCATGGCACACGCGCTTAGACTGCTCCTAACCTTCCGATAGCAACAAGCTAATGCTAGCTTAGCCTAGATGACAACCAACGGAGCTTATTCTAAAAAAAAAAAAAAAAACACCGTTACCTAGAATACTTATCGATTCTTGGTCGACGTGTTAAAATCGTTCCGCTTATTGTTTCTCGTCTTCAAGCCAGTTTAGACATCATCGTTTCTTTGGGCTAATAGCAACCTAGCGTGCTAATGGTAAAAGTCAATGATGATTGCAAGCCTGCTGGGTAATATAAGCTAAGCTAACAACACCAGATTCACGGAGTCCCACTTTTGAGCGGTCATCCGGGTCATAATCACGTAAAGTAAAAAAAAAAAGAGTCTCGTTTTTATTTTCTGGCTCTATTTTTTCGCACACACTGTTTGTGGAGAGCTGAGATGTTTTTTAATGCTCTTCCTCTAAGCTCATGCTTCCAACCACGGACCGGTTGAAACCGGTTGAGACCGGGATATTCATTCTCGGTGGTGTTTCGGCCCCGTCGCGCGCCGCGTAAAATTTGGACTATGTACCCGCCCATCGGGTGTCCTGATTGGTCGCGCTGGCGCAGTCGTCACTGGGGTGTCATAGGCTGGGTGGAGCTGTCAATCAAGCTCAGCCTCCCTCCCTCTGTGTTGTCTGACCTCTGATAACGTCACACAGGCCCTGAACAATGATTCATAACCTAATATAGTGGTGGAAAGTATTTAAGTACATTTACTCAAAACCACGTATCTCCATATGTGGTGACTTTGAATGTGAGAAACTGAAGGATGAAGTGTTCCTTCATAGGTTAAGAACTAAAGCTAAATAAAGTATTTTAAAACCCTCTCAGCATTCACACAAAGCTGTTAATACAAATACATCATATATACAAATAACAACACTTGACATTTTTCTGCAGAATGAGTACTTTTACTTGAGTAAAGTTTTAAATGCAGGACTTTTCCTTGTGGTGGAGTTATTTCACAGTGTGGCATTAGTACTTTCACATATCCAAACAAAATAAAACGTTAAACTTGTTGTTTTTGAACAAGTGGCTTTATTGCAGATGGCCCATTATCATAAACAAGGTTATGAAATAAACAAAAACAATGAATAAGTATTGCTAACAATAAATGTTACTCAACTTCTGTGAAGTCGAACATGTCATCTGATGTCTTTTATCTAAAGTGACGACCAATTACAAAGTTATTTATGTCCCCAAATCAATAACGGAAAGCCATAAACATCACACATTATTACTGTAATAACACATTTCACCTGTACGACAATACACTGTTCACAGAGCATGTGTGTTTTTCTCTTTAACTGTAAATTAATTTAAATTCAGCCTTTTTATTAAAGTCATTTTGTGTCAGTAGGGAAAGTAAAGCTGTAAATAATCAAATTCATGACGGACAAATTCCATTTAGCTGCTTGGGTTCAGTGCAGTGCGTCTCAGACAGCGGTGGAAGAAGTAAAAGTACAAACAACACACTGAAAATACTCCACTAACAGTAAAAGATATGCATTCAAAACATCACTGAAGTAAAAGTATGTGTAAGTATTATCAGCTAAATGTACTTGAAGTGTGAAAATTGTGCAGCAAAATGTTCCCTGTCCGTGTTTTACTGTAATATCTGATGTTTTATGGATTAATATCACTGCTGCATTAATGTGTGTGTTGTATTTTACTGCTGTAGATGTTTTCATATCCTGTTTAGTTGAATCCAGTGGTTCTGTGGAGGCTCTCTGCTCGGAGGTCCGTGAAACGTTTTCAGATTCATTAAGTTATACAAATAATATTAATAAAGCATTTTAATCTGCAGGATAATAGCTCGTAGATTACGTTCTAACAAATCTATAACTCTGCAAATATACGGATACCTTGTTAATGGCGGTAAGACAAACTCTCTGTAGTTACAGATATTAAAACTGTCAGTGTCCTCCTATGTTTTGTTTTGCTCGTATTATCACTTCCTGTTAGAATAAGATGGTAAAGTATGGTGATTGTTTTGTATACCGACTGCTAAAACAGTATATCATGCCAAAGAGTCTGGAGTAAACTCTGTATAGAAATAGTATGGGTATGGATATGAAGACAAAAATGTCTGCATTCAAAATCCCTTTCTAGTGTGAAACCTGTCCACAAACAAAAGTACTGCATTGAGTGTTTGATATGTGCCTCAGGTTACAGATGTCACATTCTCTATTCTTGTGAGCACAATATTTACTATAAAATATAACATCTGATCATCTTCAGTGTTCTTCCTCACTCGATGGGTTTTTTAAACATGGTGACATCACTCCCCGGCTTCCTGCTTGTCTGGCGTCGTGCTCGCTGTCGTCTGAATAGTTCTCATGATCGTCCGAGTAGTGGCAGCTCTCCTCTGAGCGGCGGCCGTCGTCGTCGTCGTCGTCGTCCTCTCCATCGCGGTGGCTCAGTGGAGGTCTGCGGTGTGGAGTCGCCTCCGCGTCTCCGTCGTCCAGGAAGACCTTTCTGTAGTGGACGGGTTTGTACCCCATGTCCGGCTCCTCTGGGTCACTAACACACAACAAGGAACCAAATCAGCTGTGAGTCAGTAGTGTCTGTGGTCTTATTCACAGTAAGCACACACAATAGCAAAAGAAACTAGCTTCACAACCAATAAAACAACAATGTACCACGAATGAACAAGAACTGGGTCTCATAAAGCCGTGAGCTACATCACAGTTTATGAATCATTTTGCCACTACTGTATCTATATCTCACATGTTATATTTATACATATTCATAAGAACGGTTGGAGGCAGCCGTGGATCCAAGATGTTCATAGTTGTGCATATGACAATAATTAACTTGAAAAGCTGAAACTATGAGCTTATTTCTGACATTGATTAACTGCAGTCCCTCCCAGACGTGTGACCCTATCACCACGTTGGAGTTTCTTTGCTTGGTGTCGTTTTCACGGGTTCACACCTGTGTCTGTTGTCACTGGACGCGGACGTCTTGCGCGCGGCTCCCGATTCCGCCGCCTTGCTGCTGATGAACTCCTCAGTCAGATCACATCCGTGCAGGGCGTCTGTGTAGCGCTTCTCCGCTGCCTGCTTGGCGTTCCTCTGTCATCAAAGTTCAGAGAGTCAGCGTAAAACAATGACCTGCCAATCAAAGCTTTTAGGAATATTACCACGGCGGTCTCAGCACTTCATCAGGTAGAGGCGCACAATGGATCAGTTTGATGAGGATATGAGCCTGAATACACTAAGTCTGGAGTCATAATGTCAGGCAGTGATGGGTGAGAGGAAGCAGAATATGTACTGTTGTCATTACAGCTGACAACATAACACACACTTACAGCACAGTTGTGCTCATTTATTTGGGCAGCTGGCCCTCTGAATATCAGAAATGGGCCTTAAGTTACACGAGATCGAGAACCCCGTGTTCTACCACATAGTCCTGTTTGTGAAGGCACCCAGTCTGCTGTCATGACACTGTGTCGGTGCCTTTAAATGAGTAGGTGGTCACACAGACAGCAGGCTGGTCATGGGGGCGATCACACCGTCTGATTTAAGGCTTAGGTCGGCGCTCACCTGTGCAACCTGCTCCAGCAGCAGCGGCCTCCCCTTCACCCTCTGCTGCATCTCTTTAATCTCCTGCTGGTACTCCTTCTTGCGCTGAAGCTCTTGTTTCCTGCAGAGGACACAAGATTGTGGATCGTTGCATTTCATTCGACGGCGGCTCAGCTCAGCTCAGCTCAGCTGACGCGGTAGCCACGTTGGTACCTGAATTCTTTGAGTTTGGTCGGGTGTGTCTGCGAGAGGGCCAGGTGGGGGTCGTTGGCCTCGGCACGTTTCAACACCACCCTCTGCAGCTTCTTCTCCCTCTGCTTCTGCCTTTCCTTCCACAGCTCCTCCTCATCGTCAGCCTTCTTCCTCTGCTCCAGCACCTTTCTACTCAGGGAGACAGTCCGGTCACAGATGTAGGAAGGTTTTGGTTGGGATGGGGACTTCAGAGGGATGGGGGGGGGGGGGGGGGGGCGGACAGTGCTATTGGGGTCGGGGTCGTTGGGAAAAAGGAGTTCCACAAGATTTCATCCTGTAGGGATTTCAAACACTGTGTCTAAACAGGACATTTGAGTCCTGAGGCTGTCTCTATCTCTACTACAATGGTGGGAGCCTTTGGAGTCCTACAGTGGTACCTCACGGCCTCCTCGCGCTTCTTGCTGGCATCTGTGACTTTGGTAGGCAGGACCTCCAGGCTGCCGGAGAGGGACGAACACCGACTTGAGTTCGCCCTCCGAGACGGCCCGGGGCTGACGTACGGCCAGCGCGCCATCCGAGGGCTGCTCTGCTCCTTCTCGATGTCGGCCAGGATGCGCTCGCGGTGCGAAGGGATGCGCGACGTCCTCAACTCAAAGGGTTCGCATGCGGTCGTGGGCTTCACGTCTTTCTGTTTCTCCAGGTGCCTCTGGAAGCGTCGGTAACTGGCGTTGAAGTCGGGCACCTCTGCGTTAATGTGGGGCCTGTGGGAGAAGTTGTCGTCCCTTTCGGCTGCAGCGCCGTCGTCGTTGGTCTTCTTGCGGTCGCTGAGTCGCCGTGCGAGCATGCTGGGAGGCATCGAGGCGCTGTGGAGCATCTCCTGCGCTCTCATCTGTATCTTGATGGACCGATACAGCTGGTCCTCCTTCATCTGCTCCCCTGTCGCCGCTGCGTACACTGCCTTGGGCACGGGCTTGGCCTTGAAGGGTCTGACCTTCTCCTGGCCCGATGGCTGTTGGGGATGCAGCTGCTTCTGCTCCTTCTTCAGTCGCTCCCTCTCCAGGAAGCTGAAGGGCTTCTGGCTGGATCGAGGATGCTGATCTTCCCGCTCTCTCGTTCGCCGTCGTTCCTCTTTGCGCTCCTGCAGCTCCTCGTAGAGCGGGAGGTGAACGTGAGCCGGCACGGGGCTGGCGCGGAACTTCCTCTGGCACTCGGTCAGCTCTTCCAGCTGCCGCCGCAGCTCCGCGTTCTCCTGTTCGATCTCTGCGCGCGTCTTTGTGCGGCGCTTTTGCCTCTCCGCCTCGCGCAGCATCATCTGGAAAGGTTTCGGGATGGTCAGTCTGTGTTTCCAAAGCTCCGGCTCTCCGTCTTCATGCTCCCGCCTCTTCCTCCCTTTTCCCTTTCGCTGAGTCTTCTGGTCTGCCGGCAGGCTGCGCACCGAGGACGATGACATGTGGTGATTGTGAGGGGACAGCTTGAAGTCGCGCCACATGTTCCTGATGTGTTCTTTAGGGGAAAAAAGAAGACCTTTTTCCACATCGTTGATGGCGTCTTCATCTTCGTCTGAAGAGTCCGACTGTCCGGAGCCCCTCCTGAGTTCAATAGCAGAGTGCGACTTCTTCAAACGGCGAGAAGCTGCCGGGCTGCTGTCTGACCACGGGAGCCTAACAGAAAACATCAGTCAATGACTGTTAATACGACAAAGCACCTAATGCACAGACTCACCATCACTCAAACTCACATCACAACGAAGTAAACTGTTCATTTGGAGAACATGAGAATAAAAAGGTTCAATCTGTTAAGGGTCTCTGTACGATGTTCACAGCAATAATATAGACGCAAACAAATTATTATCTAAGTAGAGATATGGTGGAGGAACGTTTACCTGAGCAGAGGAGGAAGTCCCTCTCCCTCTTTGTGTGTTGTAGTCAGAGCTTCTCTGTGCTTTGTCCATTAGTGCACGTGAGCGTGCCCGGTGAGCTGCACTGAGCTCCTGCAGCTGATAACGCCGTCACGATCTCAATTAATTCATTACTCATTTTGTCTATAAAATGTTGGGGAATATTAAAAAATGGCCCTCACTATCTCTCATAGCCCAAAGTGACATTTATTCAAATTACTTATTTTGTCCAACACACCAAAGCTGATATTAAATTATATTAAAGCAGCTTATCCTCACATTGACGAAGCTGAAACCGGCAGATGCTGAACATTTTGTATAGAAAAGTCAACTCAAACAACAATTATCATAATATAGAGACAGCTTCGTTTTCTGTTCATCCACTAATTGATTTATAATTTCCTCTTTAAATACACTTGTATAACATAACGTAGAGCACACAATTTAATGAATCAAAGTGATAGTTTGAAATGGAACCACAGTCAGACACTCAGCATATCTGATGTGTGTGATGAAGATTTAAAGGATCAGTTCACCCACATTACACAAAAACTACATCTCTCACCTAATGATAGCAAGAAAATGTTGCTCAAAATCCAGGATACACAAAACACAACTACATACAGTCTGAACACTACAGAGAGTGAATGAGTGTGTTTGGTGTTTATTGTGATTTGGGTGAACAGATGCGCTATAAAATGTTGATGTTAGCACCTCTCTAAGGCCACGTCTTTTTGTCTTACTTCAGTTGTAAAAGGAAAGTCTCTGTGTTAAAGCCATCAAATACCAGAGACACAGACATCCACACATGAGAAGCTCGACACTGTTAACTCTGAGTCCCACAAACATACTCTTGACCATAAGCCACCCACCTGTGCCCGCCGGTCTCCAGCACCGCCGTGTCCAGAGGCTCCATGGCCTTGAGCTGCAGCTTCCGCCGATACATGCTCTCCAGCTCTGCCATGGTGCGGAGGTGGGCCTTCTTCAGCTCCTCCAGCTTGCTGTAGTACTCCTCGTTGGAGAAGAAGATCTCGCTCAGGTCGAGGCGGTCTGCTGGTGCTCTGTAGTCCGTGGTCATGTGAGGACCGCCCCTCGCCACATAGATCTCATCACAGAAGTCAGAGCCCGAGTCCTCGTACTCCAGCTGAAAAGGGTTAAAAGTCACATTAAGCTCATTTGCCGTTCATCAGTGGCAGTTTTCTGTAAATCTTAAGCAGACGACAAGGGGAGACCAATGAAACATTATATTATTTATATATCATGATGGAGCCTGAGGCTTCCAGGACATTGCTATTAACCAGCAGGCCTCCTGGAGCAGAGCAGCCCTGCTCAGCGGCTCTCAGGCTCCTCCAGGACTAAGCCTATTAAGAACAGTGACGAGGGCCATATGGTGGAGCAGCACAAAGGGCAGCTTACCATGACTGAGCTCAACCGACACACATCGTGCATCAGCTGTCTGGCTCGGTTGATCCTCAAATTGATTGTGAGGAGGTGTTTGTCCTCGCTGAGGACCCCGCTGCACAGGAGGACAGCAGCGTGGATGCCCCGAAAGATAATCAAGTGTTTGGGATTATAAACTGAACAGAGTGTAATCTAATCAAGACGGAGGTCTAAAAATAGTCAGGACAACACATTAAACACAGGTCCAATCCTTTCCAACACATGGACTGACCTGAAACTGTCACCGACCTGTTGACTGGACAAGACCTGTTTCTCTAAACTAAAACAAGTAAACTGGAAAAATATGAAGTATTACAACTTTATTAAGTCAGGGTTGTAATATGGACGAGAGGCAGTACTGTGATTTAAATAACTATCAATTGTTGCTCTTCTTAATGTTCCTCTTGAATGTTTGTTACTATAACATCATTATGTCATTATTATGTTTAATGAAAACACTTTTTAAACTGTTTCCACTTTGTTCAGACAAAGTGGATCTTTGTGATCTTAAATCTCTGGTTGACAGCATCAGTCATGTGTAAGATTAAGTTCAAATAAACTACTTTAATACTCTTTGTTTGCTCTGAGGTGCTTGGAAGGATAATTCTAGTTTTGTCACAGTTTAGTTTTGTTATTATTGTTGTATTTTAAGTTACCAGACTTTTAATTAGACCTATCTTAGTTCGGGCTCATTTGTAATAAGTCAAAGGAGGCGTTTTGAAGGCGTTTTAAACTAAAAGTTGAGGTTGTAGCAGTCGAAGTGGAGCTTCACACCACGACTACTACCAGCGGTGGAAGAAGTACTCAGACCTTCTGCTTCAGTAAAAGTACAAGTCTAAAAATACTTCACTAGGATACAAGTAAAAGTCCTGAATCCAAAATGTTAATTATAGAAGTATCATCAGCATAATGTACTCAAAGTATCAAAAGTAAAAGTACTCATTATGCAGAACAGACAGACAGACAGACAGACAGACACTTTATTAATCCTGTAAGGGGAAATGAGTTCACTACAGCAGCATTATGATACAGGTAAATAAAGTAACAGAGTAAAAACAAAAAATATTGAGTGTAAAAAAAGCACAATATATACAATGAAATAGAATAATAATAAAGTAACTATCTAAACAGTAGTGCAAAGATTTAAACCAACAACATTGTTGGTTACACCTTCCCGTTACCTCCTTCTCGTGGTCCCGGCTGATCCCGTGACCTCGCGGCCTCTCGTAGGACGCTAGCGGGGCTCTGGTGTGAGGGTCTACCGGCGTCCTCAGACACGACGTCACCAGCACGTTTGTCCGGTGCGGGTTCGCCATGGACCGGTGTAGTGTTTGTTGATTTAACGTATTAAATATACGGTATTTTAGAGAGGCGTCAGTAAGTCGCTGTCCACGTGCGGAGTGTCGGTTATCCAGGCAGCAGGTTGGTTCCTTAGCAACGGAGCGGAGATTGGCTGGGACAGGAAGTGATGACGGAGCGTGACAGGAAATTAATAGAGGATGAGTTCAATACAAAATAAAAGCATCGTAATCTAACAAATGTATTAACGATAGTTAATCATCTAGTGGTGAAAGAAGTAATCAGAACCTTTGTGTAGATGCATTTTCACAAGCTACTTATATTGTATTTAATATAATTTATTTTTATAATTATATATATTATTTTGTCCTCGTTTTATTTTTTTCTTGTTTATTTGTAAACTTGTGTATGTACGTTGAGAGCAAAGTAAAAAACACGAGTCAAAATCCTTGTATGCCTACACATACATTCTGATTATCTTAAGTAGGAAAACATTTTTGACATGTACACAGGAATACTGGTCCTTCAGTTCATCAAACATTCAGGAGATACTTGGTTTCACTGGACAGGAAAGGGAGGAACACTGCACACTGGATTGTAAATAAAGCTGAACAAACGTAGTGCAGTAAAAAGTACACGTTGTACCTCTGAAATGTGGTGTAGAGCACAACAACATAGAAATGTATTGATTTAGAGACCGCTGAATTATTGTTCATATTTGTAGAACTTTACAATTTAATGATAGACTTTAGACTATTAATAATAAAGCTTACAATTACATTTTTTGTTAAATTCAGATTTTGTGAAGTGTATGTTTTCTAATAAAATGTTATGTCAATATGCCATTCCTGGCTACATTTTTTTTTATGAACAAAAAATTACATAATTTTCTTTAGTTTTTCTTTTGACCTTTTTACATACTGCCTTGTTGGCAAATTCATTAATCAACAAGTAATCCAACACTTGCTAAATGCAAAGTTTATCCATGTAAAAAACATGTATTTTCAGATTTATAGGCCATTTAAAAAGCCTCTCTAACCAACATTAAGATATAACAAAGTCCTGTTACTTGTATACTATTAACACACTAGTACTGGGCCACGACCCAGAGGTTTACCTCAATGCAATGCAAAAGAATCACACAGGCAACAGCTGGAGTGTCAACAAAAAAAGAAGCCTCTTTTAATTTAACGATGCAACGTAACAACTACAGCGGAAATCTGAACAGACAGACGTCGACAGAGTCCTTTGATCCCTCGCAGTACGAGCAGGCTTAGTGGACAAAACTCACTGGACAGACTCAAATCTCTTTATCGGGTGTTCACCTGCAAAGAAAAACAGATTCTTACTTCAGACGTCACTCACATTCAACATGAATATAGTCTCAGAGCAGCTGCAAATACATTTTAACTATTCCATCTACAGTTTGTGATGTTAAATCTTACAATGTCGTCAATCTTGAGGATGCTGCGGACCGTCTCTGTGGAAAGGGTCAGAGCGCTGATGGAAACCAGTAATGGCTGCACCACCAGCTCCTCCAGGATGTTGGAGATTCCTCCCTGTCACACACACAAACACACACTACAGCGGTCAGACACATCTGTCTTGATGCAGCAAAAGAAAACGTAGAAATGACAAGAGGATGGAAAGTGTGTGGTGAGGATATTAAATGTCCTACAATAAACAAACCAACCATCGGATACTAAACGACTGACGGACTTATTGTTCCGGCACTAATGCCGAGTCTCTGTAATCCTCACTACATGTAACAGAAAGGGGGGAAGGAGAGCAGACCTTGCGGACGTTGATGCCGGCCATCTTGTCTCCCTGAGCGTGCCTGTTGCGGAGCTCCGTCACGGTGGAGATGGGGTTCAGGCCGGCGTTCTCGGCCAGCGTCGAGGGGATCACCTCGAGGGCGTCGGCGTACGCCCGCACGCAGTACGCCTCCATGCCCGCAAGAGTGCGCGAGTACTCTGCAAGACGCACGGCCAGCTCGATCTCTGGAGCGCCGCCGCCGGCTATCAGAGCCCTGAGGGGAGGAGGAGGAAGAGGAGGATGAGGAAGAAGAGGGCGGAGAGGTTAATGAAAAGAAATCAGTAATTATTATATATTATTATAAGTTATTATTACACGACTGTTTCTTGACCCTTCAGACCTTTCAGAGATGTCACCATATCTTAGAAATTAACTTGAATAATGTTATAATTACTAATACATAAATGTGTGAATGCTCCCCGTCCAAGTTGCGGCGACAACAACCAGGAATGAATTACTGGCGAGCTTTCCAAAGTGCTGTTCCTCTGTTTCTTACGCTCCTGCAGGATGAACAGCTGCAGGAGCGCCTTTGTAAGAGGGAGTCTGTGCCTGAACTCTCGCTGCATTAGAAAAATGACCGACCTCTTCTTGACCAGGCAGCGGATGACACACAGCGCATCGTGGATGGAGCGCTCCGCCTCCTCGATCAGCAGCTTGTTGGAGCCTCGAACCACGATGCACACCGTCTTCCCGGGGTTGGTACAGCCCGTGATCTAAGGAGGAGCGACACCAAAACACATTTACAGGAGGCGTCCGGACATTCCACCTCTCGTGCCGGACGATTGTTCCAATGATCTGAGAGAACTGCTCTAAAATCAGCTCGTCCAAGATGTCCCTACCTTGACCAGCTTGCCGGAGCCGTCCAGGCTGACCTCCTCAGCCAGCTCCGCTGTGCCGAGCATCTCCGGAAGGAAGTGGTCGATGTGGGCGATGGGCTTGATGCCAAGAGTCTGGAGGGGAGGAGAGACTTTACTGTCATACAATCGCATATTATTGTTACACGCAGGAGCTAAACGGTACAAAAATATAATGTAAAAGGTCATTTAAACTGAAGACGGTTCATGAAAAATAGAAAGAATAGTTTATGCAACTATTGTCTTGACTAAAGAAATATATTCTCCCTTTTTCTTTTACCGGTTTATCTTTAAATAATAATCTACTCCTAATACCGAGATGAATAGAAGAAGAAACTGATGAAGCGTCTGAACGTCCACGATAAACGACGCTCACCTTACAGATGAACTCGATGTCCTCTCTCTCGATCTCCTTCACCACCATGATCTTCATTTTGTTGAGGAAGTGCAGGGCGAGGTCGCTCAGAGCGTCTCTGTGAGCAGACAGCTGCTTGTTAGTACGAAGCACGTTTACCGTCCACGTCTATGTGGAGGCTGACAGCACGTTGACACCAGCATCTTATTTCTTTGTGTACCTGAGGATGGACTTCTGGATGAGCAGCACGTTGCAGCCGGCCTTCTTGATCTGCTTCACCATGTTGAGGATGTAGGAGCGCTCCTCCCGCAGCACGCGGTCCATCTGGGCGTAGTCTGACACCACGATCTGGTTGTCCATCTAAGAGACACAACACACAGCAGGTCAGGAGAGGAAACGGACCATGAAGAACTGGGAATGCTTCTCTAATTGAAGCTTTTACATAATATTTTGGGATGGCTTTGATCGCTTCGATCCAGAACATCAAAAGTGTGTTGAGAAGTGTGCAGAGAGCTCGTTATTCTGCGCTCATCTTTCAGTGGAAACATGTTGTGATGGCGTGATCGCATTGTGCGATGGTTTCTGCGTTCTTTATTGGTTTTTATTACAGCGGAACTAAGTTCACAAAAACATAAAGATGCAACTGAGACGCATTTCCCTCAAGTCAAAATAAAAAGGCCAGCAGAACAGCGGCCATCTTTCCTCCGAGAACTCACGTCAGTTTTGGGAGGAGACAGGCAGAACTGGATGAGGCCGATCTTGGCCTTCTCCACACGGGACACGCTGCTGTTGGCAACTCTCTGGGTCAGCACCAGTCCGTCCACCAACTCACAGTCATCGATGGTCCCTCTGAAAACACAAGAGACACCAGGAGGGAAATCCTGATCAGTACTTCAGATCAGATCTGAAATCCCTCTGAAATCTCATGAGATATAAATCGTCACTCACCCGAGCTTCTTGATGACTTTGATGTCGTGCAGGTCGACGCCCGTGGCGGTGGCCGGGTCGATGACGCGCATGACGGCGTCCACGCTCATGGGCGCCAGCAGGCTGGAGTACTGCGACACCACCTTGGAGCACAGCGACGTGGTGGCGCTGTTGAGCAGCGTCTCGCGGTCGCTCAGTTGCACCGGCCGGCTCATGCCCGTCAGCACCTCCACGCCTTTCTCCACCGCCTTCTGGAAGGACTCGGAGATGGTGGTGGGGTGGATACCTGACCGACGGGACGGCGCGTTAACATTAGTGCTGGAACCATTTAACAACAGACAAGCTGCAGAAAACTAATCAAGTCATTTATCACACAGCAAGTTCTTCCTCTCACGTCCTCACCGAGTACGACCCGTTGAACAGTTATTAACTTCCTGTTAATTTAGTGTCTGTGTTATTGCTCTGCAGCTCTCACCTCTCTGCAGCAGCTTGGAGCAGGCGTCCAGCAGCGCTCCAGCGATCACCACCACAGAGGTGGTGCCGTCTCCAGCCTCGATGTCCTGGGCTTTGGATAGTTCCACCAGCTGAAGAAGGAACACACACATACACATTTCAATCCAGGTTGGGGAAAAACAACTCAAATGACTTCATCTTAAAACACAGTAAATCATATGGGGATATGGGTTAATGAAACTCAAATTAATGCCGTTACTCGTACCATTTTGGCTGCAGGGTGGAGCACCTGCATCTGCTTCAGGATGGTGGCGCCATCGTTGGTGATGGTCACGTCACCTTTCTCATCCTGGATCTGAAACAAACGGCGCCAGCTTTAGAATCACGCGGGTGATGCGGGAGAGCTGGGTGAAGTTAGCACGAAGACAAAAAGTCTGATCACTCACCATCTTGTCCATGCCTTTAGGCCCCAGGCTGGTTCTGATGGCATCTGCAACAGCTGTCGAAACAAGGCAGGGGATGGGTCAGTGCGGAGAAAAATGCCTGCACATCAGCGATACCTCCCTCTCATACCCGCTGGATAAGTGATGTTCTGGATTTAATCAGATTTGGCTTTCAGTTGGAGGTTTATGCAACAAATTTGAAGCCAATCTGGGTCATTTTTTCCAATATAAAAGGATTCCCTCATAGTGAGCTAGCTATCTGAAAGTGACGGTTGTGTATTTATTGTGATGGGTTAGTTCATTATGTTTTATTGTTAGTTTATAGTGTGGTCGTGTTTTAACTTGTTCCGTCTGTACCGTTATAATACGTTACTGTGACTATATTCTAACTGTATGTACATTTCTCCTCCGTCTCTGTGTGATTATTATCGGTTGAGCAAACTGATGTTACTGTTAATACTACAAACATGAAGAATACTTGCTTCAGCTTTCAGTTCAGACATGTTATTAGTCGGCCCTTTGCATTCAGCGTCTGGCCATATATAGCATGCAGCACTAAGGGCCACTGAGCTAGAAGAAGAAGGGCCACTGAGCATGCTGAAGCTGAGATTGTGTTGAGTCATGAGCATCTTCCTGAGAGACATCGTCTCGTGCTGCATGCTGCTCAGTGATGAAGCTTTAAGGAAGCATCGCAGTTTTGCAGAGTTGGTGGTTTCTGGTGCATGTCACATATGCCGAATAGAAAAAGGGATATTTTTAAATGAATTAATAAGTCTAACTCTGGTTTTGTAGTCTTTGTGGGGTGTAGTTTTATCACGGACTGTTAAAATGGCCCTTTTCTGCATTTAGATGTGGGACCAGGCTGTGAATAACGGTGCACACAGCTATGGTACTGGGCTGAGAGGTGATGCTTTTAGTTAAGATATTAGCGGTTTTTAAATTGCCTGTAAATATTTAACCTACCTTTAGCAGCAGAGATGTTACTGAACCGAATCTGGGCCGGCTTGTCGCGGTCCACATACGCCCCTCCTTTGTTTCTACCCATGTTAGATAGTCTAGGTACCGCCATCATTTCGGGCATCTTCACTCGAGAATCGATGTAATATGTTAAGGGACGTCTTCAGAACAGGACTGATGCGGTCCCGGAGCTGAAACACCGCGGTTCGGCTTCGGATGGACTCAGATGAAAAGTATCTCCACCCGGTCTCGATCAGAAACTTCTAGAGCGAATGGCTGCTGCGTAGCGAGAGGAAGAAAGGACCCGGCTGTCAAACGGCCCGGATATGACGTTTTCAGACATTAGGCATCAACTACCGATGTGAGTGAAATCGTTCATGCTAAATTTTAATTTAAAATACTTATTTTTTTTGTCCATGTTATACATTATGTGCTAAAGTATTAAAGACTGATTTGTTGTAGCCTCCGCTTTGTTCCTAAAGCTGAACATGTCTCATTGCGTTGATAAAAGCTGATCTGGGTTTGATTAGCTTTGCCTGATGTGTCTGCAGAAGCATGTTTTAGATGAAACGTGTTAACAAGTAACTGAACCTCTGTTTTGTTTTTGTTACGTTATATCTTCATTAATTCACCACCTCTGTGTCCGGTAGGTTTGTTTCGACTATTTATTTATTTATTATCGACTGTTTGCGTTCTCATCCTCTCTTCGCAGTGTTAGCCACGTTAGCTTAGCATAGTCTGGAGTCATGCTTTAGGTTGTTTTGAGCCTCTTGGGCAGATTATGATTATCCAGCTGCATCATGCACACTGTCGTTCAAAAGTTATGGATCTCCTGACAACAAAACAACTTGACTGGTGTGGGTACAGACTATATATTTGTGAATGGTCGTTCATGCTTTTAGGTTGTAGAAAGTCCTCTTTTACAAATAGATGCTATTTGTATATGAATTATTATGTTTAGCACATGGAGAACAAAACGCTGCACAATAGTTCAACCAGACTGACTTATGAAAAGGAAGAAAGAGACAAAGATCAGACAAATAAATCATCATTCATATTAAGATAAACTGGAAGCTTAAAGCCTCAGCATGTGTGCAGATTTAAATAGGAACAGCTTCCTGATTCACAATAATGCAGCCAATAACAAGCTGGAATCAAACAGGCAACATGTTGTTATAGCAAAGCTCTTCTTCACACTTCACAATAGAAATAGTTAATACAGCTGAAAGCAGAGCTGGGTGACACGTTCAAAACCTTCCAGATATGGGTCATTTCATACCTCAATAGCTTCTGGTGACTTAATGAATAAATACTCTATATGAAATAACCCCATGGTTTTTGTATACTCCTGTGAATCAAATACTTGACAAATGGAAAATGGCATTTTCTCATTTAATTAAGTGCTTTGGGGCAAAATAATCAGATTTGTAAAGAAATATTAGTAAGTATGTGTGTTATCAACGTGATTGTGTATCAAACGTATGATTTAATCTCGATACGATTCTTGAATCATCGCCCAGTCCTAGCTGAAGGCATCATTTACTGGGCTGGATGAATCTGGACCTCACATTTAGATTCAGTTATATACTGTTATGTCAGCAATTGATCATTTTTTTACTTCCTAGCCTGTAAAATGTAAAAACAATAGCGACGCTGTAGTGTCACTTCAAGGTCTTTTTCCTCATCTGAAGTGAGGGTTGAAAGCACAGAGGATGTTGTGAATAACTTGACTTCAAGTTCCATGAACCCAAAATGATGTCAGACTACTTTCCATGTCTGGCAAACAGTCTAAAAAAGTAATATTCTTTAATTTAAAACAAAGATAATGAGAATTCCTCAAAGTTGAACCAGGGTTTAAAAACAAGAGAAAAATGTCTTTGATTTGTTGAAGAGAGTGTTTTCCTAACGAACGTCGCTGCTCCTCCTGCAGCCTGGAGTCATGCTGCCGCTGAAGGAGAAGGACAAACCCATCGTCCAGAAGCTGCTGTCGTCCGGCTGCTGCGCTCGCTGCGTCCTCAGGTTCTGCTGCGTCAGCGTCCAGGCTGCCTACAGAAAACCCCCACAGGTGAGACTCACCTTCTGTATTCAGCTATACATGTTTTAAACACTCCCTCTTAATGCCAGTTACTCAGCTACCCATCATACCCTGTGTCCTTTCTTTCACCAGGATACACTCAAGGAACTTCAAGCGTTCATCAGCAGCACGGAGAACGGCAAATCCCAGGAATCAGCAGCCGATTCCACAGAAGAAAACAGCAAATCCCATGATGCAGCAGTGTCAGAACCACCCGGAGAACCACCGAATAAAAGGGTGAAACTGGAGCCCATCGGGACAGAGGAAGACGCTGCTGCTGCTGCCGCCGCTGCTGCCGCCGCCCCCGCCGCCGCTGTGGTCAAACTGAAGGAAGAAGAGTCGAGTGTGTGTGTGGCGTGTTTGGGGATCCTACAGGAACTCTGTGGCTCGACTCAGGCTGTAAAGGTGTGTGTGTGTGTGTGTGTGTGTGTGTGTGTGTGTGTGTGTGTGTGCTGTAAGACAGCATGATGACAGATGGTATTATGGTGCAGATGAGCTTAATGTTTTTTGTTCCGTGTTCACAGATAGCGGAGAGAGTCAAGGCAGAAAAGTACGAGTTTGACACCGTGGTGCTGTCGGTGTCTCTGCCTGCTCAGCTGTGCGTCCGCGAGGTCAGTGTGTGTGTGTGTGTGTATGTGTGTGTGTGTTCAGTGAGGCTCACTGATGTGTGTTTAATGGAGGTCTATGGCTCAGAGGAAGAAGAGATCTCAGGCTTTGATACACAAACAGTACTTGTTAGTAGAAACGAAAAGGTTTTGGTCTTTTTGGATTTTTTGACAAACAGGAAAATACATCTTTAAAGTTCATAAAGTCTTTATTGTGCCTGTTGATGAGAGTTATTTGTTTAAATCCTGCAGCACTCCTGCTGGCTTCACGTGAAGAAGGAATTGAGGTAAATACATTGTGATCATATCTGCGTTATCTGCGTCACCACACAACCACACAATCTCAAGTCCCGGTCGTCTCTCGTTGGCTCACTCAGACAGAAGAGCATGGCGGTCGACAAGGACGACGCCGTCCAGGTGAAGGAGGCCTTCAAGTGGATCATGCAGGGCCTGGTCGCCAAGGAGCTGGGGGGCGTTGCTGTGGTTACCAGGGTAGACAAAACGCGGCTTCATGTTAAAACGACTGCTTTCAAACATAACTTGTAATTGTTTCTCAGTTTTGTTTTTCATTTTTTGAAATAAATTTGAATTCAATTTCCTTTAATTTCTCCCTTTGACGTATAACTTTTCTTTTCTTTCGTTTTGTTATTTCAGAGTTTGTTCGAGGTCAGTGTGGAGTTCACTCACCCAGAGACGGACGCTGACTGCCACTTCCTGTGAGTCCCTAATATCTGTGAAGATGTTGCAGATTTATATAATTAAGTTATGGATCGTCACCTTTTTAACAGTAACCGTGAGGTTAAGATGATTATGTGCCGTTTCTCCGTCCTCACAGGGCGTCGACGTGTGCCGACTGCTTCAAACCCACCAAGAACAAACGGGTGAGGAAGGAGATGCTCAGTAACGACTTCATTGTCATATCGAGACCTCAGGCGCACTAAAGGAACATTGTGCGTGTTTTTATTTTCCTCTGTGTGCAGTCGGTGTTCACCAGGATGGCGGTGGTCAAAGCGCTGGAAAAGATCTCTGACACCGTCTTCTTAAAGTAAGCATCGCCTTCACATCGCCTTCACATCTCATTCACATCTCATTCACATTTAAAAAAAAATAGTTTAAAGTTTTAAAAATGATAATTGATCTTATTTTTCAGACATTACGCTAGTCCACCAGCGCAGCCGACCAGCAGTTGCAGCCCTCAGTACGTCCAGTGTCTCCACTTGTCCATCTTTATCGCAGGTGTGTGAAGACGCACAAAAAAACCTCTTTTTAAAATGTTGTTGTTTAAATTCAGAACCAAAAAGTGGGTCGGTTTTATTTCCCCCCGTCATGATCCGTTACTCGTGGTTGCACAGGGAGGTACAACAAGTTCAGCCGCAGTCTGCCTCAGACGCCGTGGGTGATCGACGGAGAGAGGAGGATGGAGTCGTCGGTGGAGGAGCTGATCGCGGCGCCCGTCCTCTCGTCCTTCAGAGCCGACGGTGAGTTCCACGCGAGCCGACGGACGGACGGTCGGTCGTTGCCGCAGCTGGAGAGCCTGACGATCTCCTCCTCTTTCTTCTGTTGCAGGATTTAATTTCTCCTCGTCTGGCCGCGAGGATGTGGACGTCAGGACTCTTGGAAACGGTATTTTTCTGCACCTTAAAGTGTGAAGATTGAAGATTCTTTTGTGTTTCTTTTTTAATTTTTTGTTTTGGTTCAACCGGCAGGTCGTCCGTTTGCGATGGAGCTGCTGAATCCTCACAGATCCAAACTGAGCAAAGCGGAGATGAAGCAGCTGCAGGAGGTCGTCTTCATCAACTCACTCCCTAAACCTCCTCCTCATCATCACAGACACGCTTCATTTAAAACATTAAAACTTCGTTCTCGAGCTAAATATCTCAACAGTTACAGCCAGAATCAGTGTTATTGTGGTTGTACATGCAGCCATAAAGCTCTAGAGAAGGTAGTTAATGCTGCTCATTGAGTTTTCCTCTTCCTCCTAAAATAAATCTCCAGACGTCCAGGAGGCCGAAACCACAAAGAGCATCCAATTCTCTTTGAACTTCCTCCTCTGAGCCTCTTAAGGCAACAAGAAGCAGAAACATCAATTCTCAAAACTGAATATATTTAAACCTATGAGCATGGTCCATCGGTCTAAAAAGATGATGGTAGTTATAGTAAAAGGTTAGAAAGCCACTGAATATACCAACATTCCTCCTCTGGGAAGTCTTCTCAGTAGTTTTTGAGATATTTGAAAGTTGTTATTACACGGACAGAGCTACACACATCACACACACACACACACACACAAATCACACACAGTGTTCATGTCCTCTCGTGCTCCTTTTCCGACCACTAACCTTGTTTTATTTTTTATTTTTATAGACCATCAACGAGTCTTCAGACAAGATCCGGGTGAGAGACCTGCAGATTGTGTCCAGGTGAGAAAATAGGAAAATTATAACCAAACTGCACCAACCGCATTGTTATTGAATATCGTCACGACGAACGAATGTAGAAGACGGCTGACCGCTGTGTTGAACTGCAGGGAGGCCATGAGTCGCATGAAGGAGGGAGAGGAGGACAAAACCAAGTCGTACACGGCGCTCGTCTGGACCCAGAAACCCATTCGGAGCGACGACATCGCCTTCATCGACGACATCAAGGTCTGTGTAGCCACGATATCTTTAAAGATATTTAAAGATATCTGTGGAAACCTAATCAGATTCCTCTTTTTAATCTGGTGTGTTTCTTAAATTTGAGTTTGAATGGAAATCCAGTAACCGTCCTTGTAGACTGGTAAACAGTCTGGCTGTTGATCCCCCCCCCCCCCCCCCATCAGGATCTGACTCTGGACCAGAAGACCCCTCTGAGGGTTCTGCACCGGCGGGCGCTGGCGGTCCGTCAGCGAGTCGTCCACCGGATGAACACGCGCTTCCTGGACTCTCATCACTTCTACCTGGAGCTGAAGACGCAGGCCGGGACGTATCCTCACCCGAATAACAGAGCGTTCTGTAGTCGGCTTCACTCGAGCCGTTTTTAATCTGTGAAGCTTTGGGTCTGAGTCTGTGTGTCTTTAACAAGACTAAAGTAAATCAACAACAAAGTACAATTTTCAGGTACTTGTACTTTAATTCATATTTCTACTCCACTTTAATTAAGGGGGAAATACTGTACTTTTGACTTCACATTTATTTTTACTTAATAGTTCATTCATAATACAAAGAAATAAATGATGATGTAATATTATATACTAAGATAATACTTTACTGATGAAACTCACAAGCTACCCAGCAGTACATAAAGTACTTCAAATGAGCGCCACCTTTACCAGCTGCTACATGAATTATAATCCAGTGTTTTAATATGTTAATCTGAAATGGGCCACTCTGCATAACGAGTACTTTTGAGTATATTTTGAGAACGCTAATGTGTTTGTACTTGAATCAGCATGAAATGTAAAAACGCTCATTTGTACTCGTACTGATTGCTCGTCAACACATTGCTCCTGAACGCCGCTCCGACAGCTACATCAAGGAGTTCGTCCACGGAGACTTCGGTCGCACCAAACCCAACCTGGGGGTGCTGCTGAAGACCGACACGGACATCCTGGAGCTCGACGTGGAGGTGAGAGCACAATCTGAGAGTCTCACTCCTTCACGTATGAAGATGGGGGGGAAAAAAGTGCAACTTAATAAATGCTGTATGAATATATGTTGAATGTGTGTCTGTGTTTTCCTCCCTCAGTCTGTGGATGTGGACTGGCCTCCGGCCATACCGGAGTGAGCGCTTCCTTCACCTCGCTGCCGCCGGCCTCCAGGACCTCAGCAGGACTGGATCTTGTGTTAAGGGTTCAGGTTCAGAGCGTCTGAGACTGAAAACATGACGTCCTGCCGGCTGCTTCGTGAAGTCTGTTTGTGTTTTTGGGTCAAAACCCCCGTCGACTTTATCTTCAGTTGTATCACATAGACACACAGCCCTCTCTACTGGTCTGTTGTTAGTTATAGGAGGAGTTGTTTCTGTCAAAGGTCATAAATCAAACGGGTTTATTCTCTGTACGGTGGCCTTATTGGGACATCTCAGACTTTCAGCTTGAGCTGGACTTTTATCAGCTTCCTGTGAGATTTCAGCACTCATAAACCAAACCTGACGGGGGAAAATCCAAATATATATATAATTTTTTTGTCTGTCATCTTGGTGACAAATGATTGTCAGGTGAAATTATACAAATATTGTATAAATAACTAAATATAAATAACATTTATCTGATTTCAAACAACAAAATATAAAAAGTAACTTTTTTGATTCCCCCTTCAGTTTGCAGAGGGATGAGTGCTGAGGTCATGCTAACCACTAGCATGGTGGCTAGGTGTTAACATGGTGGCTAGGTGTTAGCATGGTGGCTAGGTGTTAGCATGGTGACTAGGTGTTAGCATGGTGGCTAGGTGTTAGCATGGTGGCTAGGTGTTAACATGGTGGCTAGGTGTTAACATGGTGGCTAGGTGTTAGCATGGTGGCTAGGTGTTAGCATGGTGGCACCAGAGGAAACGGTCTGAATCAGAAGGTTAATTCTGTGTACGGTGGCCGCTTCGTGCCCGATATTGTGAAATATTTGCCGAGGGTGACACAGACGCTTTAATTTGATATTTTTACAACTTACTTCAAGATATTTTTATTTTTTAAAGTTAAAGATGTTCCCCTACGGTTTGCATGGAGACGAGTCACACATATTAGTCAGTCAACAAGATAACGACTTTCCTGCTGTCATTGTGTCCAAATCAAAGAGTAATGAAAACTCTTTTTAATTTGGACGTAGATTTCCTGATTTGAATTTAAAAACATGCCAGTTAGTTTACTTTTCTTTAGGTAAAGTTCCTGTACGGTGGAGTGCGATTAGGCAACGTTTAACAGATAACTTCTTTTGTTCATGTAAAAAACAAATGTTCATATTCCTCAAAGTAAGGTGTGTATGCAGGTTGTTTGTTGGTAAAAACTCATTTTTGTTCCGTTGGACACAACGTTGACCTTTAATCTTTTTTGTTTTCCTTGAATCTTCTGTTGACTTCATCTTCTGAACAAATAAACCACGAGGTTCATTTTCCCTCTGAGAGGCAGAAACATATTGTTTTTTTAAAATAAAAGAGTCCCAACAGCAGAAACCCTGAAATGTATTTCTTTTAATTTAATTCAAAATAAATACTACCACGGCAACGCAAGTCCACTACTGGGTTCTTGCCCTAATGTTTTGGTAAGAAAACAAACAAGCAAACGATCAAAAAAAAAAAAAAAAGAATAAAAAGAGACTTCAGTTAATGCATCCATCACCATCATCATCATCATCATCATCATCATCCTTCAGCGACTTTCAAGAGGTGCCTTTTTTAACGACATACAAGGTAACACTGCCTAGAATGACCGACATAAATAAAACAAATACTATGGTACAAAAAGGGGGAGGGGGGGGGGGGTACAAGGAGCAAAGGATGATGGGATTGGAACAACCTGATGAAACCAGCACTGCAAAAAAAAAAAAGAAAAGTCCTCCATGGTCCCACTTTTTAGTATTTTTTCTTTTTAAAGACGGTGAAACAGAAGTGACGGTGCAGACTCCACAGGTACAGTCCTCACAAAGTCACGAGTCCATCATGTTTGGGGACCAAGTCGAGTCGGTGCATCGACCCGAGAAAAAAACAAATAAAAACTTCAATGGAAGGGTCCAGTCTTCGACAGTCTTTAATTTTTTTTCCTCCTTTATAAATGTTTTTCGTTTGTTGTATTTTTTTTCGGTCACTATTCTCATCAGCAAGCTGGAAGTACAGTCACACAAGAAAATAAAAAAACATGTTTATGTCTGTCAAGATGCCACGAAATGACCCAAAAAAAAAGGCATTGCATATTTACATCAAGAAGTTTGGGGCGACTCGACTTTTCTTCTGGCAGTCCTCACAGTCTTCATACATGAGTGTCTCACGGCTCAGTTTTCTCGTGATCTGTGACATGATTAGTGATGTATTGACACCCTCAGTTCAGGTTTAAAAACGTGTGTGTGTGTGTGTGTGTAAATAAATGTATCTCATAATACTGACAGGACAGAAGCCCTGCATCTGGAGCTGGAAGCCTCGTTTCTGTTAGTGTGATAAAGTAAATGTTTCTTCGCTCTGATCTATCGTGTAACAACAGTCTTGTATCTGGGTGTGAATATGAATGAATGAATGAATGAATGAGTGTGTGTGTGTGCCGTCAGGGTTCCCACACGGTCGGTCGCCATAAATGTCACGAGACTTCGATATGTTCGATACGTTTCCTTCCTCATCACGTGTGCGCATGAACTTCAAGAAAACAATGATTTGCCCCCCCCCCGCCCCCCCCAAACAAATCTGCAAACAGCTTTTTAAGACCTGGAAGTTCTTCCTCCCAAGTCTTCGGATGTGTTGCAGGAACCCTGAAGAGTGTCGACTGACAACAGCAGATTAAAGTGGGCAGAATTCTCCAGAAACAAATTCCATTTGGCGTGTTTTTGGTGAAGGTGTCGATACGCAACCAAAAAACATAAACGTCACATTTATTTAGTTTTTATCTACACAGTGAGTTCATCATGTTGGGATGTTTGAAGGTTTTCCAGGTTTTCTCTCAGACCACTAGAGGGCAGGACTCACTCAGTAGTCTGGTCTAAAGGCTCCCGGGTCCATCATTTCAGACCTGTGGGGACCGAATCCAACAGGCAAGAACTTAGTTTCCTCCACTGTGCAACAGGACCTGACCCGATTAGACTAAATATACTTAGAACACGACCCCCACTGGGGTCCAGGTCTCCAACACCAGGAACCGAAGTGGATCCATCAAGACCTCTATCCAGTCTGGTCGTATATAGTATTTACTTCTGTTCCTGTTTTGAGGAAATCCTACGATCTTTCCAAATTCACAAACACCTAAACTGAAGCAAGTTTCATTTCTGTTCACTTCTGTGTTCGAATGACGACGACGAGGGAGGAAGAGCTGCCTCCCCTGATCATCGTTCATGAGTTCAAAACATATCTGAATGAATGTATTCTAGGATTATGAAACAGCAGCCTCGTGTTGATGTTATTTAGCCTTTCTGAGGCCATCGCATGGTTGAATTCATTATATTTTAGTTCAGATCTACGGTGTTATTTAATCAGCTTTTAGAGGAGTTGGTTTGATGTATTTTTCTTAACTGTTGACAGAGTCAGGCTAGCTGTTTCCCACTGCTGTCAGTCTTTTCTGCTAAGCTAAGCTAAGCTAAGCTAATCTAATCACCTCCAGGCTCCAGCACCGAGCGGACGACAGAGAGCTATAAACCTATCCCCCCCTCAAAAAAAACGTCAAACTCCTCCTGCAACACGTTATCCAGCCAACAAACTCACTCAAGAGTCCAGAAATATCACGTCAACTATCAGGTCTTCAGTAGCAGGAACGACAGATGCACACATGCAACAAGAGGACAGAGGGGGAACACTTCCTGTTCACTTCTTCACCCCAACACTGAAACTTCCAGAAAATATCCGTAGTAGAACTGAATGTCCTGCGTGCTCCTGAAGGAGTCACTGTGGATAACCACGTTTTCAGACGGACAACTGAACGCCTCTCTGTGTGTGTGTGTGTGTACTGGCTTTGACTCGCTTATAAACACACACACCTGTAGTTTCAGTGAGTGTTAAAGAAAACACCAAATTAGGTTTTGTTTGGAGCAAACTGACGACTTCAGTCTGATCAGTGTAAATGTGTATATATACATACATATACATATATATATATATATATATATATATATGTATATGTATGTGCGTCTGTGTGCTATGACAGCATAAAGTTGACCCCCATGTCCCACATACATACAGTACATACATACATTAAGCCACATGTCCCTGTGTAAACACCCATTCCACTAGTCCTACAGCTACGATGAGGAAACAAAGAGCGGAGGTGAAGAAGAGGAGGAGGAGGAGGAGGAGGAGGAGGAGGAGCGGTGAGAAAGCAGAGAAAGGCCTCGTTCCCTTTGCCGGCTGTGGAAAGCTGGAGCGGTTAGCTGAGTTTGAACGCGGTTGTGCTCTGTGGCGCCTGAGTGAACTGTGCAGTTTCTGGCAGTTTAGTGTTTTCCTGTTTCAAAATAAAACAATAAAAAAAGGCAAAACTTAGAAGTGAAGAGCAAGAGAGAGAGAGAAAAAAAAAAAAAAGAAAACACATGGGTTGAAATAAATACGAGAGACTGCAACGATGCGAGGAATGATACAGACTCGTCCATTCTCGTCCTTCTTCCTGGAGACAGTGACCTCATTGCCATGGGATTGGGGGAATGTGCGCCGCCATGGCAAATGTATGAGAAAGAAAAATGTTTTTTGTTTTTTTTTGTAGTTTTTTTTCTGAGTGAACCACGAGCCATGCACTTATTCTCAACTAAGAATGACTCACAACCCCGAACCCCCCCCCCCCGCCCAGAAAAAAAACAAACCAAAACACCCTGTCGGTATGATACGAAACATCTGCACACGTAAGGCAACATTTTTGGTTTTTTGTTCCCTAAAACGGCTCTTCCAAACCAAGTGCAAAAAGTCAAAAAAAGAAGAAGAAGAAAAAAGAAAAAAAAAGGGGCAGAAACAAAAAAAATTAAATAAAACACAAAAAAATGAACGCAACCCGGGTCGACAACTTAATACTGACGGAAAAAATAAATAACAAAAACATTGCCTTCTGCAGTAAATAGCGCTGAAAATGTAGGAGACTTATTTTTTAGTGTGGGGAGACCGGCTGGAGTCTATTCCCACTGTGCAAAAACCTCTTTTAAAGTCCCTAAAAAGACTTCTCCCCGTCTGTGAGGAGGCAGAGAAGGAGAAAAAGAGGGGAGACTGGTATTTATTTTTTTTTTTTTTTCCTAAAATGGCTACGTGTTTTCCTCAGAATGGCCACGAATGGGGACGATACTTGCTGGCTGGGCCCGGAGCGCTCACTCCCGCCCGCTGGCTGAGTAGGAGAACTGTGGGAAATGAGGCCTTCGCTCGTTGTCCGCCGCGTCCATCCCGTCCTCGTCATCTGCAGAGAGAGCATCAAACATTAAACCACCTTCAACGCGCATGTCGGGTGATTTTAGCCTCGTTAGTCCATCTGGCTCGATTACAGTCGAGGCCCTTGAAGATGATCATGACCTTCCCTGATTTGTATCTATTGCCACCTGCAGGTTAAAAACATCCGCTTTCACACTTGATTCAAGAACAAATATTTGAGATTAACAACACAGAGTATTAAAAACTGTGTTGCACAGATCTGGGGTCTGATGCGTCCCGATCGGTTCACAAGGCGAGCTTACATTTCTCCGGCGGAGTGATGGTGATGGTCTGTGCTGTGAACTCCTCGTCGAAGTAGCGCGTGTCCGTTTCCGAGCTGACCTGGGGCTGGAAAGGCGGGACCAGCTGGAACAAGACAGGAAGTAGAAGGTGACAAGTGTGAGTGACGTGACGCGTGATCGCTGAGCGGGTTGTGTACGTGTCCATTAAATGAGCACCAGCATTATCTTTGGGAGGTTTTTGTTCTTTAATAAACGCAGAGACGATGCTGTTACATCTGTTTCTACTTGTTCAGGCACCTCTGTGTTATTTGGTGCCAGTGGTGGAAAGTTAATTTACTCAAGTGTTGCGTTTTAAAAAAGGTACGATGAGCAGGATTTGATGAGTCAGTTGCGGTTTGTAAACAGTATTTTTGTCTGTACATTGTTGTTTTTTTAGGGAAAATCCGACAAGGTATAAGTACAATTTGAAGGTACTTCTACTTTACTTTGCAGAATCAGATAAATCAAAAAAAAATTATCAACAAATTATTTTACCGGCAGTATATACATTTGTTAAATGAGCTCCACCAGTTATAATATAACAATAATATAAAACATATCATTCTGATATGAGCCATTCTGCATCATTTTACTTTTGGTAAAAGTATATTTTGATGCCGATACTTTTTGTACTTTTACTTGTAATAGAGTATTTCTACAGTGTTGTATTGTTACTTTTACTTTAGTAAAAGCTCAGAGTACTCTACTGTTCAGAGCCAGATATCTTGGACTTTTGACTGGGATTCATAATCATGACTAAAAGAAACCACATGTGACTCAATAAGGTGCAACATGTAATACATCTGGGTGAAAGCAGTGAATGACTAAAACACATTATTTTCTAAATATTTAATGTAAACATGCGGCAAAGAACGAAGGCCTCGACCGACACATTCATGAGACGCTCAGAGTCGAGTGTGTGTGTGTGTGTGTGTGTGTGTGTGTGTGTGTGTGTGTGTGTGTGTGTGTGTGTGAGAAGAGGACCTGGTGTTGTTTCTACTGCTTTATGTTGCTGAAATGAGGTAATTTTGTTCTTTTGTGTTCTATTTTGGACTCAACACATCCCAGCCAGGCTTCTTTCGTAAAAGAAAGAAAGAAAATGAGGTAACCCTGATACCAGAATATCTCAGGTACGCTGTTTGAATAAATTACCAGTGAACACGGGATGACGTCTCAGCAGCTAAATCCTGCTCTCACCTTCTTGTCGTAGACGTCCTGCCAGTCGACTGCGTTAAAGAAACTGTGTCGCATGATCTCCTTAGCGTCATCCGGTCCGCCGCCCAGCCTGTCAGAAAAGAGAAGAAGAAGACGACGTCGAAAGCCAGACATCAAAACGCTGCTCTTACAAAGTCTCCATCAATGGACCCAGAATATCCACCTGCTACGGATCCCAAAATAACTCGGCGGGGTGAACGAGTTCGCTCTGTGAAGCTGCAGTAGCCTCTTTTCACCGGCTTCTTCACTTGAGACAGAAAAACGCCTCCGGGACAATCAGAAGGGGGATATTAACAGCAGCCACCAGCCAATTCTGTCTAACAGGCAGTTGTTCACTGAATACCAGTTATCACTGAAGGAGGTTTAGTTCTCAACGTGTTTAAATAGTGAAATTAATCGGTGTAGTTCTGGGACGTAACGGACAAACTGTCCTGTGAATAAGAAACAGGACTTCCTAAACTTCTTTTCTTCCGGCTACACCATTTCTGTTCATATTTGTGTACGAGTACATGTGTGGAGAGTATTTTAAATCTGAGCCGGGTGGATTATATATCCAATCAGGCGTGGGAACAACTCGGGATCCCCCAAGGAGCTGGAGAGGAGGGAATAGATTATTATTTAGCCGGCTAAAAGAAGCCCAGAAACCCAGCCAACGGTGAAAAGATGGATGAATGTCTGTAACTGGTCTTGAACCTGACGGACTAGGTATAGGTTTCACTCCCATGCTATAATTGTTTTACCCTGTATGTGAAGCAAATCAAATCAGACCTTCAGCTGCATCATTATCCACAGATCCTGGTTATAAAGGTGATCCTGCCTTTTTGAAATTCATCTCATTTCTTCCTTTATTGCATCTCCAGTTACTCCGGAAGGGTAGTAGAAATAGGTTTACTTAGACCAGAAATATGCATATAAGCCTCATGGTTGAGCAGCTATTCTTGATTCATTTTGGGGTATTTTAGTGCGCCCCCCCCCCCCCCCCCCCCTCCCCCCTCCAAGGGATAGGGCTCAACAGGATCTGTGATCGTTACAAACACAACACTTAAAAACATTACTTCATGGTGCTACTAGTAATTCAAAACTAAACTAATTAAGCCTCCAGTCAAAGTCAGAAAACCACTGAATGAACCTCAGAGGGGTCGGCAAGTCTACCGGTTCACAGCTCAGTGGTGGCTCAGGGGTTCAGGGTGGGAAGCCAGTGAGGGATCATGTCATTGTCATTATTCATGTGTGTGTGTGTGTGTGTGTGTGTGTGTGTGTGTGTGTGTGTGTGTGTGTGTGTGTGTGTGTGTGTGTGTGTGTGTGTGTACCGTTTGTTGGGGTCCTTGATGAGCAGCCCTGACAGCAACGACTTGGCGTCGGCCGACAGGGTTCGCGGGAACTTGATCTCCTCCATGAGGATGAGCTCGAACAGCTTCTCGTGGTCCTGGTTGTAGAACGGCAGGCGGCCGCACATCATCTCGTACGTCACCACGCCCAAACCCCACCAGTCCACCGCCCGCCCGTAGTCGTTGTCCTCCAGCACCTGATGACGTACAATATGATTTAACCGTGGTTTTATCGGTATTTCTATTAAATCTATGGTTATAAGCTGAGAAACGGGGAAAACACTTAAAAGATATCACACACAATCAGCTGTTGTATTGATGCGTTTCTTCTTTCCTTCAATAATAACTATTTAAACAAAAATTCAGACAACAAATGTATTAATTAAATGATTTAAACTTCCATGTAGTCGATGTACCGTGTTTGAAACGTGAAGCCAATGCAGAAGTACCTTAAACCTGCATTCTCTCTAATGACCACCAGGGGGCGACTCCTCTGATCGTATAGAAGTCTATGAGATAATGACTCTACTTCTCTCTTGATTTATTACCTCAGTAAACATTGTAAACATGAATTTATGGTCTCAATCTCTAGTTTCAAGTCTTCTTCAAGACAGCATGATGTTCAAACTCGAGGCTTCAAAACAACGGTCCACTAGATATCGAGTCTTCTCTACCGTCTACTCAGCGTTCAGACTGAAGAGGTTTAAACTGTGAATTTTCAGGCCACAGTATGTTCATCAATATATTCCAATATTCAAGTTTGCTAAAGGCTGTATTATTGTGACACAGGAAGCTATTCCTATTTAAATCTGGATCTTTGTCTCTTTTTGCCTGAAAGTTGTCAGTGTGGTTGAACCATTGCGCAGCGTTTTGTTCTCCATCTACAAAACTAACCTTTCATACGACATATTTGTAGAGGAATTCTGTACAACCTAAAAGCATGAAAGACCATTTAAGGATACAGAGCAGTCTCCTCAGACATCCGACATATTTGAATTCCTCATGTATTTCTGCCCTTGACATATCCGCTTTCACATCCTCCTAATGGGAAAATAACTTTCAAAACCTCCACAAAGAGCCACATTAGAAGAAGTGAAACGAGTGACCGACATTCTACTTTGCTGTGAAGAAAACATTTAGCTGCCGTTAGAGGAACAACATGCTCGGGTACTTCCACAAGTTGAGCCCCGGTGGTGACAAACAAAACTCAGTTTCATCATACGGGACAAAAACAGACGACCGCTCAGTTTTTAAGGCTGAAACGGGAACTTTTCTTAGTCTCATTTTTCTGCACTGCATGTTCCATCAACTCTGAAACCCAAATGATCTTATTTTTAACTGGTGTGACCTCTGACCTCAGGAGCCAGGTACTCTGGTGTTCCACAGAAGGTCTTCATGGTGGCAGTGTCGGTGATGCCTTCTTTGCAGAGGCCAAAGTCTGTGATCTTGATGTGGCCGTCTTTGTCCAACATGAGGTTCTCCAGCTGACGAAGAGCACGAGGGGAATTAAAACCACGTACATGATCTGGGTGGGTTTCTGCATGTTTCCACATGTTTAACTGTAAACCCAGACCAGGTGTAGCTTACCTTCAGATCCCGATAGACGATCTTGGCAGAATGTAGGTAGTCTAGAGCGGAGACGATCTCGGCGCCGTAGAAACGAGTGCGGTCCTCCGAAAATACTCTTTCTCTTGACAAATGGAAAAACAGCTGCCAAGAAGAAGGAAAACAAGTTCAAACACCACAGACGTCTCTGTTGTATGCAGTCGAGTCATCCGGTGAACGACCAGCAATCAAGACCAGGATCACTGAAGGGGAAGCCAGGAGAGGCTGAGACGGAGCGGACGGCATCAGTCGTGGACTCTCCGATCGTCAAAGACGACTTAAAGCACCTCATGCTGTGGATAAAGGGCCGCTCTTTGAAAAAAGCTTTTTGTAATGTTCATTTAATTCATTGTTCATGCTTGTGTTGTGTTCGTTCTCTAAACTAAACTCCTGGTTGCAACACTGATTTAAGAACAGTTTGTAATACATTAAGTGTCTCAGACCTGAATAAATTAATGAATATATGTTGCATCTCTTTGGTGGCATTAATGGCCTTGGAATGTATAAATTGAGACCGTCACCAACAAACAGACACTCCCAGTCCTACAATGAGAGCAGTGAAGCTCTTTGAATCCCACCGTCATCGTGCTTCACGAACTCTTGAAATAACTTCCACGTTGGAATAAGACAGAACATCTGCCAGCATCAAAAACCATTTCCTTTTTAAGGAGAGTCCTTGATGTCTCACCTCTCCTCCGTTGACGTACTCCATTACAAAGCACAGCCGATCCTTCGTCTGGAACGAGTACTTCAGAGACTGCAACACAATATATTCACATTCTTTAAACTCAGCAAAGCCCAGCGGTTTGTTTTAAACACATTTAGGAACAGACGCTCTGTGGTCTGAATTCAGTGCATCCTTCCTTCTTTAAACAGTCATCAAAAGAGGCTGACGGGCCACTGCCTTCTCTACATGTTTATTTATTCCAACACAATCATTTGCATGCAATCTACCTGCTGATACTCACAGTTAGGAATGGATGCCGAGTGTTTTTTAATACCCTACTTTCTGTGAGCGTGTGAGCGACTTCATCCTGTGAACACGAAAAAAGGACGAAGGAGACGGTGATTAGTCGGGAGACAAAAGGTTGAGGATGTGATTGGCAGGGAGGCGTGTGAGCGCCACGCCGACGCCAGTATCAAACCAACCTGCATCTGATCTTTCTAAACATGGACACCCTAGACAGTTACGTGCCAAATATTTGACACTGAAGGTGATGCATGTATTTGTAATTATTTCTTTAAAAAGATCCAACAGGACTGTATGTGTAAAGTAACCAAAAACACATGCTTTACAGACAACAAAATGACAGATAAAATGTGATAAAAAGGGACCTTGGCTATGATGACTTCCTTCTTGAGGATCTTCATGGCGTAGTAGATGCCACTGGCCTTCTCCCTCACCAGAATGACTTTCCCAAAAGTGCCTTTGCCCAGAAGCTTCAGATAGTCAAAGTCATTCATTGTCTGCACAAAGAAACAGAGGGGATGGCGTGAGGTAACCGGCTCTCCACCATTCTAATGCACTCACTTCATCTTTGTCAAAATAGGCTTCAGGAGGAGGAGCGTCGTCGTGTCTCCTCCGCTCAGCTCACACCATCACCTTTCGTTTGTAGTGGCCGATGGAGGTGTCCATCTCCTCCTCGTTGACGTTCTCGATCTGGGAGGTGGGGCTGCTCAGGATGCCCTCCTCCTCCTGTTTGGCCAGAGACTCGGCTACCATCTGGATGGCCTCGGCCCACTCGTCCCTGCAGGTCACAACAACAACAACAACAGGTTAAAACACCAGCAGGCAGCAGCACTCTGGCTTTTGGTTCATTGTTCTCTGAAGTAAATGACCAGTGAGATGTGAGAGCCAATGGAGGGTCCGATCCGACACAAGACATCCACCCTCCTAAAAACCAACTAAGCATCAGGTAACACGTCCTGATCTATACATCTATACATCTATATATTGTGTAGTGGAACGAGAACCCTTCAAAACATGGAGTCCAGACATTTAAACGAGCTAAAACCAAAACATACAGACGCAATGTTCATTAGCATAAAGTCTCCACAACTGTCATCTTCTGGATTATATTCTCCATACATTGCACAAAGATTCTCTATTCTTCATACTGTCAATTGTATGAAGTCTTTATTCTGCAGCTTCCTCTCATTTTAAACACAGATATATTGACTGATTGCAGTACTTGCTTTTATCTTTTATGTTTATTGTTATTCACCAAAACACAAAAAGGCAAAATTTCTTTGCATGTGTGAACCTGAAATGATTAAATGGGTTTTGGGTGAGGACATCATTTACAGATGATTGTATATTTAGAATCCTTTGACTCTTAAAATAGTAATGATCGACGGGTGGAGATTTTTCCTTCATCATTATCTCAGAAATAACAGAAGCCAGTAGTTTCCCAGATATTTTAAGATGTATTTTTTTTATCAGCTAGATGGCCTTATTTCTCCCCGTGTTAAATTTAGCCAGATTAACAAACAACGACAGTTGAGAAGGAGACCGACGGCTCACCTCTCATCAGGAGTGTCGACGTGAAACGTCCTCTCGATGACCGTGGTCCACTGCAGGCAGCGGATGATGAAGGTGTTTGGCTTGGGCCGCTCCGTCTTCATCAGCTGACATTCTGGAAGTCACACAGAGAGATCGATGTTCAGGCGCTGCGTACATATTTCTTCCTTCAGCGTATGAAATATGCGCCCGAGGCCTCTGCTCGTGTGTCTTACTTGCTACGGAGAAGTTGTTGAGCGGGTAGGCCAGGTCAGAGTCCTGCGGTTTGTCCTTGTAGCCGATGAAAGAGCCGTCCGTCTTCAGCAGAAAGTAGCGCGGTCGCCAGTTCTTGATGTACTCACCTGCGGGGGGGGGGGAAGAGGGAAGGTGACACCAACAGGTTACATCCTGCTGCACTCACATGTGTTTACAGCTGGAAGCAGCGGAGTCTGGGCTTCTTGCATCACTTTAATTCTGTGATGAATGTGTTCGCTGTTTTCTGTCTTTTAGTGGCCGTTGTTCCCTCAAGAATCAGCAGTGACGGATCAAGTTTTTACCCCAACGTGTATGGTGTTTTACTTTATGCTACAAGACATGAGCGAATTAATCGGTCAAAGCCGTGACTGAGCATTTCCGCCTTGCAGTGTACCAATGACAGTCTCAGAAACGCAGTCAGTCAGAGTTCACTTCGTCACACGCTTACTGTATCATTAGCGTAACGCCACGGAGAAACGAGGGGTATCGGAGGAGAAGCCACGTATCAGCATTTTGCAAGTTAGGCATCACTATTTAAAAAAACGATCGCAAAGACCTGTTGTTTTCAGTAGCAAAGATGTACAGTATATACGAGAATCAGAGAGAAATGGGTGCAGTTTATTTGGAAAAAAAATCTTTATGTCCCGGCCAAACTTCCAGAGAAAACAAATGTTTGCAATAGCCATTTTCCAGAGCACTGTTTTACAACAAAACAGACAGGTTTTGCAGGAAAACGCCAAAACTAATTCCAACACATTCATAGATACACACACACACACAAATGGGAACATTTCTAAATATGTAAATTAGATGAACAGAGAAGAACGGAGAAATAAATATGGCGCTGTGACATTTTAAATGATCTTTCTTCCTCACTTGACTTCTGATTCCTTTTGGCCAGAATAGGCTATTATTTCAAAAGTCCACAATTCAAATATTTTAAACAACACTGCTTAGACGACGCTCACACACGAGATGCGTCGCTAGAAACGCGTCTCCCGCAAAACGTTCGCTCCTCTCTTGCACCGCTCGTCATTGTCCCACGTGGCCCAGGCAGCCAATCAAATTGTGCAAGAGGCGGGCTTTACCAATTTACTACTGCCTTCCTGTTTAGATGCCGGTGGTAACAGATCTCGGTGTGATCAGCACCACTTGGGTGAGACGATTGCAGGTGGATGATTTTTTTTTTTACATCATTTCATGACATCTTCCACAATGCCTTTTAAGCATTTAAAAATATATATTTTGCACAAGATCACAGGGTCAGATTTGACATGAAGGAAACAAACAGTGAAAGTTTCACAGCAGGCGTCTCGTTGAAAGCCACGTCAGGAATGTCACGGTGCAGTGAGCCGAACAGGCAGGAAGGACCCGAACGCAGAGTCAACGAAGATATGTTAATACAACGGAGAGTCATACATGTTCAAAGAAAAAGGCAGGCGGGTGCAGACAATCATATCTGATGAAGAACAAAGGAAACGGAGGTGGTATAAATAGTGACAGACTAACAAGGGAAGTGCGAGCAGGTGAGGTGAAAGTGATCAGGGGCAGTCTTTAGCTGCTTTACCAGTAATATTAAGTTGAGTCTTTAATGAGGCTAATCACACCCACTGTGAGCTACCGCTACAAAACATTTAATATCACATTATGGTCCATTTTACTTTAACAATGCTACATTGCGTTTGAAGCTGAACAATGCTAGCAAAGCCAGTATTTAGCCAACATTTTGGTCTCCCATTCATTGTTATCCAACTCTCTCTGTAACGCCAAACACACATTAGGAACCATTGCTTGAACCACAAACCTTAAACCTTTACAGGCAAAACAAGCTAGCAAGCACGGCAACTTCATCAAACCAAACAGGCTAACAGATTTAACATTTTTCAACCGTTTAAAACAGGATGAAAAAAAGCAACGTTATGCAACGTCACCCGACCTGACCGTGCTGCCATGTGACGTGACGTGGTGGTGCGTTCACACAACATAACCGACTGCAACATACACTACAATATGAACGTTAATATGATCCTGAACATAACTTAACCCTTTCAGAAGGCGGTGTAGTTCACTCTCAGCTAAAGGAAAACAGGAAAAGGTTGAAATCATTTTCCGGGACATTTTCTCCAAGACGCGGGAAACCTGAACTTCCAGCTCAAGAAGAAATCTTGTGATGTCAAATACGACACAGTGCTGGTTCCTATTCAGCAGCCATGACGTTTGTGACCGTTGACGTCTCACAGAGTCATATTAGCACCAGAGCTAACGAAGAAGAAGCCGGCGCTGGAACCAAAGTGTGTTTGTATTAGTGATAGAAGGCCTCGGCATCTTTCCAACAGATCGAACTCTGACAAAGCTCTCCTCACTATTCTCACACGTCCGATGACTCGCACAGCTTCAGAACAACAGTGTGATGAGGAAGCATGACCGCGACAGAAATGGGATGAAGTCAGTTTCGATTAAAAGCTGGTGAGCAGCAGAGGAAGAGAAAGTCAACATGCAGTCACACCTATGTGACCGAACTATTGGAGCCGCAAGTAAACGTAGAAATTAAGGCTGCTAGTGATCCTTTCCTTCTACGGCAACACGTCTATCAAAGATTATTAAATCGTCTTTGAATATAAAACCGGGCCCCCGATTTGATTAAGCACAAGAATGCACGAGCATGTGCAACAGAATACACATTCATGCCACTGGTTTCAGCGATTCACCTGAATGACAGCGAGCGACTGTAACACGCAAGAACAAGCTAGTAGACACGAGTGTGAATGACACAGAAATATGAAATGCTTTTAAATATATCGTCTCTTCAACATGTTTGTTTCAGGATGTTCACACCACGGACTATATAAGAAGTGGACGTAGTCATGGTCCACAAAGCAATGGGTGATTTTGCCGTCGCCATCTTGGATTACGGCCGTCGCCATGTTGCTTTTCTTGCAAACGATAAACGGAAGTTACCATGTTTGGAATGCGGAGGAGTGACGTAGAGACGCCGTATACGTCTCTGGTAGAGACAGAGACCTGTCAATCACAGTAGCCCCGCCCTAAAGCATACTCCTCTTTATGGTCTATTTGACTCTAAATGGACCATAATGTACTAAATGAACATCATGCTGTATTGAAGAAGACTTGAAACTAGAGATTGAGACCATAAACTCATGTTTACAATGTTTACTGAGGTAATAAATCAAGAGAGAAGTAGAGTCATTTTCTCATAGACTTCTATACAACCAGAGGAGTCGCCCCCTGGTGGACATTAGAGAGAATGAGAGTTTTAAGACATGAAGCATCGGCTTCACTCGGCAGAACTGGAGGTTGCCGCCTGGTTCACACATATGGACTCAAAAGCTGTGAGAGCGTTATACTGCTATTCATTTTGAAAAGGGACCGACTGCTGAGCTACAGATGTTTAGAAAGACGCCCAGCAGCACTTCAGGGGAAAGTTTTAATGAATACCACAAGGCTAAAAAAAAGACAAACTACAACAACTTCCTCACGTGTAGCTATGTGAGAAAACAACTGTCCAGTCAGAGCGGAGTGTGTGAATTACATGATCAATGCAACGCACCAGCAGAGCTCCAGATTCATGAGACTACTACAGTATCTGCATGTGTGAAGGCAGCATTAGACCTCGATGATACACACAATGTGTCGTGGTGAGAAACACTGAATGTAAACAGAAACTTTGTTTGTTAAAATGGTCACCTCATGCTGCATAACAAAAGAATGAATGAATAAGGGCCCTTTATATCGACTCACCGATCCGATTACTGGCGTCAGAAGTCGGGCCGATACCGACTCGGATAGCTGGATCGGTGACAATGTGGACGATGTTTTGAATTAATTTGTGTACATGTGATTACAGGTGCGTGAACTACATCATGTGTATGGCTCGACAGTAAAAAATATTCCTTCCCGATTCCGATACAATAAACTTGCGTATCGGCTGATACGGAGTACCGATCCATTAGCAGCGTGTTAAAAACAAAACTAAAAGTTCCATTCCCTCTTTCTCATTGGTTTACAATTTAAATTGATTCCTCACTGTGTTACGTCCCGCCCAACATCCTGTTCAACAGGAAGTACGTCACATTAAAGAGCTCTATCGTGACCCCAAACTTAACATTCAGTTAATCACAGTTACTGAGGCTCATTTAGTTGAAACAGATCCATCAGTTTGTGAATACAAAGAAACTGAAACCGGTTAAACAACTGAGTCTCCACCAACATAAACTCTGCGAGCAAGAACAATAATGCTGCTCCACATTCAGCGTTTATGACGGCTTTTGTTTCCACAGTTTACAAACCGCCCTGAACTGTGTGTGAACTGTGCGTTTTGAACTTAAACGGCCCAGAGAACCGTTTGGGGCCGTTTTCTCCGGGAGGGCCGCTAGGACTGAATTATAAGAGCACACAGAGGTGCAATAAACAAAACAGGGACTTGTGGGGGCCGGAGAGGAAGGAACCAGAGTGTTAGGTCATCCTCTGTAAGCTCATAGTGCCACAGAGAAACTTCCCCCTGCCTGGCAGCCACACACACACACACACACACACACACACACACACACACTAAATCACTGTGGGAAATAACACACCAGCCAAGTGCAGCTCAGACTGGGCTGCAGCCCTGCAAAGCCAGCCGGCTCTGCTCGCCGTCTGGCAGGTAAACAACCATTGTTTGGAGGGGCTGTTCTTCAAGCCGAGCAGGGTGGTTTAGGCCACGTTCACACTGGGCTGTAATAAAAACACATCTTTTATCTGACCGAGGACGGACGGTGTTTCCAACAACCAAAGAAGCGGGGGTTTTCCTTCATCTCGTGTGTAAGCGTGGACCAGGTTTTTCTCTAACATAATGACCCGGGTCTGGTCTCTGTCCCCTCTAACTCGCTCTGTGATTGCTCCTTTTCAATGTCAACATAGCCAATAAACCAAAGGGAGGTGGTGGTGGTGTTGTTGTTTTCAGATGACTTCTAAATTATAAAACAGTGATTTCATTGAACTGAATTGAAGGGTTGGTAATCGTCTTAGAAAACATTTTTTGCTACTTCGTCCCGGGACGGTAATAAGTCATTTCATTCAGCCAGTTTCCTGTTTTTGCACCGATACATTTACTAAATTAATTATTTATTTATTAGTGCTTTTGTCCCAGAATGCAACGCACAAAGGAAAAAGAAGAGCTGCTCAGAAATGGAAAAGGTTTAAATAAAAAAATATATTCAATCTTTGGAAAAGCATTTTGCTTTCTTAACACGTTTAAGGTTTAATTTTCAATACACACATGTCCATCCAAGCAAATCTTAGATCATTTAACGTCAATATGAAATGTTTATTTCTTGTAAAATCAGGCTTGCAAACTCTATCAAAATGACAATAGGCCTACTGGATCCCTCTGTGTGGAAGACAATGTTTTAGCATGTGAATGCATTATTCTGGTGCATGTTTTTTATTTCATTAAAGCGGCTGTGAGTCAAAAGAACATGACGCCTGTTAACCCTCCACGGCCCGAGTAGTTTATTGATTATTTACGCATCATTTAAAGTGCTTGTTGCTGCATTTTTTACGCCAAATGACGTCCGGAAAATCTCTCGTTGGTGTGATATTTTTCCTTCAGATGTAAAAATCTTACTGAAGATCTGTAGAAATGTGTAAAACACACTATGAAGAATGAATGGGGATTATGGAATTGGGACCCGTCTAAAATAATAAAAGCTAGTTGTTTTTCATGAATCAAACCATATATTCAAAGAGTCCTGCAACACAGCGGTCTCGGGTTCGATTCCCTCATCAGCTGAAACGCGACACACAGTCAGCTAAACGGTTCAAACTAAAGACAGGAAATCAGAGGAATGAAAGAGAACAGCAGCCATCTGTGGCATTTAAGACAAACCTAAAGCCAGACGCACCGAGATGCATAAATTCATCCAAACCAGCACAGACGGAGGCGTCCACGAGGACCGGAGCACATCAGCCGTGTCTCAATCCAACCGCCAGGATTGCAATAAATCAGCTTCCTCTGTGTAAGAAGTGCAGAAAGGAGACGTGACTTCCAGGAGCTGGTTACCATCGTTTGTCTCTGTCGGCTGATGTCGGCCGTGTTCACGCTCCCGCTCTAAACCCGCGACTGTCCACACAGAGAGTTTGAACACACTGGGATGTATCGTCCACCCTCACACAGGACGTTTCACTGTGTTGACATGATTAGTCGATGTTGCCTCACTCGTCTTTCATACGTTTGGGCTTCGGTCTGGAGTATTTTGGGCTCTGATTTCATGACATTTTATTGACTGAACGATTCATTTTAAAAAAAGAATAGTTAGTTGCAGCTCAGTCTCGTTAAGAGGACGTTCTGCTGCCAGTGCTCCACCAAGGCAGACGATTCTTCATTATCGTATTGTGGCAACCAGGCATCCTAATTTTAGACGTTTACTTTAGTGCATAAATAGGCAGTGGGCTGACACTGTGGGCACATATCAGACTTCCATAGTTGGCTTAGAACATCGTATGAGAATATTTGGTTTCTAATATAATCCAATAACTTTTCTTACTTTCTGTCTTGCTTTGCATGGTTTCTTGGCTCGTACGTGTGTTCGTGTACTCACTTTTCAACACAACACAAATGAAACTGAAGCATCCGTCAGGCTGTTCACAGCCCGCCTCCGTCATTATTGGTTCAATGATACGAGATGTTTACGTCAATATTCACTACATAGATTCAGAATACACCAAAAGAAAGAAGCCACTTTATGGATAAGGACGGCGTTATTCTACAAATGATACAAAAAGATCAAACCCAACAATGTGTTAATGTCTGAGAATGCCCTAACCTGCCTACACTGGTTCCTTTTGAAGATGTAAATCTAAAAACGGAACCAGTTCACAAGTATTAAGTTCCGTTTATTGAGGGGGAAACAGTGCATTTGTAGGGGACGATTATTTTGTGGCGGATTAATACGATTATTTAAAATTGGGGTTATGTTAAAGATGAACACATGAAACCTCCTCACCTCTTTTCTGGACCCAGCCTTCCTTGATGACGTTCTGGTCGCTCATGGTGGCTTCTCCTCGTCACCAGCTCTCCCAGTCCGCCCAGTGTGGTGACGGTGAAGGGACGCTTGTTGTTCGGCTGAAGCTCAGTCAGCCTTCCGTCTGACCGCCGCTTGACCTACAACCTACCTGCGCCTCCTCTCACCTGACCTCAGATCTGTTCTGTTGTTCCCCCACAATGTCTCTCTATCCTTCTCTCTCTCTTTCCCACAATCACTTTCTCTTCCCTCCTCTCGCCCCGCCGACCAAACCTGACTTTCTCCTCACCTCCTCCTCACCTCTTTTTATTTTTTTTAACTCCCCTCTTTCTGTCCCTCCCTCCTTCCCTCTCTTACTCTGTTTCTTTTCCTCGCTCCCTCGCCCTCTCAAACTTCTTCTTCTTCTTCTTCTTCTTCTGTGTTCAGGCGCTCCAGCGGTGAGTCAGCCTGGAAGGAAACGGAGGCAGAGAAAGGAGAGAGGGGGTCAGTGGATAGTTTCCTTCACACAGCAAACACAGCAGGCCGCCACTTATTGTTCAGAGCCTTAGACACACTTCCTGTCTCCTTACATCCTTGCTCCTTGCCTCCTCACACTTTCTCCTTCCTTTGTCCCCTGCCTTTCTTTCCTTTCTTGTCTCTATCAGTATTTCCCTAACTCCTCTTGTCCCTCCTTCCCTCTTTACCTCCCGCCCTACCTTTCACACTCCTTGCCCCCTCACTCTCCTCCTCCTCTTCCCCTTCCTCTGTTCCCTCCTATCTCCTTCCTTCCATCGACCCTTTCCTAACTACTTCTTCTCCAACTTGTTCACCTCTTCTCCATCTTTACAGCCTTTGTTCCCTTCCGTCCTTAACAACTCCTCTCCCTCCCTCTTGCCTCCCCCTTTCCTTCATTCTCTCATCAGTCCTTCACTAACTGTTTTTTACCTCCTCATCCCTCGTTCACTCTTCCCTCAAAGAATTGATGAACCTCCCTCCTGCAATATCTTCCTTTCTTCACAGGTCCCTACTTTACTTCCCTTACCGGCCTCTCTCCTTCTCCAATTCCTTGCCTCCTCACATGATTCACCCCCTAACATCGCCTCCTCCCCTTCCTTTGTTTCTTCCTTTCTTCTACTCTCCCTCCTTCCTTCCCCAACCTTTTCTCCTCTTCCCTCCCTCCTTCACTGGGCCTCACTTTTCTTCCCTCCCTTCCTACCTCCTTGCCTCCTCACACTTCCTCCTTCTCACTCCTTTATTCTTTACCTCCCTCCTTCATCTCTTCTTCCTCATTTCCTTGCCTCCTCACATCATTGTCACACTCCTCGGTTCCCTCGTTTCTCCTTCTCTCCATTATTCCTTCCCTGACTACTCCAAACTTTCCCCCCTCCTCTTCTCCGTCCTTCCTTCCTTCATTCCACCCCCTCCACACTAACTCCTCTCACTCCCTCTTGCCTCCCCTATTTCCTTCCTTCTCTCATCACTCCTTTACGAACTACTTTTACCTCAACGTTTGTTTAACTCTTCTTCTCGTTCCTTCCTTCTTTCTCACCCTCCATCCACAACAATGTATCATTCCGCATGGCTTCTCCTTCCTCATAAGTCTGGTACCTCCCTCCCTCTCTGCCTCCCTCCTCTTCCACTCTTCCTCACTAACTCCTTCTCTCAATCCTTTTATTTTTAAAACAAAAACACCAACACTTGCTGGTTTCAGCCTCTTGAATGAGACGATTTGCTGCTTTTCTTTTTCATATATACGATAGTAAATCAAATATTTTGGGCTTTAATCAAACAAATCAAGCGATTCGTGACTTTGGGCTTGTTGTGAAAGCTGTTTTTCACTACTTGTTTTGCATTTAATAAACCAAACAACTAATCGATCAATTGAGAAATTGAGCTCAAGGGATTTTATGACGTACATTATGTATATATTAATATTATACATACAGTACATATTTAATGTATTAGTGTTGACCATCACTTCTTCTCTGAGTGGAAGTGAAGCTCTGCCCTTAAACATTACCCAAGCACAGACACAACAGCACAACGGTTGCATGGACCTGGACAAATTTGCAACATGACATCGTTTCCTCCAGCGACACGTTATATTTCCTACATGCAAACACACACACACACACTCACTCACACACACACACACACACACACACACACAAACACACACACTTGCAGCCCATGCACAAGCATTCAACAGCCCTCTTTTACAGCAGCTGTTGGTCCACCAGCTCTCCTAAAACCCCATCGAGATCGCACACAGGTCAGTTCTTAAAGGTCACATCTTACATACAGACTCCGGTGCTGCTTGATAGAGAGCACCTATTGCTTCACACCTGATCCCCGCCTTCACTGTGAAGTAGCAGCAGGAATGTGACATACATATATCCAAACTTATCGCCTGTTCAACACTTGTCTACATCTAGTCGGGAGTTTTAATGGCGGCCTAGGACCCGAGTGTGGGAACCACTGTCTCAAAGATGGACAATGCATTTCCACTTTGACTTCACACTCCTCAACTCATGCTGCAGACTCTGATCGTCGGTAAGCTGCAGACCAAAAGCACTGAAAGGTTTGTAGCTGAAATGTAACCGGGGACTATTTTACAGGAACAGTAACGGAGGTATATGAGCTGTAGGTTGTGTACCAAAGCAACAAGATGATTCACCAACATCTTCTGTTTTGGCCTCTTAATAACTATAAGTAGTTCCTCGTATATGTAGTAATTTAGATTCCTTCCTTTATTATTGCTTTGTTCCGGCTGTCGAACCAAAAACGTACTTTAGGGCCGTGGGGTAGTATGTGCGACACTAAATATTTATACACTAATGTACAGAATATCACAAACATGTATCACGATATAGGCAGAGGCAAAATATAAACAATAAAGATGATCAATAAGAAAGGAAAAAGACATTTCTGGGTTTTTTGGACGTTTTCCTACTTTGTACTTTAACAGCTGCACAACAATTTCCCTTTGGATAATTAAAGTTTTATTTTTTCTATCTTTCTGTTTCTTTAGAAGTCTTGAATTGAACTATTTCCTTCTGGTGTTTCTTTCCTAATTGACGGCTGTCTGAAACTGAAACCATTACACATGTACAGTACATGTTGCGCTAAAGGTGAAAAAATCTATTAAACTCTTAACTGTCCTTAAAACTCTCTCTAATACATTGGGCAATATGGCTCAAATCAGTATCACATATTCATTTTCATAATAGACTTTCAATATTGATATACATCACAATATGCCAAATGTGTGCAAAGAGGTTCAAAACAATGAAATATCTTCTACTGTCATGCATTTCATGAAACGCTTAATATGTGAAAACCAAAAACTTAAATTGCGTCAGCTTTTATGTAGAGCTTTTCAGAATTATCAACACGTCTGTGAGCGATAACGTGTTAAGATCAAGTTGTCACGATACGATTCTGCTAAAAGCCAATAATCAATATTATCGCCACGCCCTGCTTCATGATGAAGTGTTTGTTAAACGTTGTAATGCATATCTATTCCTTACATATGTCACTTTGAAGAACCTCTGTGTTTTACAGACGCTATATAAAATGCCTCTATGACGGTAAGAGATCAATGTTTTCCTGATTTTTGTTTTATATCTCAGCGTATTCATCACAACCTGTCCATACTGTTAATACTACTAATACTGTACGTATCCAGCATATCCATATCTACTATATTTATTATTATTACCATCAGACATTCAGTGTGTACATTACAATGCACTTTACTGCTGTTTTGCACTTCTGGTTGGATGCTAAACTACATTTGGTTGTTTCATTACTTTACTACTACTCTAATCACAGAATGGTTTATATCCTGTTACCGATCATGGGAAAAGCTTGTCCCACTCCAACTAGCATTTTACAAGAAATGTAATAATAAAACATGTTTTTTTTCAACAACAAAGTCTGAGTCAAACTGCCACCCCACAGCATTTCATCCATCTCCTCGAGGTTAGCCTTTCCTGTACAATTTACTACATTTGGGAGTAATAATCACATTTCCAATAATGACTAATGAATCATTATTTGGCATTTGGAGAGGACGACACTGATGAAACTATTATCCATATTGGATAACCCGGACCACCCTCTCCACCCTCTACTGCAGGGACAGACTCATCCAGCTCCGCTGTCACAAGGACAGATACAGGAGATCATTCCTGCCCACTGCTATTAGACTTTATAATAAATCACCTCTGACCAAATCAATCACACAACTATAACACCGCTACCGTTGTTTGTTTGTTGTTTGGTTAAATCTTTGCACTACTGTTTAGTTAGTTAATTTAATATTATTCTATTTCATTGTATATATTGTGCATTTTTATACATAATATTTGTAATTTTTTACTCTGTTATTTTATTTACCTGTATCATATTGCTGCTGTTGCGAACAAATTTCCCCTTGTGGGATTAATAAAGTATCTATCCATCTATCTCTCCATCTACCTACCTATCCATCCATCCATCATCTATCCATCTGTCTACCTACCTACTACCTGTCTGTCTATCCATCCATCTATTTATCTATCCATCTATCCATCTATCTATATATCCATCCATCTATTTATCTATCCATCTATCCATCTATCCATCTATCTATCTCGGCAACAAGCTACAAAGCTACTGAAGACGTTGTGTTCCATGTTCCTTCACTCGCACAGCGAGACACCATCAAAGGAAAGATCCGAGAGGCTGGGAAACAAAACGCGAGCCCTCCAATGACAACAAAAACAATGGCTGACAGGAGCAGCAGCCGTTGTTTATTTCAGAAGCCGGTTCAGAGCTGCGGCCCTTTCGGCTCCACAAACAAAACAAACACTGAAACAACAGCTTTTGTTTTCAAGGGCGTGTGTGTGGTGTCATTATCTTAGTTACATAACAACATCCGCTTTAGCGTGCTCCGGTATATGCAATATATATAAATAAATGTCTGGAAGTGACTCTTTCGTACCGACTAGTCGCTGTTAGCAGTGATACAAAAATAAATAAACCGGCTCCCGGTATGAAATGGTTGTATGAGCCTGTGATGGCCTGTGATGGCTCGGAGGATGGAGGATGAGAACTAGCCAGATGATGCTACCGCTAATGTTAGCCTGCTAGCTGCCTGGCTGGGATTAGCTTAGCTTGGCTAACTGACGGAGGAGCCGTGGGGTTATTTTAATGTCTGTAATGAATGTAATGAAACAACTCCGGGGGATTTATTGGGTTATTTGAAGGGGTGGGAGACCCGGTGGTGGTGGAGGGAGGGAGGGTGAGGAGGAGGAGAGAGAGAGAGAGAGAGGGGGGGGGGGGGGGGGGTGTCGTTCATCACGGAGATGGGCCGAGGCCAGACGGACGGTACCGTTACAGTAACGGTAACGGTGTAACGGACGGTACCGTTACCATTGTGGTGGAGGATGGAGGGGGGTGAGGAGGACAGTAATGGTAACGGTACCGTCCGTTACTCCGTTACTATTACTGGCCCTCCTCTCATCCTCTTCAGCAGCAGCATCCCCGGCGTCCCAGACTGGCTAATGACGAAGCAGCGTCAGCTCGCTAACGGCAGCTAGCTCGCTAGCTAGCATGCTAACCTCCGCTCCCACCCGCTCCGGGCTCGACACAAACCCGCTCCCCCGCCCCCCTCAAAAAAAAAACCCGACGACCCCCAACCCCCGCTTCCTCCCTCCCTATTCCTCTCAATAGTCCAACAAACAACAACAACGTTATAGCATATATCACAATAATGATTTCACCTGGTAGTCGAAGAATGACAAGGATGCCCCCCTCCTCCTCTCCTCTCCTCCTCCTCTCCTCCTCTATGGGCACTGGAGGAGCATCCAATGGAGGAACGTGCCTCACTGGTGACAACAGCAGGAGGACAGCGATGGATCCATAGCCGCTGATGATGTCCAGACACCGTGGAAGCGGTAAAAAAAGAGGAGGGTTGTTTTTGTGTGTGTGTGTGTGTGTGTCCCCAGACAGACAAGAGACTGCGGCGGCAGACAGACACACGGACAGACAGACAGACCCGCTCGGCTCCTGCTCCCTCCGCAGCTTCCGCCAGGAAACCTCGCTCGGCTCTCCGAAGTCGGCACGTTACGTCACGTTCAGCCAGATCTGACTGGGAAGGACTCCTGCTGCGTTCACGGGCCGTCGGAAACATGGACGGTTCGTGCAGCCACTGCTCCCGGCCTAAACCTGCTGGGGAAATGTGTTTCGGGATCAGGGAACTTCGGCAGGTGGTGGAAGAAGTATTTAGTACTTTAAGTAAAAGTACTAATACCACACGGTGGAAATACTCCACTAAAAGTAAAAGTGTGAAAGATTGTGAAAAAATTGTGAAAGAGTGTATCACCCAAATGTTCTAAAGGTATTAACATTAAAGAGGATAGTGCATTCAAATGTTTGGATTGATTTTACTGCTGCATTAATGTGTGTTGCATTTCACTGCTGTATTTAGAAGTTAATTTTAACTCTTTATCTACAGCAATGATTCATGTAAATGTATTTATATCCCACCACTAGGGCGGATTGTCCCTTTCTTTAAATTAGGGGCTAAAAGTGATATCAGGTAAGGTCTTCTCAGAACCAATCCAATTGGCTTGTTTTGTCCGACCGACAGCCCAAAAACAAAAATATTTAAAATGTACTGTCATGTAAGACAAAGAATCAACAACAATCAACACAGTGCAAGAAATAGAAACATATAAAAATGTACAATATAAAAGAATATAAAATAAAGTGCACAACAAACAGATAACAGGACTGTAAACAAGTGAAATGTTAAAAGTGTAGAGTGTGTTTAAATAAAGAAACAGGGATGTGCAGGGGAGTGACCGGTAGGAAATTGTCCTGGGGATGACAGAGTCAGTGGGGGTCCCGGGCTCTGTTAAGAGCCCGACTGACGATGGGAAGAAACTGTTCGTGTGGCGTGAGGTCTTGGTCCTGATGGACCTCAGCCTCCTGCCAGATGGAAGGGGCACGAACAGTTTATGCCCAGGGTGAGAGGGGCCGCAAACTAATGATTGTTTTTATTAATCTGTATTATTTTTCCTGAGAGTGAAAGCTCATTCTTGAGCAGATCCATTCATTGATAAGATGCAGGTGAAAGCTAGAAACGAACCCTTGAGTTAGCATTATTGTTAGCAATTGTGTCAGTTAATTGATATATTGTTTAGCCAATAAAATGTCAGATAATAGTGAATAACATGACCATCACAGTGTCCCATTGGGATCCATTCTGTGGCCCTGTGCTGCATGTCGTCCCCTCTCACTTACAGTCTATCTGGTCTGTTTATTAAATAAACGCAAAAAGGCCACAAAAATAAAAAAACGTAAAAAAGAATGAGAGAATAAATCATTTCTCTTGTCAGACAAACAGTCCAAAACCTATAATATATTAATTTTAAAATGATATAAAAGAGAGAACAGTACTACATTTTGATCATGTGTCTGGATCTAGGCCCCTGCGTCTCTTACCATGTCTGTACAGTATGTTCCAATATACTGGGAAGTGGGACTTTACAGGGGGTACGTGAATGCAGCATCCCTCTCCTCATGGCATCCAGGGCTTTTGTCAGTCCCCAGGCTTTTGTTGTCTCTCTCTCTCTCTCTCTCTCTCTCTCTCTCTCTCTCTCTCTCCCTCTCTCTCTCTCTCTCTCGATTTATGTGATTCAGTTCAGTTATAATTCACTTCCCTTTTAACCCACAGCAGATATCAGTTATAAATATATCCACTGGAGTAAATCTCAAACCAACCATATGGATATTTTTTGCACGTTGATAATTATTGTTTCCCCCCCAGACTTTTGTACTGTTATCAATTTACTCAGGCTTACCTAAATGTATAGCACCCCCTCCTCCCCAGCCTTCCTGAATGGATGCTTTGTTTGAGGATCCTGGTCCCAGTCTGGCTGCAGGCCTGCATAGACGCGACTGCTGCTGCTGCTTTGCATTAATCAAGTACAGTGTGTGAAATAACAATTCAGTCCCACTTAACAGGTCTGGTCTGAGAGGCTCAGCGATGAAATGAGAGTCTCCACACACAAAAAATGAATTTAAAAACATGCAAGTCAACAATATCAAACAAGAATACAACAACATCAATGAAAAAAAATGAATTTATTAAGCGATCCCAATGCTGTTGATTAATCACTTCAAAGTAATTAAATTGTTAAATCGTCACACTTAGTAAAGATTTATTAAGTGTGTTCTGTTTTATATCTTTTAATTTGATATTTTGATTGTTGGTCAGACAAAATAAAGCACTTTAACGATATCTCCTTTTAAGACTCTAAAAGCCTAATATGATGGTCATTTGACACAATTTTTGATATTTCATAGACGATAAAATAAAAATATGTCAAATGTATATTGATTTCGGTGTTTGGATGTGGAGATTGAAGCAGAGTTGGTGTCCAGATCTCTACACTGTGAGGAGACTAATTTGATTTTGCCCTTTAAGTTCTGACTTCTCATTTCCTGAGTGTTATGTGTGTTCACACCTGACACTTAATGTCCTATATGTTCAACAAGAACAAATAACGCTATTATAGAAATGATTACATCATACGAGCAGTACAAACAATATATAATACAAACAAAAACAAATTAATAAAACCAACCACTAACAAAACAAATAACAGTAAACAATACGGTGGTTTATCATAGAGGAATTTCTTTCATTGATCATTTTTAAAAAACAGAAACGTGACTTTCCTTTGTCCATATTTTAAGATAAATGGTTTTCTTCTATTTATGGTCAATAAGATATGTGTATGTCATCGTTTAAATATACGAAAGAATGAAGACATGAATCCAAAGAGTCCTACAGTAACCATAGAAGCCTTTGTGTGTGTGTGTGTGTGTGTGTGTGTGTGTGTGTGTGTGTGTGTGTGTGTGTGTGTGTGTGTGTGTGTGTGTGTGTGTGTGTGTGTGTGTGTGTGTGTGTTACTGTGGTTACTAGTGTCAGTTTGCTCTGATGTCACACTGCAGTGTTGGGTTTCTCTGTCCTCGATCTCCTGCAGAGAGATAATATCTGAAGAGAAGAGACGCTAATATATAAAAAAAGAGGACAGGACACTCGTGCAGATTGTGTCTCAGGTTACCTTCTCTAAACAAGACTCCAACTGACTCCAGGTCAGCAGCTTGAGGGTACGTCTCTCTCTCGTCTGCAGGTAAGACACGGAGGTCCTTCCAGTTGATAAAGGATGGGGGGACCTATAGGACGCATTTTAGAGCAGAAGTTGTTAATGTCTTTTTTTAAGACAAACACTATTATTATTCAAGTTTTGTCAAGTTGTCCAGTAAATACACTGAGGCTTGAATTGTTTGTTTCCTCTGATGTTGGAGGAAGTATTCAGATCCTTTACTCAAGGAAAAGTACTAATACCACACTGAGAAAATACTTGAAAAATGTCCCCTGTGACTGTTATTAATTTGAATGAATCTGCTGATTGTTTTCTCCATGAATCGATTGATTGTTTGGTTTGTAAAAATAGTGAAAAAAGTGAGAAACGCTGTCACAATTACCCAGAGCCCACAGTTACACCTTCACAATGTTGTCCAAACCTCATCATTATTACTAACACATTAACATAATTAACATTATTTAAAGCAAAAGCAAAACATCATGTTTTTAAAAAGATCTCCATATGTTTTGTGTACAAATATCTCAATTTGTAAAGTAACTAAAGTTGACAGAATAATGTAGTGAAGTAAAAAGTACAATATTCATCCCTGTGTGAGTCTATCTTCTGTGCTGTGACTCATTCATGTGATCTTGTCACTAGCAGCCTCTAGAGGCCACACAGCTCATTACAAAACCAAACAATCAATCGATTAATGGAGAAAACAATCAGCAGATTAATCCATAATGAAAATAAGCATACATTCAAAAGAGCATTGATATTAATGCATGAATTATATTAATCTAATTATATACTATATAATAGTATGACAGTGAAGGGAAATATTTATACTTAAGTACATGTTCCAGATTATATATATATATCTTTTTACAGTGTGGTATTAGTACCTTTACTTAAGTAACGGATCTGAATACATGTAAATGTCCCCACACTTTTAATCATCGATCAGGAAGATATTAATGGTTAAATACAGAGCTACATGCGTGTTCCTCCACAGGAAACTCCCACTAGAGCCGCCGTGGTCTCCGGACTCACCCTCGACCCTGTTTGGACCTGGTCTTGGTGTTGACGGGCCTCGTCTGCGATGGCGGGACCTGGTGCTGCTCTGAGGCTGCATGAGTTCAGAGAGCCTCAGGACTCCAGACAGCTCGATGGACCGACCACGTTGATACCAAAGTGAGTGAGTGAGCAGCATCAGCAACCTAAACGCCCAAATGAAAAACTATACTGATACCGTTTGTGTGCGTATTCTGAGTGAACTTTCTGTTCCAGATCGTGTCGCCTGGGGAGAGATGTGCATGGATTATATCCAGGACAGCTGGGTAGAGTCCATATTGTCCACTTAAAAGATTGGTAAGGCTGCGTGTGTACTACGTGTTTAAAGTCCTGCAGTGAAGTCCAGTAATGTCTTTTATTTTATTTATTGAAGCCCAATACAAGTCTGGAACTCACACGAGAATATGAGATTATTATTAAGAGATTATACAGAAGGAGCTGAATGTAAAACATTTTTATCTAAAAAAAATTAATACATGAATTGAATTTGTTAAAGTCAGATTGTTATATATTGTGAGATTTCCTATTTTTTAAGTCAACAGTTTGGCCCGAGGGCAACACCACAGTAGAGATCAATATTGAGTATTTCCATTACTTTATACTTGTACTCTCCTACATTTATGTGACAGCTTTAGTTACCAGTTATTTTTATTACGTAAAAGCATTCAGTTTGAAATTCTTATATTAGATAATGCAGTACTGTAGTACTAATCTATATACAAAGTATCTCAAACATATAACTATACAACATTGAAATGCTCTGACGTGAATTTGTTAATGATAAGAGAATAATATCATAATCTATGATACTATAACACTTTGAAAGAAGCCATTGTGCCTCCTGAGTATTTTTACTATTGATACTTTAAGTACATTTAGCTGATAATACTTCTGTACTTTTACTTAAGTAACATTATTAATTCCTTCCTGAAAGCTTCCTAGTTCAAAGAGGGAAGTCCAAAATGTGATGGGTTCATCCTCTGGGGATGATGAATGTTGGTAGAAAAATGGCTGCTATTCCCCCCCCCCCAATATCTGTTGTTTACAATAGTTGTAATAACCAAGATAAAGTGTAGAAAACAAATGTCTCCATGTAGTTGTACTCTGTCTCTCGACACGCTGCAGCTACAGTGTTCAACGTGGACGGTCTCAGTCCCTCAACGAGTCTCTTCAGTCTCCAATCGCTCCGGGTCAAAACTACCAGCAGAGTTTTGACATTCGCACCCTGAGAGCGCTGACTGTCCTCCGTCACCGCCCTGCTGTCCTGGAACAGCGCCCCCCTCAGACGGCCTACCAGGACCAGTTTCAGTCTCCTCTCTTTCCGCAGTAGTTTAGCGAAATGTGCTTTCAATGGAAACAGATGTGGATGGAAAAATATTATTCACACCAATAAAACACAGAGGTCATTCACTGATTGTTTCCAATGTTCAGTGGAGGAAGAAGTATTCAGATCTTTTACTTAAGTAAAATCAGTGGTACCACAGTGTAGAAAGGCTCTTTTACAAGCAAGAGTTCTGTATACTTAATGTACTTTAAGGGCCAACTCGTTATGCAGAATGGCACATTTTAGGATAATAAATATTATATTATTGGGTTATAAATATTGATGCATTAATGTGTTCATCACTTTAATGCTGCAGCTGGTAAAGGTGGAGCTAACTTCATAATAATACAACATTATTTATCAGTTGATTTATATTTTGGACGAATATAAATCTAAAAAAGTACAAATACAAAGTAAAAGTACAAAAGTATTAGCATCAAAATATACCTACAGAACCAAATGTACTTATTATGTAGAATGGCCTAATTCAGAATAATGTATATTATTGGATTACAATCATTGATGCATTAATGTATTTTAATATTGCAGCTGGGAGCGGGTCGTCTTCCTCAGAGTCCGCCATGATGCACCGCCAAGTTTCTACAGCAGCCCAAAAGGGACAAACTGATCACTGGCTTTAGCGAGAGCCTCTTGCGTTCTTACGTTATCTGAAAGTATAGGGATGGGCACAGAAACTCTGTAATAAACGTGCACTAGTGCTAAATTATTAAAGCCAATACTTCAATACATCGATACTATCAATACATCTGTTCAGAGCATGAACATGTAAACAAAAGTGAAACCTAACTCAAACGGTTCTGTCCTTTTCTAAAACAAAAGCTCTGTCTCTGGAGTTTACTGTTTATCTTCGTTTGTTATCTTAAACTTCTCTACTGGCTGAGACAAAGCAGACAGGAGGACAGAGGACAGAAGAAATGACGGCCATCTGATGTCTGATTCTTCATTCTTGATTATTATCATTTATAAACTTTACTGCTTCTGCTCTAGAAACAATATCTAGTTATTATCTAGTAGTTATACATTTATTTACCGACTTTAGTTACTCTACAGATTCAGATTACTAAAGAATGATATTATTATATCAATAACAATGTACTCATCCCCAGGGGAAGTTCAATAGCCACCCCACAGTATATAAAGTAATATTTATCAAATATATATTATTACTTTAAAATTAGACAGCTGCAATTTTAAAGTACACATTAATACATCAATAATAATAATATAATATACATTATTATAAACTTGTATACAGAAATAGTACTTTTACTTTTGGTGCATTAAGTATATTTTGATACTGTCACGATCTTGGTTTTAATTTGGTTTGTTTCCTGTTTTATTTTGAATTTCCCTGCCTCTTGTGTCCCGCGTCCACTTCACTTCCTGCCTTTGTGTGTTTTCCCGCCTTTGTGATTGTCTGCCCCGCCCCTGATAGAATCCTCCTGTGTCTAATCACTTGCACTTCCCCAGTGTATTTAAACCCTGTGTTCTCCTGTCTCTGTGTTGGTTCGTCTGCTATTTTCCCTGCTATGTTCCGTTCAATGTCCCCTGCTATGGTTCCTGGTATGTCCCCTGCTATGCTTCCTGTTATGTTCCCTGCTATACTTCCTGGTATGTCCCCTGGTTTGCTTCCTGGTATGTTCCCTGCTATGCTTCCTGTTATGTTCCCTGCTTTCCTTCCTGGTATGTTCCCTGCTATGCTTCCTGTTATGTTCCCTGCTTTCCTTCCTGGTATGGTCCCTGCTTTGTTCCCCCAAAACATCAACAACAAAAACAAATACAACTAAACTAAATACTATATACAAGGACACCAAGACGCAGGTATAATCATTGCAGTTAAAAAGTCACTCGTGGTTAAATAAACATACAGACAATTGTTCCAAAAACAAAAAGAATAACTTTAATCACTTTGTGTTGGCTCAGTTAAGACCTTTATGGTTACATTTTTTTGTTTCAGTCAATCTGCATTTAAATTTGTAGATCAAATTCCTCAACACAGCACGAAAGGTGGGAACATTACGAGACACAAACATATGACTTGCACTTGTCCATCTTGGGAGCTTGAGCAAGATTCTAAAAGCATCATTAAATGTGGAGTACAGTAGGCTCTAAAGAGAGCTGTTTTAACATCATATACACAGCATATTGGCTTGTGCATACAGTTTGCAACACCGTAAGTGTCCCTTGTGCTTTTTTTCTGATTCACCTGACCCTGTTTCACGTGTCATTTTGCCTGTTTCTGGTTTTTGGATTTTTCAGTTACTCTATTTGGACTCCCCTGCTCTGTTAGTTTTGGACATTTATTGTCTATTAAAATGCATCGTGTATCATCCCTCTGTTCCCCCGTGTCTATCTGAATTCGGGTTCATCCCCTGTTATCTTTTTGCCCCCCATGTTACAGATACTTTTGTACCCGTTAATGGGAAAAACAACTTGAATACGCCACATTGAGCTCTGGAATGTCAGCTGTCAATGAAGTGGAACAGTCCTGAGGCACAACCCGATGAAATAAGTGATAACACCTGTGTGGGTGGATCACCGCCTCTGTGTAAGATGAGACCGTGTTCTTGCAGAGAAACAATGCGTAATGTCTTAAGTTGGAACATGAAAAGTACCTGTGTGTGTAGGTATGTTACCCACTGAAGCCGGTTTTGTCTGTAACTGGGACCATCACGTAACAAAGAGCCGACATGTTCGGGGCCAGAAGTGATGAGTCTGCAAAACGTGACAGCCAACCAGTCTGACAGCCTGACACTCACCCTGAGACGTTCCCAGGACACAAATTAACAACTCGCCCACCAGCTTCGCTCGATTCTGCAGTTCATGTTTACTGAATAACTGTTAGACCATAATAAATATACAGAACAAACATTGTGCATACAGTGCATATACAGTATATGCAACTGCGCATACAGATCTATGATCCTTTCTCTTAACCTGTTATTCTCTGTACTACTCGTGTGCAGAGATTGTGCATCTGTTCGTCCGCAGCTAATCTTGCACACTACTGGACCCATCAGCTTCCTATTTGTTGTGCTCATTTATGACTGTAAGTTCAAGCACTTCTCCTGGTTGATTCACAGTTTTTGAAAAAACGTATTTGACGGCCGACTCCTCACACCTCTTAACCAGCTGGTAGGGGCCGCAAGTGATCAACAACTCCTTCAGTAGCAAAGGGAATTTCCGGATATCAGGCTAGAAACAAGCATAACATAGTCTGTTGCGGGCCACATTATTTTGGCCTTCATCATTGCTCAAAACTGACATCAATGGAAAAGTTTCTCATTTTTGAGCATCTGCAGATTAATTCCACACCTGATATGTTACGATCCACTAAAGATAAGCACAATACAAGATGAATAAATCCCTGTTTTTGTTATCTTCGCCACCATCTTGACTGTAAGGGACACTTCTTTGTTTGGGAGGGGAGAGGGAGACACATCTGGGGCCTGTACCACGAAGCAGGATTTGGGGTTATCGAGGTAATTCGTAAGATAACATTAAACGATAGAAGAAGTCAAAGTCATAATCCAGCAAGTAAACTAACAGATGTATGATATTCCTGCCCATCTAGAACTATAATTACATTTGTGTATTCTGTTAAAACGATGTGTTAGATGTATTCTTGTGTGCATGACAATATTTTAGCCTTGTTCATTCAGCTGCAACCCCGGTGGTGTGCAGCGGACTTGGGATCTTCATTCTTAACTTTAGGTCACGCCTATATATGACATATATGTGTTATACTTTAGATTACAGCGGTGGCTTGTGTGACTGACTTGTGTGATCCAAATATTTCCAATAACTCCAAAGCGTTGTGAAGTCCAAAAGTCAAAATGTATTGGAAAAAAGCTTGTAATCCTTTCCAAAGTTCACAACATGTCTTTTGCCCGAAGACATTTTCTGCTACGATTCCAATATAACACAAATCAGTATATATTCATGTCATATATCCACTTATATGTGTGTGTGTGTGTGTGTGTGTGTGTGTGTGTGTGTGTCAGCTTCTTGAGTCGCGTGTTACAGTGCGACATGTCGGAGTCTTATCGTGCCACAGACTGGATGCATTGCCTTGTGTTACTTTAACCCGGGTACTTTGTGTGTATGTTTGCTGTGGGTGAGTTGTGGAAGGAAAACCTTCTTAGCTTTGAATTATGTTTTCATATTTATGCTATTTTTCACTTTGCTCAAAGTCTGTTTCACACCGCCGGGGTTGTAGCTGAAAGAATAAGGCTGAAATTGTCACACATGCCATCATTTCACCAAGGGGATGAATAAAGCATCTTCTATTATTATTTATAAGAATTCATGTAAGCAACACATTCATTTAACGGCTTACAGTCGGCACTGCTTGTGCTCAGATCATCATATCAGAAGTCTTGTTACTTTACTGTTACTTTCAGCCTCAATTATGCGTTTGTTATAGTTTGCTCTTAAACTGTCAAATGTGCCGCTCTGCTGACAGCAGACTTGTCCATGTTTGTGATTGGTCACATGCTTTAAAAACCCGCCCCCTTGATGTGAACGCACTTTTCCAGTTGATGTTTTTTTTTTGGCATTGTATATATTTTGATTGGCACCTTCTGTACATTTTTGACATTCTATATTTGCATTCTTTTCCTTCTGTACTGCAACTGCTGCACAACAATTCACCTCAGGATGAATAAAGTTCCGTCTTATCATATTTCATCCTTTATAATTTACAGAAATATGTTTCTATATGTTTCCACGGGCGACCGTGGCTCACTGGATTAAGAGGGTTGTCTGGTAACCGCAACCCTCTTAATCCTTGACTGGGACGTGTCATGTGTCGAAGTGTCCCTGAGCAAGACACTGTACCCCTAGCTCCCCAGGTGCCTGTCATTGGCAGCCCACTGCTCCCTATATACAGGGATGGGTCAAATGCAGAGAAAAAATTCCCCCATAAAGGGATAAATATAGTGTAATAAATAAAACAAATTAAAAAATTGCTGCCTTCCTCCTGTTAACCATCTCCCAAACCCGGAGTCACAGGTTGAGCACCACACACATATTTTTTTCAAATATTCATATTAAAAAAAAAATGTTCCCCTTTGTTTTATTTGTTTGTTTTCTTCTACATTTATAATGTCATCAATCTTGTGAGTCCTTACACTATATGTATGAAGAACTCGATTAAAACACATCGATTAAACAAACACAAGGATGGGCAGTAGGAGGGTGAAAAGTGTTCATCCAAAGCAAACAAATGTGATACTTCCTGCATGGTAACCCACATTTTAAAGCCTGTTTCTGTTTTAAATGACTTTGGTGAACTATGAACGCAGCTGATTATCGGTGATAAAAACACAAAACAGTTCAAGAGTTCAAACATGCTTTCAAAAGTTGATTTATGATCTTCAACCACAGTGACTATTTGTATTGAAACAATAAACTACAGTAGATCTGTGAGAACTTTGTAGCATTAAATTGATGGTGTGACTGACAGAGAGACATAAACAAGCTTTATATTTATTGAGCATGGACTTCATGTTTTACTGTATTATACTGTGTGTTGCTGCTGGACGGTGGCGGAAGAAGTATTCAGATATTTTACTTGAGTAAAAGAAGCAATACTACAGTGTAGAAATACTCTGCCAGAAGTGCTGCATTCATACTTTTACTCAAGTAAAAACACGGCAGTATTAGCATCAAAAGTACTCATTATGCAGAATGTCCCATTTTAGAATAATATATATTATATCATTGGATTATAATCATTGGTCCATCAATGTGTGTTCATCACTTTAATGTTGCAGCTATAAATAATTATTTTAATAATTATTACTATTATAAATAATAGAAACACCTCTCTGATGAATTTGTAAAAATGTGTTTGGTACTCACAGGGTACTTTCACTCATCATGCAGTACATTCAGTATTTGTACTGGATATAAAGTGGTGTAAAAAGTCACTTAAATTCCTGCCGAGGTAAAAATAAATATAGATAACTGGGCGCAAAATAACTGGTAAAAGTCACACAATACAAGTAAATGTCTTAAAAGCACACAGTATTAACTGAACTATCAAATATATATATTAAATGTGTTTAAATGAAATGTTTGAAAAGTTCAGATATGCATCAAACTTAAAAAGCGAGCTTCAGTAAAGAAATGTAATTATGTCTAAAAATCCTATTTTATTATTATCATATATGTTGTAATAAGTGATCTGGGGTGAGAGGTAAATCACTGAAACATGTCTTACAGTATACTTAAGATTAGATTTAGATTGATCGCCATTTGCACACTCTATGCTAACACACACTGAGTTACATAAGGGTTGCCTCAGTGTCAGCTTTATGAAAAGACTCTGGAGGTATGTCAGCTCAGCCCTTCTGGAGAATGTTTCTGTGAAGGGAAAAGGAATCTAAACAGGTTTTTTCAGACTTCTTGGAAACATATAGTGACAGAGAAAAAAATTGGCATTGGCTTCACTTTTCAGAACCGGAGCTCACCGCCTGTGTAAAACCAAAATTATGAGCTAAAGGCTAAAAGGCTAAAAAGCCTATAGAGCTGCAGAGTTGGTGATAATTCTCTGATTTCAGCACTTTGAAATAAATCGTATTTGAATTGAACTCGCATATATGTACACATAAATATAGATAGATGTGACACTACGAGACTACACACATGCAACTCTGTGCTCAGTTTAAACCCGTGTGATTGTGATGCTTTATGGTAATGCGATATTTATGCTGTAATTCGATGTGGAATGCTACAAAAGCTTAAATGTCACCTTCAGGTTACATGAAACCCACAATTATGATCTGATGTCATTATGGGTTTTTACAAAATGTAATCTAAAGGATCACAGTCGTCACAGCAGCCATTGTGTTTGGTTTGGTCATGACTTTGACAATTTCCTTGTTCCTGCACGCAATGCATGTCACAATGTGAGGAAAACTCGTAAAGCCGGTTGGTCCACAGGTTGAAGTCAGAATATATAAAATCAGACCTTTTTCCTCTGAGACACAGAGCAGCAAAATTCCATCAACAACGAAAGTTTATACTGCAGATAGAAGAACGAGGTAAGAAACATCTCTTCTTTTTGTTATTTTTTAGCTGTATTGCCTGAGCTGTTTTTGTTATATTGTGTGACAAGTGACATTTATATTTGAAATGATAACTTCACTTGTTCTGTTGCCAAATTTGTTTAACTCACTACATTAGTTTGAAGCTGGAAAAATACAGAAAATTAAATAACTCACATTAGTCAATTCAAACAAATTAAAAAAATAAATATATTTACTTCGAGACAGTTATTTGTCTCTGTTGTGTACATCTTGTACTTTATGACTGTTAGTGAATTCATTTAGGATATAATTAAAAGGCAGATGATGTCTCTAATGTAACATTACTCTTCCTGAATTAAAGGTGCAAATTGTTTCTTATTTTGTAGAGTAAAGGAGTAAAATGAGACATTTTACCATTTAAGCGACTAACAACAAAAACACCGATTTTTTTCTAATTATGAAGTTTTTGTGTGCTTCTAAACATTTATGTTTAAGGACAATAACATACATTTCTGTAAAAAATACAAAAAAGGTTTTGCTTTGTTTTTTTTCGGTTCATTTGCCTTGTTTCACAAATTTCCCTGAAATGAGGATAAATATCATCAATCAGTATTGATGTTGACCCTGTAAATATTTTTTTAGTTTTTCAGCATTCTGCAATAATCTGAATCATAACCATCATTTTTTTTGCATCTGCTCCTGACATCTTGTAAACTGTAAACTAACCACTACAGGCACCATTTGACTGTAAACGGAGCCAAACACTGAAGATTCGTGAAAATGAGTCAATCTAATGTTTTCATTTTCCCCACAGAAGGTGTTGACATGAAGTTCGGGTTGCTGGTGGTTTTGGCCGTGGCGGTTCTGGTGCCCAGCCTGTCCGAGGGCCGGAAAGTCTCCAGATGCGAGCTGAAAAAATTGCTCGGGGAAGCCATCAACCTGCCCAGACGGGTGAAGGAAAAAATCCTGGCAAGGGGTGAGGTTAATAAATGTTGGGTTAGTAGTCTGAGGGGTAGAAATGTCAGCTCAAGTCATGAGCTCATGTCTCGAGTCATCAGCATGAATCACTCTGAAAAAAATACAGAGCAGGAAGACCAATAAGAGAAAGACTCTTGTTCCTGTAACCAGGAAGAAAAAAACCTGCAAAATAGAGGAAGTGACTGACAGCAATGACATGCAAAAAGTAAGAGTAATAAAAAGTGGATTTTAAAAGAATAGATTTTCACTAATTAACATATTCTCGCCTTTTTCCTCTTTTGCTTCCTGCCATGTGCTTGCATGACTTTTTCACTGCAGTTATCTGTAACTTGGAAGCAAGGTCCCATCTGAACACCAACCTGGTCAGGGGGGATGGCAAATTCAGAACTACAACAACCAGACCAACAACTGCAGTCACCATTCTCTCAACATCACTGACCACCAAGCCAACAACCACCGAGCCAACAACCACCAAGCCAACAACCACCGAAACAACAACCACCGAAACAACAACCACCAAGCCAACAACCACCAAGCCAACAACCACCGAAACAACAACCACCGAGCCAAAGACTACCAAAACAACAACCACCAAGCCAAGAACCACTGAAACAACAACCAGAGCAATCAGACGAAAGCGTGAGACTGACGCGACCAGTGAGGAGCTTGACACAGCAGAGCTGGAGAAAGTGTTGATCATGGTAGAAGAAGGCGAGGACGACGGGATGAGCGATGACGGCGAAGAGAGGGAATCGGACGGAGAGAGTGAATCGGACGGAGAGAGTGAATCGGATGGAGAGAGTGAATCGGACGGAGAGAGTGAATCGGACGGAGAGAGTGTTTTGGACGAAGAGAGTGTTTTGGACGAAGAGAGTGTTTCGGACGAAAAAAGTGAATCCGACGAAGAGAGTGTTTCGGGCGAAGAGAGTGATTCGGGTGAAGAGAGTTTTTCGGGCGAAGAGAGTGTTTCGGGCGAAGAGAGTGATTTGATCAAGGCGATGGAGGATAACATGATGACCAATGAAGACAAAGAGAGTGATTTGGACGAAGAGAGTGATTTGGACAAAGAGAGTGATTTGGACGAAGAGAGTGATGAGGACGAAGAGAAGCAGGATGACATCATCAGCGCTGAGAATGAAGAGAGCGATGAGGGGGATAGTAAAGAGGAAGACGAGGATGAAGAGGGCGAGGAAGGTGAGAAACGTAAGAAGCGCGACGCCCGTCAGTGGAAGCCCAAAAAGAAGAGGAGATTCGGCTTTTATGGGCTCTTCCAGCTGTCTGACATGTATCACTGTAAGTCGGGTAATGGCTGGTCTTTTAACATGTGCAGCACAGCCTGCAAAGGTGAGTCTTTGAACCAGAGACATACAGAAATTATAATTATTCAAAAACGAGATGTTTTACATTTAAATAACTGTTCCTTCTTTCCCCAGGATCCTTCACCGATGACGACATAATGGATGACATTGACTGCTTCGTGGAAACTTATTCCTGGCGGTAAGTTTGCACAGCAAAGTTAAAGTGATGCTTCATCCTCATGGGATACTCCACCCAAAACATGATTCTACCATTTTTTACTCAATGCAATGTAAGGGGACATATATTAAGAAAGCAAAAGAATATTTGGTACCAAATAAGAATGAAAATGAGTTATAGAGCTACATGTGTTTTAGAGGAGCAGCCTGCCCCATAATGTAAATGGAATGTGTTAGTAACAACAGCCATGCTGTTGTTTTGAGTTGTGAGTGAACTGTATTGCTGAGTAACCTGGACCTCAGAAAGAATATTTGAAAAAATGAAAAATCCAAATATTTACTGTAGTTTTATAATTATTACGGTGGTTTATTTACAGCATATAAATACATACATTTACAAGTTTATACAGCCTTCTTAGAAATGCCACATTTGATTTTCAACAAAAAAAGTGATTTGCTCTACAGCTGGCAACAATTGTCAAAAAGTTAGAGAAAGGTTAGACATTCATACGTCTAACCTAATGAACTGTTTTCTTCTGTGTGTTGGTTTTTGGGGTTTATGCATTTTTTTGTGGAAAGGAAGGTTTCTTTTATTTTGATTATAGATTTGTGGCTGAAACCTGTGTTGACAGAACCTTCTCTGCATGAAAGGGTTAATAAGGAAGTGATCTCTATTATTGTAAACAAAAACGGAACATTATAACCTTCATGAAGGGAGGATTTACTGCAGGACACATGCTGCTTACTGACTAACTAATAACTGCTGTTTTAACTCATTATTTCACTGTTTCCCATCTAAACAGGACTGTATTGAGGAAATCCCTTCCTCGGTGTAAAAGACTCAACCTCCGCAAGTTCTTTGGAAAATGTAAATGAGCAGCGGACACATTTTCTACATGATGTCACACCAACAATGATTTCCACCTCGTTGTTTATCTCCCAGACATTGTGAAGCATTTTACATTTTCTCACTAATTAATCTGTGATATTTCTTTAATAAAGTAATTTGTTTTAGTTTGTTTGTGGGTGAATTCGCCTCAAAACATCACCAGTGATGAAAGTTGAACCGTATCTCAATAATTTCAATAGTTTTGATGATATTGTTGTATCACTTTAATCTACCTTAAAACATATTTGGTGAGCAGGAAATACAAAAAAGTATGATTACTGTATCTTTTGCTATATCTTACAATAAAGATGTTTTTCTGCATATTTGTGTTTAGGAACATGTTTACTATGAGAACACTGACTGATCAAAGTTAGATCTTTTCTGGTCAGACTATTAATTCTGACAACATAAAGTAATAATTAACAATCAGGAACGCTCTAACAGGCCTCATGGATCTCTTTACTGTCCATTTCAGAAATGTAACTTCTGGGCCACCTTTCCACTGCTGCGATATTAAACCCTGTTTCCCAGTTTAAGGATTCAAGGTTTTATTATCATTATACAATACAGGATTAGATAATGATCGGTCTATTTGACTCTAAATCGACCATCATTTACTAAATGAACATCATGCTGTATTGAAGAAGACTTGAAACTAAACTTAAACTTAAACTTTATTATCATCGTCATATATATATATACAGTATATATATATATATATATATATACATACAGTATATATATATATACATATATCATTTGTTGAACCTTTTATTCGTTTACAGTTATATTAACCAAGGTTACACTTAGAAACAAAATGTGTGCAGATTTAAATAGTAGCAGCTTCCTGTTTCGGTGTCAAGTGTTTCACAACAATGCAGCCTATAACAACCTGTAAATAACAGCTGATTCCAAACTTTGACAACAGCTTCCATCTGAACTGAGTATCTGGGCTCAGTGACAGCAGGAGGCTGTGAGACGATGTGGCTCACTTTCCCTTTTTCTGCTCCTTTACACACAACCTATTCTCTTCTGATCAGCCTGGAGAACTATAACAGCTTAAGTATTTAAAGTAAAAAGATACATTAAAAAAGTTCTGGATCCACAGCTATTCATGGCCTAATTCATTGTTTGAATTCAAGCCTTCTTGCTCAAACTAATTTAAATTTAAATTTAAAGTGGAAATATGTTTCACCCTTAAAGACTCCTTGAAAACCATTAATAAAATAGGGAGACCCTTTCAGAACTTGTACTTTTGGATTTGTTTTCTGTGTATTTGTTTAGTTTGTCTACTTCAGGGGGCTTGGTGGCTCGTGGGCATTACTAGGTTGCTTCTGATGGGGGGAAACCTAACAGGCCCTGAACTCGTGTACATTTTCTTTTGTGCTTATAAATCTGTGCAAGACTGCAACAAAGATATTTGGGGGAAAAGAAAGTTCAATAAAAGAGCCTTAATGGAAAAAAAAAATATATTTTTTTGCTGAAACTAGTTGTTCCCCTGCTCACCTTTCACATTGCTATTCACTGCTGTCACATTGCCGACATCTGATCCTCTGAAATAATTAATATGTTGTGATTACGTGAGAAGTTAAATGGTGTCACCTTACCTGGTTTAGTGTCTCAGGCCCTAAGTCTTTTCAACAGCACGAAGGCGTGACCTGTAAATGAGAAAAGATGTCTTCAGGTAGACGTTTTCAGTTCAACTTCAGCTTATAAAATAAATCGGAGCAAAAAATAACAACAATATCAACGTTGTTGCTAATCATTGACATATCCCAGCCTCTGATAATCTCCCCTAAAGGTATATGGAAACAAATTCATTGTTAGTGGGGTTTTTCATAAAAAACAAAAGTCACATTATGTAAACAGATTTAAGGGGTTAAAATCCCCAAAATAAACAAACACTTGGGTGATCACCAAAGTCATGATCCTGAATGTCTGAATCAAATGTCCTCATCAAACTGTTGATATTTCAGTCAGTATTTGTTCAGAGAGAGTGATTGTTTGTCAAAAGGCAACACAATGAAGACTTGTCTGCGACAGTAACAGAGTAAAGTTTGACCTCTAGTGGTGACAAGTCAGAACAGCTACAACCACAACATAACTCCAGCAGTATTATCGGCTTTTTTAACTCTTGTGCCTCACTTTAAAAAAAAGTTGCTCTGATGTCGCTAGAGGACAAAAATGTCTGTGTCAAAAAACAGCTATAAAAGTATTATATATAAATATTTTTTTCCACTTTCACCGTGTTAAATATTTCAACCAACATCAGTCCTGATCATAACTCCTGACTTTTCCTCTGTTACCACCAGCAGCTTGACATTTTAGTTTTTTTTTAGTAAAATTAAAACTATTCGATGGGTTGCAATGAAATTTGCTACAGACATTCATGGTGCCCAGGGGTGTATCTAGGATTCAAAGAAAGGGGGGGCTTAGCCCCAAGGGGAGTGGCATGTTTGCGCAATTTTTTTTGGGGCCCATTTGGGGCCGCGGATATCCATTGTTTCAGACAGTTCATAGATTGGTTCAATCAGAAAGAGTGTGATTTTGCTCTGTAGTTTTGCTTTACACTGTTAACATAGCCCACTACAATATTCCCTTTCATTTGCCTCAAGTAAACCTAAATTTAAGCAGGTAACAATCGTTAACAACTACAGATAGCCACATTCTGTAACTACCTGCACTTACAATTTCACTCCGTGCATCATTTACTTTGAGCTAAACTCCTTGGCTATAATCCTGTCGTTGACGAGAGACGTTACTTGGCAGAGTGAGAAAGCCAGCGCAGCAGCCTCCCCAAGGTCCTAGTGCCCGGGTTTATATCGTTAAGTATGATGATAGGCTATTGGATTGTAATTTGAAGGGGGAGAAAACATACAAACCAGAACGCACGTACATATGTAGCATGTTAGAGTTATAAATAACTTGTCCATGTGAGAAACAATAGTTTAATTTAATGACATCACCAAAATAAAAATATATATATTTTTTTAAATCCAATAATGCCAAATTATTTGGGGGGACTGAAGAACATTTTAGGGGGGCTTCTGGTTATTAGTATTAGTTACTATTATTAAGTACAGTGATCATGTGAACAGACACAAACGTATCAAAAGTCTCTCCAGCTGTTAAAGCCGACTGACAGCTGATCCAGCTGTGATCAGCTGATCCTCCATCATCAGAAACAGACGTTGCTTCACGTGACGCAACTGAGGAAAGGACGTCTCATGTATCTTAAAACATATTTCCTTGGGTACATCTCAAGTCTCTTAATTGCGTCCCCGTTTCCCTCACTTGGCTCCTTTCCTTGTGTCTTAGTCCCTCCCACCAGGGATGCATGGAGAGACGCAAGGAAACCATGCGAGGAGAGAGGAAACGAGGAAATATGTTTTAAGAGACATGAGACGTCCTTTTATGAAGTATTTTCATAAGGATGAAAAATGCAAGTAGTTCCTAATGTTGCTTTGTATTGAAGTTCATATCAAACCTTATCAATCGTAGGGGGGCGGGGGGGGGGGGGGGGGTATGAAATGATGTGTAGATATATAGAAATTAAATCTATACCATTTTATTATTAGAAATGTTTTATGAAGCAAACAAAGGAGAGATTATAATCATTGTTTTGATACTTTGTTTTATAATTTTATCAAGAAAAAAACGGAAATTCAGAAATGCCATGTTTTTGTTTGTTTTCCGTTTTAAACCAAAAACGACAAAACGAGAGAACCAAAGTCAAATAAATCCCTCATCCATTTATGTCTCTGGTCTCTGGTCTCTGTGCCTGGTCTCTGGTCTCTGGTCTCTGGTCTCTGGTCTCTGGTCTCTGGTCTCTGGTCTCTGGTCTCTGGTCTCTGATCTCTGATCTCTGGTCTCTGGTCTCTGGTCTCTGGTCTCTGGTCTCTGGTCTCTGATCTCTGATCTCTGGTCTCTGGTCTCTGGTCTCTGGTCTCTGTGCCTGGTCCTCTGTCCCTGGTCTCTGTCTCTGGTCTCTTTCTCTGGTCTCTGGTCTCTGTGCCTGGTCCTCTGTCTCTGGTCTCTGTGCCTGGTCCTCTGTCCCTGGTCTCTGTCTCTGGTCTCTGGTCTCTGTGCCTGGTCCTCTGTGCCTGGTCCTCTGTCTCTGGTCTCTGGTCTCTGGTCTCTGGTCTCTGGTCTCTGGTCTCTGGTCTCTGGTCTCTGGTCTCTGTGCCTGGTCTCTGTCTCTGGTCCTCTGTCCCTGGTCTCTGTCTCTGGTCTCTGTGCCTGGTCTCTGGTCTCTGGTCTCTGGTCTCTGGTCTCTGGTCTCTGGTCTCTGGTCTCTGTGCCTGGTCCTCTGTCCCTGGTCTCTGTCTCTGGTCTCTGTCTCTGGTCTCTTTCTCTGGTCTCTGTGCCTGGTCTCTGTCTCTGGTCTCTGTCTCTGGTCTCTGTGCCTGGTCCTCTGTCCCTGGTCTCTGTCTCTGGTCTCTGTCTCTGGTCTCTTTCTCTGGTCTCTGGTCTCTGTGCCTGGTCCTCTGTATCTGGTCTCTGTGCCTGGTCCTCTGTCCCTGGTCTCTGTCTCTGTCTCTGGTCTCTGGTCTCTGTGCCTGGTCCTCTGTCTCTGGTCTCTGGTCTCTGGTCTCTGGTCTCTGGTCTCTGGTCTCTGGTCTCTGGTCTCTGGTCTCTGGTATCTGGTCCTCTGTCTCTGGTCTCTGGTCTCTGGTCTCTGGTCTCTGGTCTCTGGTCTCTGGTCCTCTGTCTCTGGTCTCTGGTCTCTGGTCTCTGGTCTCTGGTCTCTGGTCTCTGGTCTCTGGTCTCTGGTCCTCTGTCTCTGGTCTCTGGTCTCTGGTCTCTGGTCTCTGGTCTCTGGTCTCTGGTCTCTGGTCTCTGGTCTCTGGTCTCTGTGCCTGGGCCCAAAGGATGAATCACAATGATTTAGGTGATTCCTTGGCTGTTCAATCCTACTGACCTTAGTCACCCTCTGACTTTCTCCTCTAGCGCCACCGTGAGTTTGGCTTTTTGTTCCTTTAGTAAAATGTCTCAACTACTGTTGGATGGATTCACTCAAAATGTGGTCCAGTCATTCATGATCCCCAGAGGATGAATCCTACTGACTCTGGTGATCACTGGACTTTTCCTCTAGTGCCACCAGAAGCTTTTCAATTGTTGGCTTTTAGTGAAATAATTTGACAAAAATTCAATGGATTGGAATGAAATTTGACAGATATTCATGGTCCCCAAAGGACAAATCCTAATGATTTTGTTGATTCCTTAACTTTTCCTCTAGCGCCACCAGCATGTCAAAGTTTTCACTTATATAGACGACCGCATTTTAGCCACATTAAAATAAATGTAATGTCAATGTATGAGCTGTAGGTGGCGACAAACACCAGCTTTATTTTCTTAGGTACTGATTTACCTGCAAAAAACAGAACAACCGGAAACTAAAGGATTTTGCCCTCACAATAATCTATCTATCATTTGTGCTAGTGTTGAATTATAAAGACTACTTTTATTTGTATATTATGCATTATTTACCGGGTTTATTTTTAATTTTTTCTCTGGAGTCCTGGAGTCTTTTTTTTGTATATATGTATCCATATACTGTATGTATATATACATTTCTATTCATTTTATTTTATTATTATTATTATTATGTAGATATAGATTGTGTGTGTACTCTGGCCTCTCTAAATACAAATGAAGTGTCACTTTGTACTCGATTTATGAAATTATTTGTTTATTTCTTTTGTTTTTTTCTTTTTAATTTATTAATTTAATAGTTTATTCATCCACCTCTTCATCTCTCCATTCATTCATCTCTTTTGTCCTGACATATCTAAAAAAAAAAAACTAAAACAACAACTTTATTTTGAAGAAGAGAACCGTACTGTGATGACTGCCGGTTACGTCATCAAGGTGTGTTTTTCATAATAGGTTGGGCAGGTGCATCGGTTTTTTTTCTCACTGCACCCACGCGCTCGGGCTGAAGGATGACTGTTTACCGAGTCAGTAGAGTTTCTACGGAATATTAAGAAGGAAACCAGGAACTGACGTGACAGAAAAACTCCACATGCTGTTGCGACAAGTCTGCGTGTCTAATGTGTTTCTAAATAAGACTCGTTGTGTTTTTATTCGTTGAGTTTCACGGGCTGAAAACATGCTGCTTGGTGTTGCGTTCACGGTCCTGCTCCTTCAGATCAGCCGAGTTTCTGCAGGTAAGTGGCTAAACTCACTAACAACACACTGCATGCTATGTTTATGATCTTAAAATTATGACGGATTTGTTTTGTGTCTGGGGGTCTTCACATGCTTCTGTTAAACTAGGATACTGTTTTAGAACATTACATATTTTCAGAATCAGAAAAAACATCCATGCTTGTGATTAGTGCTAAAACTCTGTTTAATCCGTTATTTAAACACTCATTAGACTCGTTGTTCTTGACAGTGGTGGAAGAAGGATTTAAATCTGTAAACTGCAATTTGACTGTTTGAATTGAGAAGGACAATTCTAGTTTCTAAATACTTCAGACTTTTGACATTTTCTAGATGTTACGAACAACATTTGTTAATTGATTCATCAGATAACGATTGATGGATAAGTCCATAATGAAAATAATTGTTCTTTTTTTGTTCCTCGGAGGGAATAACGCTTTAGCTCCGACTTTTATGATAATTTGAGTGACACTGCATATAAATGGAGAGTTATCGATGTGGTTCAGGTCCAGAGGTTGTTTATAACGCACACTCATGAGTCAAACTTAGTGAAACAAAGGTTGTGAAACATGTCCGTGTGTTTGCAGAGCCTATTGTGAAAGAAAGCGTCATTTACTTGATTGATAATATTGGATCAAACTGATTAATGATATCAATTTCAGATTAGAAAATAATGACAAATGTCTGATCATGTAATCACCTTCTACGTAAATGGACTTTGTGGTAACACTTTCTATGACGTCCATATCTATAACACGTTATATACATGTCTTATAATCTGATAATAGCGCTGTATAATATAGTTATGAGCACTCACAATATTCATAATGCTTTACAACCATAATCATAACGCATTGTAAAGCATTTTAATTTCATTTTCTGAATGCTTCATAATTGCTGGTCACTCACTGGCTTTTTGTTGCTGGATCATAGTTTACAATAATTCCAATAGTTGTAATACATTATAATCTTGTATAAATCAATATAATCTCTGTTATTATGCATTATAATGTGATTATAAATTAATCTTAGTGGTATTTGTTTTTACTTAAAGCAAACAATTAGAGCAATTTATAATCACATTGTAATGCATTATGAATAGATTATTATGCATTACAACTATTGAGATTATAATGCACTATGATTCTTGTCAAATTGATTTATAGAATAGTAATAGTATATATTCTTGTGCACTTTAAGTAAAGAGCTGCTTTTCCTGGTTTGTTCTCGGCTCCATTGAAGAGGAATTTAAATTCTGCAGCAGTTTAATGACAGACAACAGTTTGTTTCAAAGGTTAATAATGATGATAATAATATTTTTTTTTGTATAGCATATTTTATTCAGACTATGAAGTGCTCTACCTCTTTAAAAATGAATAGAAAAACAGAAAACCTTCCTTTTTACAGATAAAATAAATATTAGTGGCAGGAAGAACGCATGCATTTTGCACTTACGATGAATACGAGCTGGACAAAATTTTACATGAAAAAAATGTAAATGAATAAATAATAAGCGAGTGTTTTTTACTTGACACAAAGCCGGCCCATTAATAATTGATGTTGCTGTGGAAGAACTCGGTCCGGCCAACGCCACCTCATCCAACATACGAGTATCCGACATACGTGTTGTAATTGTGACTCAGATTTTTCTAAAAACTTCAATAAGCACGACTGGATCAATTAAAATGGAATATCCCTTTTCACCTGTCTCCTCTTGAAAAGCTCTTTGGGTTTAGGAAACGGACATTCAAAACGTTTTACCACACCCATCTCACGCTCACTTTGACTACCAAGTGAAGTCAGAACAGGTGCGACAGTAGCTCTGGTGGAATGCTGAAGAGCAGCCAGAAAGGTACATACCTGTTGGGGTTGTTGTACTTTTACTTCCTTATTGTTGTCACAGCGCCGTCATGATGTAGGACAAAAGGCGAAAGCATTAAAGGTGTGTCCGAGAATTAACACGTCTGCTCAGATATGCTTTGATTTGCTTGGATGTATTATGACATGCATGATATAATTTACCAAAAAATAAGTGAAATACGATTAAATAAACTCAGTTTTCTTTATTTCCTGTATGACGTTCTTAACCACGAGTAAGGGTGTAAGAAACTATATATAATTAATTTATGTTTAGTGGTACTGTATCGATTCTCAAAAACACTGCACTGGTTTTTAATGAATAGTTAACATGCAAAGATTCATAACAGACGGCGGCTCAGATTAATATGAAAGTAGCAGTATGTTGTGATTAATGCAGATCCCGCTGCTGCATTAGATAGTATGGCGGTGTGCCTTTTATACTACGACTGTTTCTCTAAAATGATATTTTTTGAAAGTTGTAATACATCACAATGTATTGAATTGTAGCCTCCACATCATGATGCGTATAGTGACTCTGAGCACTTACTGGAATACTGCAGAAGCATTACGTTTGTTCGCTGTTCAAGCTGTTCAGTTTCATGTCTGTGCATTCAGTAGAGAAGGTTAGCTTAGCTTAGCACAGAAACCAGCTGATGCTGCTAACATTGGATTACACTTTGGTTCTACTTTACTGACAGTGTGTGTACATTTACTGAAGTACTGGGCTTGAGTTCAAATTCAAGGTACTTTTAAGGCTATTTCCAATCTATGCAACTTTATACTTTTCCTCCACTACATCTCGGAGGTAAATGTTTTTTTTATTTCTATCTTTATTTACTTGTCAGATTCCCTTCCTGTCCAGTGAAAACATCGTATCTCCAGATGTGTTATGCAGTCTCACACAACAATAATTCCACCCTTCATAAAGGTTACAATGTTCAGAAATGAGTTTCTTCTGCAGAGATAAAACTTGAACTTCTATTTCTCTTCACAGGGGAGTTTGATTTCCCTCCCGTTGATCTGAAGGAGGAGGATTCGGTGGTCGTAGTGAGTTTCACCCCCCCCCTCTGCTTCTACGGAGTGCCGACGCAGACGGATGAAGCCACGTTTAAATTTACCGTCTCGACAGATGAGGTAAGTACAAACGGCAACGTTTAAAAGACTTTACCGCAGGAGGCGCTGCATGTGGAGGATGGGAGCATTTCAAGAAAAGTCTTTCTGGATGGTCGGACCGAAAACGGCACAAAACAAAATGCAGAGGTGTAATATTAAAATAATGAAAGCAGAACAACTAGTTTCCCAACACTAGACAACTAGACGCTACAGGTGAAGAGGGTAAAATAAACTAATAGATATCACCATTCAACGTCTGCAGTTCATTACTTACATTAAGGCAATCTTTTTTTTTTATATTACAAGTTTTCCAGAACTGAAATATGAACATTGGCTAAAGCGAGGTTAAAAAAAATCTTGTTTTATGATGTTGACACGTCAGACTCAAAGGTTTCTACAGAACGAACTTTAGATATCTATTTGAATCACTCCATAAATCAGAAAATACTGTCGACAACCATTAAAAAAATCTGGATCAGAGTCTGAGAAAAAAAGCCTTTGAGCCCGAACGGCCCCCCACCGGGGAATGAGTGGGTCGATCAGAACCGAACCAGAACCGAAGAAATACATTTTCGGTAACAAATACACTGAATATTCAACCATGCAGCATACCGTTTTAACGAACAACTTCTCATAAACACAAGCATGTGTAACACTTTACACACTCAAAAAACAATAAAACACGATCTGCAATACTCTTTCTAGCCTTCTACGATATTTCGTCACTTTTTCGCGTTCATTTTCACAAAGTACAAAGCAAAAAACGTTCACCGGCAGCCGGTCTTTTGTCTCCCAGCCTAAAGCTACATAGCTAGCAGCATTAGCATTAGCATTAACACTTTTGGTGAATTTAGGAGAAACGCCTAAATGTTTATTTTGGATGTTTTCTTTCCACTAGTCTGAAAGGAGACTAGTTTTTTTTTAACATGAGAAACGATGTTTTTGCCTCTAGTGTCCCTTCATATTTATTTATATCGACCAACATCTGTCTCCATCATTATACAGATGCTGCACATATCTGGCAAACATTTCCACTCACCATACTTGCAGCTCATGTTCCAGCGACCCGGTCGAGTTCTTCGCTGGGAACCAAAGCGTTTCACAGACAAACTGTCGAGCATCGAAAACGCCTGATGCTGTGGCGGTGTTTATCATTATGGCCCAGCTAGCGTTGAATATTTGGACTCGATTAAAACGTGGAGTGGAGTTCAAATGCTTTATTCATTATTTCAATAAAATGCAAATAAGATGGGAAAAAAAAGGAAGGTTTATATTAATTGTCTATGTCCTGTGACTTTCAGGCAGATTTCAATGGGTCTTGCACAGAGCAAGAGTTCACCTGCAAACGTTCTATCTCGTTTCCGGAGGGCGTGGAGAAGTGCGTCACGCTGAAAGGATCGTTTGACGGGAATCGTGTTGGCGACGTGTCGTTCAGGGAGACGGGACGCATCTGTCTCTCCGGTGAGTCCTGTGCTGCTGGGAGAACTTCTTCAAACATTCACCTCATCAAAGACGTGTTGATGAAATGTGTTTGACTCGAGCACATTTCCTTTGCACAAATAAACAGCATGGACTTCATCAACAGGAAGTGCTGGAAGAAGTATTCAGATCCTTTATGGAAGTAAAAGTACTAATACCGCATTTTGAAAATACTTAGTAGTAGAAGTCCTGCATTCAAAACCTTACTTCAGTAGAAGTATGTATCAGCAAAATGTACTTAAAGTAAAAGTACTCACTGTGCAGTAAAATGTTCCCTGTCAGTGTTTTACTATTATTTATGTTTCTGGATTAATATCACTGCTGCATTAATGTGTATGTTGTATTTTATCTCCTTATATCCTGTTGTCTAGTTTAATCTTCATCAATGCATCATATTCTATAAGATCATCATATGTTTGTAGCGTATCTCTAGAAAGAACAACAGTCCTGTTTTCAGTTTTGTGACGATGCATCTTCCAGCTGATCCAAGAGTCTTTTTAAAGAGTTTATTTATCTGAAGATTTAGGAGGATTTTATCAACACATAAAGGAACATTTCATCCTTCAGTTTATCACAAACATTCAACATCAACACATCTGGAGATACGAGGTTTTCACTGGACAGGAAGGAATTTGCATTTTCCAGCTGATCCGAGAGGCTTTTGAAATAGTTTTTTGTAGCTTATACCAGCTAATCTTTCCTGATTTCCTGCAGTCCTGTCGCCAAAAAGCGTGAAGCTCAGCTGCCAAAATCTGAAAGTCTCAGTCAGCTGGGAGTACAGCGAACAGAAACCTGAAACCAGCTTCAGGGTGCACGTCGGAGGATCTGCTGGGTGAGACTCTCAACTCTTCTTTCTTTGATAATTCTTGACTTAGTTTGATTCATAGCTAAATGTAATTTAAGTTTTGCACTTTAAAAAAAAATAGTGGTTCAAATTATTGACGTACATACGAAATATTGTGAACTATGTGTGTCAGTGGTTCATCTGATATGATTTAAAACTGCATTTATGTTAAAACTGTTCAGCAATACATGAACCTATTTAGTGCTGAAATTCCATAGATGCAAATTATAATACTGGATTTATGAAGTCAATTAGTGGATGTGGCGATGGCGCAGCAGAAGGAAACATTTGACCTCATTCACCAAATATTCTCAAGGAGAAATGTCTTCTTAAAATCCACTTACGCAGTTTTCACGAAGCTTCTGACATCCACCAATGTTTTCAGCAAGAATCAAACGCAGATTCAAATCATATTTTCATTACCTTAGAATGAGCCCTTTATATTTACATAAACGGTCCTCTTCACGGAGCCATGTTTAGTCATTTACTAAGTAAAATGATCAACCTCCTTCGGCATCGTGTAAACGTGGGGGGGGACGAGCTTGTTCCGTGTTTCCGAATGCTGTTCTTTGACGTGTGACGATCTGATTCAGTGAAATGACGGATTGTGATTCTCATATTTAAGGCATCTCGTGAGCGACACCACAGAGCATCAGTACGATCTGAGCCACTTCGTCTGGGCTTCTGAAGAGCGCCACTTGGAATTCCATTATGTCACCGTGACGGCCAAAGAGGGAGGCCACCAGTCTGAGTCGATACAATCGAGAACATTCTCCTTTAACCCTTTAAGAACGGCTGACATATATTGTAAGAAACATGTAGTTTAAAAAGTGTGTTTATTTCCCTGCAAATCAGAGGGAAGCCTCGAGGGTGTGGTTCAAGTTGGAGAAGAAGAGTTCTAAATGGAAATAAAACTTGACTTTCTCTTCTCAGGTAAATTAGATTTCCCTCCCGTGGATCTGATTGAGAACGAATCGGGGGCCACAGTGAGTGTCATGAATCCCCTCCTCTTGTACAGAGAGCTGAAGCAAGCTGTCGAGTCGGATTCTGCCACCTTTACATTCACTGTCTCTTCAAAGGATGTGAGTACGATAACGTTTAATTACTGTATTTGAAAGGATGGGTGGGAGACTCGGATCTGATGGAACCAGTTTTTGTTTAATTAGAACGAGGGATTTGTGAAAAGAGATTCCTTCACCCCAAAACAATAGATTTCAAATTCTTTATTCACTATGCTAATAATATGCAAATAAGATGTAAAAGATGTTAATCAGCTACGTTGTGTGACTTTCAGGGCGAGTTTGAAGGCGCTTGCAGAGCTCGAGAGAAAAACTGCACAGTTAATATCTCGTTCCCTGAGGGCGCGGAGAAGTGCGTAAAAATGCTGAAGGGAAGGTTGGTCGAAGATGGCGTAGGCCGCTCTGTGGAGTTCAGAGAGACGGGCCCCATCTGTGCCAGTAAATCAACTGGTAAGTCTGAACTGGGAAGACTTCTTCAAAAATGTACTGCATCAAAAAGAAAAGTGTCTATACGCGGTCACATGAAATACAAAATAAATCAAGCATGTTGACTTAATAAACAACATGGCTACTGTTATCAACAGGAAGTATTCAGATCCATTACTCAAGTAAAAGTACTAATACCACACTGTGATAAATACTCCACTACAAGTAAAAGTCCTGCATTCAACACCTTACTTCAGTAGAAGTATGTCAGTATTATCAGCAAAATGTACTTAAAGTACTTGAAGTAAAAGTACTCACTGTGCAGTAAAATGTACCCCATTGGTGTTTTACTATAATATGATTATCAACACATAAAGGAACATTTCATCCTTCAGTTCATCACAAACATTCAACATCAACACATCTGGAGATACGAGGTTTTCACTGGACGGGAAGGAATTTGTACTTGAAATAGAGGCACACCTGTTCGATCTGACGCATTGAACCTCGTATTAAGTTCAGATAATCTTAGACTGTGGAGTTTGTGCCTCATCTCTTATATTAGAAGTATATTCAGAGGAATCACTAAAAACAAATCCAAAGTACAGATCTCCTGACTTGAAATATAGTGAACCTATCCTTCAAAATAAAAGCGCTCCAGCACCTGCGCTAAATCCCCCCAAAGAAAATCCAATCGTTGATCGAACTAAATCACTAAATCAAATATTTGTTGTGGGTTGCAGAGGTCGACGTGCTACTGCTTATTATACTGCTGTTCGTCTTCGTCATCGCACTCATTGGGATAATAATCACCATCTGTAAAGTAAAAGCCTGGACACTGAAGGGGCCACCAAAGGTGCCACCAAAGCCTCCGGTAAGGTGTCAAATTGGAACAAAAATATATGTATATTGGTAATGACGTTGCTTTAGTTGTTTTTAAAACCTTTGTCTATCCATGTCTTCTGGTTGCGTAGACCTCACTGGTGTTCCCCCCTAAGGAGGGGGATCAGGGGTATGCTCATGTGTCCCATACAGACATCAGCCCTGTTACACCGATTGACAACGACCCTAACAACCCTTCGGTCAGCTCCGGGGAGGAGGAAGACCTCCAGGACAGCAGCGTCGATTACAAGGGTAGATTACTCGCCAGGCCGTACGCGGAGGGAGGACTTTCAGAGGGATACGGGATTGACGAGGACTCTGTGGACGACTCTGAGAAAACTGAGATTGTTTCGATGGATTTGGAGGAGGAGGTGGTGGTGGAGGTGTCGGGCTACGACCGCCAACATATTCTCCAGGTGGACATGGGCGATGGAGAAATGGTCACGGGTTACAACGAGAGGTAAACCAACTGACGAGAGGACTTGATTTGGGATTAAAGTTTGTTTTATTGATGGTTCTAACTCACTCAGGACGGTCACATGTTCGGGGCCGACTACGCACTCTAGAGCCCGAACAAGTGCACTCAGGGAGGTTCTGCCTTTGCTCAAGAGACACCTCGGAGACATTCGGACCTTCTTCTTTCTTACTACACTGATACAAATGCACTGACCTTTTAAGGATATCGTTGGTTTGCTTTGTGAACTGTTTTTGGAGGGAGAAAAGCCTGACGCTTCTCTACGAAATCAAAGAGCTGCAACACAGAGGATTAAAAAAAGCAAAGAGGATACAGACTCAAAGCAGTGATCTTTCATCCGGCTGAGCATCTCTTACCTTTAGCCAGTCTCGGCTCCTGTGACATTCAAAAACACAACCGGGAGATTTTCATCTCAGGAAAAACAAGTTTCACAAGAAGAACCGACCACACGTCGTAGAAGTATCGGTGGTTGTATGTGTAGCTGCCGGTCATGAAGGGAAACGGCTCCAGGCTTTTTTAAAAATGGGACAGTTCAACCAAACGACACACCAAATAAAAAAAGCATTTTCTCACCAGCATCAAGTGGTATTTAATCATGCAGACAGTTTACGTGTAGTCTTAAGATTTCTGCTGCTCTTTTTATCATTTCACAGGGACTATTTCTTCTGTAGAAAGTAGTTCTGGTGGAAACTATTTAGAAAATGTTGTTCTGGCATTTGGGTCAAAGACAATTTAATAATAAATAAACTGAGCTCTTTGTACACTGTGGACTTTCCACCCATGACAGATTGTTGGGTGTCATGAATAGCTTTCAGCCTTGCCAACAGTGCCACACCTAATCAGTGTGTGTCCATCTGCTGCTGCTGGGAGACCTGCAGAACTGGCTCCGTTGGTGGCGAGTGGGAGTGTTTCTATTGTGTATGCATCGAGAGCGTTGTGTTTGTTTGTGACTTCAGGGTCTTTTTATACAGTTGCTGTAAATAGATTCAAACAATAATTAGTTTGAGGGTTAAACACCGAACATTTTTAACCAGAATGTTCTTAATGTCTCTACTTCTCATGAGGCTCGTTGGCGTGAGGTGGAATAACGTCCACGTGTTGCTTTGACAGGTTTTCTGATCTGGTGTCAGACCGATCTCTAAATAAATAGCAGTGTGACACGTGATGGGGGGGGGGGGGGGGGGAAGAAGTCTGGTTTAATTACATCAACATCATACTCACAGAACGTTTGCATTTAATGTTTTTAATAAAGAGACATAAACAATATTGCTATTTTCTTTTGTGAAGTCTTAACAAGGGTTGAGTATCGATAGAAATCTTTTGATATGATGGCGGACTTTTGGCACAAACACCAGAATGATTCTTTGAGGAATAGAAAAATCTTTATTTAAATGTTCTCACTTTTGGAAATAGGTTTTCTGACAGAGAGCTGGATGAGAAGACTGATACCACTCTTATAAATATGAAACTATGTCAGCAGCCAACTCATTCTAGCACACAGACAGAGAAACAGACATCCATAAAGCTCAGTTATTAACAGGTTATATTTTATGAAGGCGGTGTCAGACTGTGCCTTGTTTCTTTAAGAGCCACCGAAACCCCCCCACCCATTAACATGGCGGTTTATTGTTTTACACTTCTGCTTTTAATAAACAAGATATATGGCATTACTAGTGAGCTTTAGAGGAGCTAAGGATGCTAACTGCTAACGTACAGACATGAGTGGTATCATCAGCCAGCCTTTAGTATTCCTGGATTTCAACGAGAGATGTTCCGATGCCTTTTTTTTAAATTTACAATACCGATCCAGATGCCTGAGCAAAACCAGTGTGTCTGTATATATTTAAACATCTGATGATTTGAGGAAACTCTAGGGTCTCGGCACCCCGTCCCTCCTCTTGTTTGTGGCTCGTTTTGTCAGCTCCGCTCATGTGAAGCGCCGCGTGTCCACCGGCGGTCTGCGCGGGCAGAGTGTCGGCAGTTCGTAACTAAAGCTTCAGGCCTTGAACGTTCGTTCTCAGGTTCACCATCTGCTTCTCCTGTCGGACTTTTTCTTCCATGAACGCCATCTTGTTGGCTTTCTTCTCCACTCTCCGCTCCTGGTCAACACACAGAGGTTAGAATTTAAAAACAGATTTTCATGACGTCGTGTCCTCCGTGGTTGGCATCGTGTAGCTTTTCTTATCGTGAAAAAGATTAACTGCAATACTGATGACGCCACTTCTTGTCTGTGTCTCAGCTTCTTACTGAAGACAAAATGTTTCATATAAAAAAAAGGTCCAGTAATTTCCTTAAACAGCTCGTCACTTTGTAAACAAACAGGATGAATTAGAGCATTTGTTGGGGACTATTTTCAGCGGCGGATTAATCCACATTTGGTGCTCTAGTGAGTATTTGTGGCAGCAGGACGGTGTGTGTGTGTGTGTGTGTGTGAGATTGAGTCAAAATAAACTCCAGTGTGTGACTGTATCTAAGAAGTGAACGTAGTCGTCGTGGACTGATGTTTTGAAGCCTCGAGTTTGGTGACTATATTTGGAATGTGGAGGAGTGACATAGAGACGCCGTATACGGCTCTGGTAGAGACCTGTCAATCACAGTAAGCCCCGCCCTAAAGCATACTCTACTGTATGGTCTGTTTGACTCTAAATGGACCATAACTCACTAAATGAACATCATGCTGTATTGAAGAAGACTTGAAACTAGAGATTGAGACCATAAACTCATGTTTACAATGTTTACTGAGGTAATAAATCAAGAGAGAAGTAGAGTCATTTTCTCATAGACTTCTATACAACCAGAGGAGTCGCCCCCTGCTGGTCAGTAGAGAGAATACAGCTTTAACACATGAAGCTTTGGCTTCACTTTTCAGAACCGGAGGTTGCCTCCTGGTTTGTAATAGTTTTTGGACACAGAGGAAGAAGAGATATCAGGCTTTGATACACACAGAGACAGATCAATGTTGAGCGATGAGAAGGATTATCGGAGGAGTAACATTTTGGTAATATCCTCTGTATATCCTTTTTTTTTTCTTCTCTTCCTCACCTTGCGTTCTTCCTTGATGGCTTGTTTCCTCGCCTTCCTCTCCTCTGTGCTCTCCTCCTTGTCGCGGGGCTGCGTGGAGACGCGCGGCAGGTCCGAGTCGTTGATCATCGTCATGCGCTCCACCTGCTTGGCGGTGAGGCCTTTGGCAGGAAGGACGTCCAGAGGGATGCCCGTCTTATGGGACACACGGATCGGCTTCGTCTGAGGACAGAAGGAAGACAAAGAATGGGGGGTTGCTTCAAGTCTTATTTTTAGTCTACGTGCAAAAATTTGTCTCTCGCTGTTGACAACTTTTTATAAAATAAGGTGTCATGGTGGGACAGAGTTTCGCCTCTTTATGTCTAATAACAGGTAAAAAGATTACAAAAGAGAGTGTTTCCATACCTTTGGTGGGTCTTGAATGACTTTGGGTCTGTTATACATGTTGGAATATGTACCTGGAGAAAACAAGAAACATCATGCAGTCAAAATAACAAACAGATACAATATCTGCAGAATACAGAAACTATTAACAGTCAGCGTCTCACGCACCTCACCATTAAACACAGCACATAAACTACCTATATTATATATATTATGTCGTTTCAACACCTGAGAGATACAAGGTTCTCTCTGTACTTATGGAATTATTATATAAAATGTATAACAACCCGAGAAGATCAACACACGCATTAGATTTCACTCTACTCGAGAGCATTTACGGGCTGGAATTTATACAACAGCACTTGTGACATTTTAAGATGGCGCTTCACTGCTGCAGGAGTCGACCGTTGGACCAAATGAACTTTACTGCACCGACGTGGAGCAGATACGACTTCAACCTTTGGCTCCCAATGAAAACACCGGGGGTATTCTATTAATATTCACAGAGGTCCAGTTTATTAACGACATAATATCTAACATGTGATCTGAGTGGGCATGTTTGCTCAAAGGATGTATGCTTTGTCCTGTAGAGGCGCTTCGAGTGTGAGTGAGTGTGTGAGTGTGTGAGTGAGTGAGTGAGTGAGTGAGTGAGTGTGTGTGAGTGAGTGAGTGAGTGAGTGAGTGAGTGTGTGTGTGTGTGAGAGTGTGTGAGTGTGTGTGAGTGTGAGTGTGTGAGTGTGAGTGTGAGTGAGACGGTTGAGGACGCATGCACTGGTTCTGTGGGTGTTACTGTTCCGTAAAGGCTAGAACAGAATTCATCGGTTCTAGGTCCGGGACCACGGTCCTCCTATTAGTGACCTCTAGTTTCGGACATGTGCTTGTTTTCTGTCTCCCAGAGTTGGAGGAATATTGAGGTTTGATTTTAGCAGGATGGCCCTGTTAGTTGATGAGTCGACTAAGATTTCTTTACATGATTAGTCGGGTTTTTTTACGCTTATTTACAAGAAACTTAGGTTAGATTCTTTGAGGAGAAGCTCAAAAAAAGAAACTAATCGATTAGTGGACAAAACCGTACGAGATTCTCTTTGGTCGAGGACAGCCCTAGATTTTAATTTCATCTTTGTACAGTAGCTCGAGGGTGTGTTTAGCTTAGCTTAGCTTAGCACAAACACCGGCAGCAGAGGGAAACTCTGCGTCTAGCTGCATCAACTTTGCCTTCAAACTAATACAAAGGTGAAACAGAGAAATGTCCAGTAACCCGACAAACTAACTTCACTGTTTGTTGAACCTTAAAGAGGATGTTTCGCTTCATGATGAAGAGAGGAACTTAAACTCACTGATGATGGTTTCACAGTCCCACTTCTCTTCTGGAGCCTTGATGATAATCCTTTCCATCTCCTCCTCGTCGTCGCTGTCGTCCTCGTCGTCTTCATCCTCCTCCTTCAGGACGGGAAGTTCTTTTGGACCCAAGTCATCGGGCCTCAAGTATCTGAACCGCAAACAAGACGCGCGTTGGTCAGCTGGCTGATTTAAAACGTCAACACAATTAAAGACTGAATCAAATCAATAATCAATATAAACGCGCTCACTCTTTCTGTTTCTGGATGAAGTAGTCTTTGATCACTTCTTCCAGGCGAGCGCTGTCCGGCTGGATGAAGCCCTCCAGCTCAGCGTTGTCCAGAGCGCCGATCTCATCGTCATCAAACTGTTCGTAGAACTGAAACAACGGAAATGTTAACAGAACAACTTGAGTACCCGTCAGTGTTTTACTAATATATATATATATACGTTTCCTGATTAATATTACAGCTGCATTAATGTGCATGTTGTATTTTAACTCCTTTACATCCTGTTGTCTAGTTTAATCAAACGGTATAGTTCAAAGTGAAAGTTCACCTTTTCGAAGCGGTCGTCCAGCAGGGTGAGCTGCTCGTTCCTCCTCATCACAGACGACGTCATCGAGTACTCCGTGAAGCGACTCTTCGTCTCCTCGTCCATGAACAGAAACTCTGGAGCGCGTCCTTCCCCGTCGCCCGAAAACCCACCTTCAGAGTCAACGTCTCCTTCCTCGTCTGTGTCCTCCCACTCATCATCATCATCGTCACCTCTGCCACACACACACACACACACACACACACACACACAGGAAAATCATCAAAGACAGAAAACAACGTTAATCACTTTAAAATAATAAAGAAAATCTGAAGAAAGATGTTTTTATGTGTCCTTTCTTACTTCGTGTCCACTGGTCCACTCGCTGTGTTTGCTTTGACGATGAAGTCGTCGTCCAGGAGGTTGTCGGGGTCGTCGAAGTCGAAGTCTTCGTCGAGAGCAGCCACGATGTCGGGGTCCATGTCCAGACGTGGTCCTGAAGCGAAACACACAAACGAGATGCTGACACCCGGAACCTTTAAAGCTGCTTTAGGCCACTTCACATGTTGGGGACAACAAGCCCCCCCCAGGAAACTGGAAACACGTCCAGTTTAATCACAAAATCGAGCTCAGGTATAGATCTGTATGTGCACGAAGCAGTTTAGCCTTAGAAGTATCTGATCGCTGCTGATGACACAACTCGGTTTTCAGAAGTGCTGTCCTCGACTAATCGATTGGTTGATTTAATCGCTAGATCTGTAAAACTGAGTTTCTCCACAAAGAATCGCACGACTTTAAATCTTGTGTTTACCAGAAATGTGCTCATAAGTTTCTTGGAAAGCAGCCATTCAGCACGAAAAAGTCATAAAAACAACTGACACCAAAACGACCGATTAGTCGACTTAGATGGAGCGGCCGTGATTTATAGATTACAATCTACGCTGAATCAGGACAAAGCAACTCTGTTTCTTACATCTTCAGTGTAATTAGTTTGGTGAAACACACAACACATCTATATATCAGACAATCTATCTATTTATAATGATGAGTTTGTTCCCTAAATTATTAATTATTTCACAGTTCCCTCTGAACACCAGCAGAGGTCGATAAAGCTCATAACGTACTTCAAGGGTGATATTGATATTTTCCAGTGGTTTTGGGGACTAACAACAACAACCATTTTTGAAATCAGTCCAGTTTTGAGCGAGAGCACTACAGACGCTCACAGGATGCAGTGTAATGTTTTTGGGGGGGCAAGCTTAAACCGCCATTTACGTGCACTAAAAGTTCAGATTGCTCAGATTGTTAGAAGTGTCTGACAACATTATGCAAAGACTCTCGCTCAAGGAGAAGTCTCCTTCTGAAATCTCGCGAGGTGACGTTGGAGAACAAGAAAGCTCCGTGTTATCGAAAAGATCTTCAATGTCGTGGCTGAATATTTAGAGGATTTTAACGATGTGGACGACGTCTGACGGCGGTATTTAAATTAAGTTTCAATAAAGTTGTCAGACACTTAAGATAATCTGAGCCTTTTAATGAACGTAGCGTGACATTGATGCTCTCGCAGCTCACAACGGACGGTTACAGCGTTAAAGTTTAAAACAGACGTTTCCCTTTAATGCCATTTTAAGCTGATGTTTACCTGAGATAGGAGCCGCTTTGTTCAGAAGTCCCACCTCCTCTTCGAACTCTGAGGCGAACACCGAGGACGGCAGGTTGATGGTAGTGGCCTGTACCATCTGACAAAAACAGGAAACATTTCAGAGTAGATTTCCTTTCATCTTTCGTGCGTTAACTTAACTTTTTGCTTGATGACCTCTAGGATTAACAGTCTGATCAGCTGCATTTCTGGAAGAAGAAAGCTTTAAATTGCACTATTTTGAGGTCTACTTCGCTAGTAGCAAACTGCTTTCTAACAAAGAGGACCAGAAAAAAAAAAAAATAACAGACCCTGACGTCATAATATGAAATGCCAGAACTTTTCTAAAATTTGATTTCTAAGTAAAAGTACATCAAAACCTTTCCAGCTCTGGGAAAGCCATTTTTAAATGCCAGAACTTTTCCAGAATTTCCAAGACTGAGGGGTAAATCTGAGTGAACTTACAGGAACGGCGTTGTCACCCTCCTCCGAGTCCTCCGAGTCCTCCTCATCCTCATCACGGCGATGAACCGGCCGCCTGTCGCCGTGTGCCGGTGCGTCTGCCACCAGCTCGTTCGTGGGCACCGCCTCCTTCAGGTGCTGCAGGTAGTTGTAGTCGTCGTCGAAGAAAACGCCAAAGTCCCTTTGCTCCTCGTGCCTCTTCTCCGTGTCCCCCTGAGAAACATCGAAAGACGGAAATGTTGAATAGTTCAGAACATGTTCCATGAAAAAAAAGTTTCAAGAGTACAACACTCATTGGTTGAACTGCTCTTAACTCACAGGGGCGGCACGTCTCTGTGTTATATTGTACAGTCTATTCTTTAAAGGGCCCCAAGTTAAAAGTAGCATGACATTTATTAAAAAAACAACACCGTTAATGTGTACCTTGATGGCGGGCAGGAGGACGTGCTGTGGGGCTCTCTCATCTGCAGCCAGCGGGTCCCTCTGACTCCTGTGAACGAGGTGAAAGGTCACGGCCTTCTTCTTTTCGATGAACGACTTCTTCTTGCGATGAGGCTGGAGGAGACAAACACAGCAGTGAATGGCGGTGATGATAGAACGGTGAAGTCTTTAGTTCGACTCAATCTGGGTAGCGAGGAGGACAACAGCGTAAACTCCCCTCTCCCTTATTACCCCAAATGAGGTGCCCTTGAGCAAAGAGAGATTCAGTGGGGAGCTGTTGGGAGAAATCCGTCAGTGAGGATTCTGCCGTTTCATATTCTGATACTGACTGTACCCGACCATGCTGTGCCGAGAGTCATTTTTACACACGACCTCGTTAATCTCGCATGTTAAGAGCCACAGCAGCATCCTTCAATTTCATTGGACAGCATGTGTACGAGCCTGTTAGGAGCCAATCAGCTACTTGAAGTAATTAAGCTGTGTATTGGTTTGTTTAGATTTTTTGTTTTGGTCTGGTGGTTCACTACAGGTAGTTTGTATGTGTGGGATTGGGGATGTTTACGGTGCGTTTGGCTATAACAGGACAGTTTGGTGAGTTTAATCTTGTTTTTGGGGAGATTACATGAAGTGTATTATATGACTACTTCGAGACGACTGCCTGCATTCATCGTCGCTTGTTTCTGAGTTTGAATGAAGTGTGTTTACACGACGCCTTACAGTCCATTGTTGTCCAAAGCATTCATTTGACCACATAAGGAGGCAGTTATTGACATTTCTAAGGAGGTTTCAAACACTATCGAACAATGCACACCTGCTCTTGCATATCTGTTACATATATTTTTGCAATCCCAGCAAGATAGTTACTGTTAACCTGTTTGTTTATATATTGTTTGTATATATATATATATAGTAATGAACAATACACATATCAAATAGAAAAACAAGAGAAAACGAACAATACAAACGAACATTTAGTTTACGATGTTATTTTTATGTTATTTTGAATGCACATCAGTGACGTTCGTCGCTGTTAGCTATAAAGGTTAGCTTATTAGCTTAAAAACGTCAGTTTACCATGTTGTAACGGAATCTCTGCCGCTGTCCTTCGACTAATCGGGTTTAAAGACGGTCAAACCCCTAACGACAGGTGGCAGTTAAAAACAAATAACCGTTTAAATCCAGAAACTTTCGTTGTTGTTGTTCATCCACGCTGGGTTATCCTTCACCATGCTGCGGCTACCATTGCTGGAAAGAACCATTTTGGGAGACACCGGGGGGGGTGGGGGTTAAAAGGATATCAATATGATTTAATATGGAGAGCTCACGGGATTAGTTTACATTTTTATTGTAATTCATGAGTTATCTTAAATGAAAACGTGTGTTTGTATTAGTAATGTAATTCATGTCATTATAAACCAATCATTCCCTCATTTTGCATTGTTGGTATAGTCCACAATCTTTCTCTCTTCATGTACTGTTGGTGGAAAACCAGTTTACAGGCGCATTACCGCCACCTGCTGGCCTGGAGAGCTCAGTACAGCAATACAGCACAGTAAATGAGTTACATTCTACCACTTAAAATCAGGCAGTCTTTTAAGCATTTAATTATTTAATTACATTTTCTGTTTTATTTTACAAACATTAATTTAAATATATTTTTAAAATGTCTTATTTATTTATTAGTTTTTTTTGTCGCATCGACAGTCTTACTGATTTTTCTGTTATTGTTATTATTGTCTTGCTTTTGCTGCTTTGTCTGTCAAAGCACTTTGTAAACTCTGTTTTTAAAGGTGCTATATAAATAAAGTTGTTATTATTATTAATTTAATGGTTATGTATTCCACAACACTTCCCAAGAAGGCATTCTGTGTCTCTCAGCTCATAGCTTAGTGATTCCTTCTGAAGACGTAAATCTTTTAAAACACCTCACAAATATATTTTTAAAAAATATATATAAAAAAAGCCTTTAAAAAAGGTTTCAGTAATTTCCTAAAACAGTTGGTCACCGTAGTTTTTAATCTAACAAACAGGAGGACATTTATTGGGGACTATTTTCAGCGGCGGATGAATCCGCAATTGGTGCTCTAGTGAGTATTTGTGGCAGCAGGACGATGTGTGTGTGATTGAGTCAAAATAAACTACAGTGTGTGTATTCATGATAGAGGAACATTATTATATTGATCAACGGTGAGGCTCATTGATGTGTGTTTAATGGAGCTCTATGGTTCAGAAGAAGAAGATGCATCAGGCTCTGATACACAAACAATACTTGTTAGCAGAAACATTCACTGATGGTTTTGGTCCTTTCATGGGATTTGTAGACAATAAACGAATATAGAATATCACCACACTTGTTCTTTAACCTGAGCTTCTGTTAAAGCAGCCGCTCTGTGACTTTAATTACTATTCATCAGACACATCCACACCTTCATTCCCCTCCACGCCTACACTACGTGGGCAGGAGCCCAAAAGTATGTCCCATCCAACATCAATAAGTTCACTCTGGTGTTTTTCCATATCTCACTCTAAACATCGGTGGCTGTGAAATGTTTCCTGTTGTTCCAGTTCAAACAACATTCTTTCTTTCTGTCAAAGCAATACCTTCACCTACAATCTACAACCTGCACATCTTTGACACTGATCCACCTGCATGAATGTTATCTTTATTATCAAAACAACCCCTGTGGTGACAGCAGAACAAAAACAAATGAATGTAATGCCACGCAACATTGGTGGAAGTATAAGTACATTTACTTCTAAAGTACAATCTGAGTCACTTGTACTTTACTTGAGTATTTCTATTAATGCTAATTTATTCTTATACTCAGGGAATATATTGTATGTTTTACTCCACTACATTTGATACTTTACAGATTACGATTATTAATACAAAATATAACTCAATTAATACGTTATTGTTAATATTATTGTTGCTCATAGTTCGCTCCAACATTAAAGTGATTGAACACAAACGCATCAATAATTCTAATTCAATAATATCATATATATTATTCTGTAATTGGCACATTCTGCAGATGAGTACTTTTGGCACTTTAAATGCATTTTGTTGCTCTTACTGTTGTACTTTTACTCAGTAAAACTTTGAATGCATGACTTTTACTTGTAACAGAATATTTCTTTACTTTACTCCTAAATGATCTGAGCCCTTCTTCCACTATTGTTAATGCAAACAATGTCTGATTGTTTGAATTAAAAGAACAATCCATTCAACTTTTGGAGAAGTTTCAGTCACTGAACTCGTGTTGGATGAAAAGCAAATCAAGGATCATAAATAACAAACTTAACCTGCCTGTAAGGTTTAATGTGTTTCACTGTGTTGTAGTTATAAAGACAAACTATTTATTTAGTCACACAAATAAACTGATATCTCTTCAACTCAGCAGCATTTCAACCCCAAACCAGACGTTTTTATTCAAAGTTTATTTCCATTCACGCAGACAGCAGAGAAAATAAAACAATGTTTTGTTCAAAGGCATGAGTCAGCACATTTTAACAGTTGATCCCAGCGCTCCAACTCTTCCGCGCAGCAAGTACCTCACTTTATTTAGCCAAAGAAAATAAAAAAAAACCCGATAGATACTGTGAGTTTGAGGCATGAATAAGAAAATGTATCGTTACGGCCTGAATATTCAGCACGCTGCACACGTTTTGTTCTTCTGGTGGCTTCTGTTTGCTCTCAGCGTGTCCTCAGACGTTCATCGACAACATCAGGAACTGTGAGGGGAAGAGAGAATAAACTCAAATGAAACCAAGTCCCAGAATATTAATATCTACATTCAGTTGAGTGTTAAGAGAGAAAACTCTCTTGTGATAAGAAAGACAATCACAGGATGAAATCCATCCATCTGGTTTAGCAGGTTTGGTAAAAAACAAAACGCCTCCGTAGAGCTTGCAGAGATGAAAGGGGCGTCGTGTTCCATGAATGTGGTTTTACCTGCATGATGTTCATGTTCACCCGCCCTCTCTGGGAATTGTCCAGAACCTGGAAAGCTCCTGGTTAAGAGGAAGAGTTTCAGTCAGCTCAAAGTGGCAAATATCTCTTTTCAAGTCTTCACTTTAAAGGCATTAATGTGGTTATCGTGAACCTAGTGGAGGATTTGATCTCAACTTCTGTCTTCTTTTATACATACTGAACATGTTCATTTGAGTTTAGACTCCATTTTTATTTGATATACTTCTAATTATTTATTTATTTTCGTCCTTGTGCTGCTGCGACACCTGAATCTCCCCTCTGGAAACCAATAATGGATTATCTTAACAATTCATTAATTCATTAAAGAAGTATGCAAATCAACACGGAGGGTCTTAAACGAACACAAACTAACACAAATAACTCTTTACTGTGATCATTTTGGGCCGTTGATGTAGTGGATCTTATTTCAACGTACTGAACATGTTCTCCAGACGGACGATGCAGGTGAGGTAGTCGTCGAAGTCAATGTCGTATTTGTCGTCAGCAAACCTCAAGCCGATCAGCTGCAGGAGTTTGTTGTTCAGCTGCATGCCTGAAAAGATTCACACGCAAAACGCGAGATTATTCCCACAAACCGGTGAGTGTCATGTTTATTGTCTGTGGTGCTTTTGCTGCTACGACCACAAACACTATACACTGTAATACTACTTGTATCACTTGTCTTGCAGATTGTTGCGTCATTCATACGCCTCTTTGGTGAGAGAGGGCTGGTCACCGATTTGATTATTTTTGTGTGTGTCTGTACATGTCTTTTTTTTTTAGGAGAATCCTACTCATTGTCATTTTCAAACAGCATTCAGTCGACTCTCACCTGCAGCTTTGAGAGCGATGCGAAGCTCGTAGGACGACATCTTTCCTGAGCGGTCGGTGTCAAAGGACAAGAAGAGCATCTGGAACATCAGAAACTCAGATTAACAGCCTGAAGCACAAAAACACCGACACAGCTGATTTACAGCAGTAAATACAGCTGTGCTGTACTTAAATACAATTATGAAGTACTTTACTTTACTTGAGTATTTCCATTTTATGCTACTTTATACTTCTACTTGACTACAGCTCATTGGGAAAAATGTACACGCTTTAGTTACTTCACAGATTAAGAGTCGTAATACAAAATATCAATATGTTATAAAAGGATTACCCAGCAGTATATAAAGCAATATGTATAAAATATATATAAATTCATTAAAATGAGCTCCACCTCCACCTTTTATGTGTCATTCTGCATAACGAGTACTTTCACTTTTGGTACTTTAAGTATATTTTGATGCAGGACTTCTACTTGAAACAGAGTATTTTTTATAATCTGTGTAATTTGTACTTTTACTTGAGTAAATGAGTACTTCTTCCACCTCTGAGTCACGTTTTTGAAACACATAAATCAACACGTACGATCCACTTCTTCATCTTCTCCCAGAAGACCTTAAACTCTTGGAACTCCAGCTGGCCTGTGTTGTCCACCTGGTTTACTGTCAAGGGAAAAACTGTCCGAAAGCATCTTATTGTCCAGGATTAATGTTTACTTATGTAGCCTGAAATCTAAAGCTTTGAAACGAGTCAGTGGGTGATGTGGAAGGATACATCCATCAGGTTGATGATACTGTGGCAGGTGCTCAGACTCAGGCCATCAAATTTGATCTCTTTTCCTAAAAGCAAAACAGATTTCAAATAGAAGTGGAACAGTTAGGTTTTTAGAATCTGCACCAAAGTGGTAAAACATGGAAACAAATGTACAGAAACGTGTTGTACAAGTAAGATTAAAGGTGCCTGAAGGGGCCTAATACACTATTTTGGTATTCAATCATTTCTGCACGTATAATTTTGCTACATTAGCATATTAGACCATATATTAGAGGATAACAAGCTTCTTCTGGGCCTTTTACTTGATGACACAAAGGGTTGCATTCGAAGGGAAATCTTCTAAATTTGCTTTACAACAGTAGCTCCCAGTGTTTTTGTCTTGTGGCCTCTTAAAGTGGAACAATGTCTATTTGTTGAAGCCTAAAATTAAACAAGAAAGTGAAAAAAAGGGAAATGAAACTAAAGGGACTAGCTGACAAAAAGCCCACAAAATACTTTTCACTTACGTCTGCTGAGGACGCCGTTCAGCATCTGCTGGAGCTCTCTGACGGAGATGGCCTCGTCCTGTAGACACACAAGTCAACTTTAAATTCATACATACATGGTCATCTACAAATCTGACCCACCAACTGTAGTTTGAATGTGTCCTATCAAATTTACAGTGTTCATCTCTAAAGTCTTGTTATTCAAATCCTATTGTTTTACTTTAGCTTTGTGTGTCACATTCAAATTCATGGGGGTTTACTGGGTCTCATTCAGTGGGATCTGTTCTTCCCAGTGTCTGAGAGGGTAAAACTCCAGAGACCCCGCCGGTCGAGGTCATGTGATCTCTACGCTTCACAAACGTGAGATTCTGTCGCCTGATGTTTTCTTACATCGCCAGCGAGCTGTTCAAACAGCCTCCTCAGGCCTTTCTCCTCGTCCGTCTCGTCCTCTGGAGCGGAGGGGGGGGGTGGCTGGTGGAAACAACACGGCATCATCAGTACAAGCGAACAGGACCCGGTTGATTGACTAAATGGGGTTATTGATTATCAAGTTCCTGGTGTGATCTACTTACATCTGGGAGGTCAGCGTCAACGTTGCTCCCCATCTCGCTGTGGAACAGAAACACAAGTTGTGATACTGTGTTGAGACATTTTCCTATTTTAAAATGATTTATTAATACCCCCCAAGACAATCAAATCTATCAAAATAGAAAGCCACTGAAACGCTCCATTAAACCCATACAGATTAAACTATTTTGGGGGATGATTTGATTCTGCATTTGATTTACAAAATGTTTACTCTTTATGGGTTCACTAGGGTTTTAAATAGTATTGACTTGTTGTTTCCCAGTTTTGTTCCTCCGATGTTTCAAACACTCACAGAGCCGCGGTCTTCTTCTCTGAGAAGACCCTGATGATGAAGTCGGCCTCGTGGTGGGGCTGGAAGGTGGTGGGGACCAGCAGGTAATTCCCAGGAGGCAGTGTGAAGCGCTCCGATATCTCCCGCATGTTGATGTAGGTCTTGCTGCGAGCTTTGGACGCGTTGTAGCGGAAGAAATCTTTTCCCAGTTGGTCCTCGTCCTCTGGAGCCTGAACGGGCAGAGACGAGAGGTTCATTGAACTCGTTCTAACTGGACAAGACGCGCTAATAAACACAAAACTAAATTTGATACGTAAAGGTAGGGGAGTGTGAGGGAAGTACAAGGCCTCATGATTGACTGACAAAATAATGTGCCCTCTACGTCCCTTTAGTAGCTGTTCCGGAGCTTTCGGTCATATCAAATGATCTTCAACAGCAGATAGACTTCTCTCAGTTGTCGTGGATTGTAGATTTTAAAGCATGCAAGCCTTTGAAGATTGAAAGCACCAGAACAGCTACTAAATGGACCTTGTGATGAGATTGTTTTAAGGTCAAGAATGAACACATTAAAATCGTGAGAGGTAAATCTTAAATGTAGAAGCTGTGTGATTTTTCTGACCAAAGCTGTCAATTTATCAATTTACCATAAATAGGGCCTCATTAATCTTCTACAATAGAAACACAGAGAATCTGAATATTATTTAAAAACAATTATCCGTCAATCGCAACATATTTTGAATAAGTTGTTTTCCATGATTCCGTTTACAACTGTTGCAAATGGCATCAAATAAAGTTTTTGATAAAGGTGTTCCACAAGGATCAATATCAGGCCCCTTGCTCTTTACTCTAACATAGTCAATAAACATTTTACAACTGCAATATCCGGATCTGTGCTGATGATGCCATGTTATACTTCATAACTGATCTCAATGACACTTCCTGAATAAATGTAGCTTGACTAACTAACTAAACATGTATAATGATATGTACGTATAGATGTTTTTATGTATAATTTTGTGTATTTAGTAGCAGTATTGCAGTAAAAATAGCATTAAATATATGATAATAAATTAATCTTACTGTTACTTATACTATAAAGCACATAATTATACCCATTTACTTAATGTGCACTTAAAATATGTATATGTTCCGCAAAAATGTGCTTACGGTAATATAAATAACAATATAAATGTTTTCACAGTGTATTCTATCAAACCAATTTTGGTGTCATGTCTCTGAAATGTTTCAGTTTAAGTAAAGTTAAAGTAATTGAAATAGTTAAAGGCAAGATGGAGTCCTGAGCCAAAGGTTGTTCTGATGAGTTGCACTTTCACTGGCAGGAAACACCTAAATGTAGATATTAAACCTCGTTTCAAGCAGGAATCTGTTGCTCGTTCGGTTTCTTTCTGACCTCGTACACTGCAAAGCCGATGGTTTCCATGTCCATGCCTTCCTTCCTCAGCTTTCGTCTGTTCTTCTGCATCAGAGCGATCACCACGCTGCACACGTCGTCGTCATCGTCAGCGTCCTGCAGCTGCAGCTTGAACTGCGGGTTGGTCCAAAATGTGTCTGCGGATTGAAGATTCGGAGATGTAGATGGCAGTCGGGCAGTTTAATGACAAAAGGCAACAAATCGACTTTGAAAAAAAAAAATGAATATTAATATTAGATTAATTCTATCATCTAATCTGTTGCCAGTAAACACAACTTGTTTATTCTGCAATAAAGTGGAGGCAAATTGGTTTCTTTCTCGTGTGATTTGTCAGGCCTGGTGGTCTCACCGATGAAGTTCCTGCAGCCTCCAGCGGTGGAGCCGCGGATCCAGTTTCCCTCAAACATGTTTACTTCCCAGTGGCGCTTTGTGTTGTCGGTCAGGTCGTCGGGGGTCATGTTGCAGATCTCCACCTTGTTGTAGTTCCTCTTGAAGTCGTTAAACTCCATCCTGGAGTCACAGACACAAGCGATGTCATCTCAAAATACAGTGATTACACAAGAGTTCATCTTGATCACATTTGTGCTCAAAACACATCGCCACAGAGTTTGATTATGTCTGGTTATTGAGTACAATAATGAAAAGATTTGAATGCGTTTATTGCCTCTGGCAGTTAAGTTTGGGAGTCTGGATGGAGTCACTGTTCCATTAGAAAAATATATTTACTGGCGTGTGAAATTTAATATTAATAAAATCTAACTCCAGATTTAAGATTAAATTAAAGACGATTTACTTTTTTTCTATGTGGTTTCTTTGGGCAAGTTTGGCCACATTATAGTGATTATTCTGTTCACTACATTCCTGCGTGCAACATATTTATTATACAAACCTAACGCAAAGACAAAGTTGTATACAGTTAAAAACATTTCTTAATCTTTAGTTTGGACCAGAGTCATGACGTGGACTCACCAGAATTCACCATTGTCTGATTTCTGCAGGAGGCGATTTTTATCAGCTGCGTCAACATTATTCCACTCTCTGGAACTGAAACAGACACAAGACGGAAACAATCTGTTACAACCTTAACATTCCACATTCCACGAACAACTGACAAAAACACATCACAAAACTTTATTTGTTTTTCACTCATGCAAGTATGAGATTGTGCCGTGAAAGGCTTCAGTTTAACAAGGAAAAGTCATTTTGGTGGTGTGATGAAGGACAAACAATGTTCATAACAATATGATGAGGTTATGTTTGGTAAAATATCCAGGATTGGTCATTTTACTCTCTCATCCTAAATAATGCGATAATACTCTAATAATCGCATTGGTATTATAATACTAATAAAGATGCTTTTAACGACTTGTGTCCACAAGATATCTCTGTAGACAAGATAAAGTGGTATTGTCCTTCATGCTTACCCGTCACTCCAGGGGCCGTTCCACTCGACCTGACCCCAGGGGTTCCTGACCCGGATCAGCTGGACCTTCTGACCTCGGACAGTCACCTGAAAATCAAACATTTAGTTTTTTGTCAGTGTACGATTTTGCGTATGGCTCTGCTTAGTAATTTCCCTGAAGAAGTAATTAAACTGAATAAAAGTTTTCTATATAATTTTCCCTCATCATTATTAGTAAGTCTGCATTCAGAAATACATAAAAGTAGTGTTACCTCCTCCACGCCTGTGATGGAGTACGCGTGCCCCTTCACCAGGCCGGTGGTTGTCTTGGCCTCAGACTCTGCAGAGCTGGAGATCTGGAGAAAACCAAAACACACAGAGAGGTGTTTAAAACAGAAGAGCTTGGCTGAAGCACTTACTAAACTTCTTGTACAGTATGACAGGTGGAAGTAACAATAGTTAAATGGTATGAAAAAAGGTTTTTACATCAATGGAGCATCCCATCATGGAGCCTCTGTCCAGTGCCTTCTTCATGGTCGAGAACAGTTTGTCTGTGGCGTTGTTGGTTTCGTAAACTTCACCGACACCGCCGGTAAAATCCTCCATGGCCTCCATCGTGCTGCCGCCCTTCAGGGACTCGTAGCTGCCGTGCAGTCTAAAAAACAGGAAACAGGAAAACACATCGCGGTGGTTAACACAGAATTAACAAAGTGAAATCAAAGGCCAGACTTACAGATTTAAAAAGCTGTCACAGTTTAAGAGTTTAAGGATGTTCATGTTCCCTAGGGGATGAACCATGATCCTTTTGGTGAACCCACGGCAGCGCTATCAGGCCAAACTGTCAGCTTTTACACAGACTAAGAGGCTACATTACCAAAGTCAATGGGGATTCATGGAGACCATGAACGCCTGTACAACTTAATCTGTCTAATTGCTGTTGATGTATTTCTGTCTGGAACAAAGCGATGGACTAATTGACCAACTGCTAGCATGGCTAAAACTCTAACACCATGACATTTACTGAGTATGTTTATGCTCCCCAGAGGATGATCCTTTTCCTAGTTTATACACTCTTATGACCTTTCCTCAAGGTCCACTCTCAGGACAAACGTCATCTCATGCCGTGTTCACAATACAAGCGACAAAAGCAAAGAAACGACAAAGTGTGGTCAGCTACATTATCGGCGATAGTGTGGCTGAAGCGCTCGTTAGCGTAGTTATGTTGTTAAATAGCCCTGGCAACTGGCTAACGGCATTCCTTTTGATGGAAAGGATGAACAGGGTGAAACAAAAACGTATGATGATGTTCGTATCGTGTGAACGCAGCATAACATATCACAAATCCAATGAAATTTCAGAGAGCTTTTGTGCTCCCCAGAGGATGAACCCTATTCATTTGCATGGTCCATTCATTCCACACATGATAACGTGTTCAGAAATGTGGGTGTAATGCAGAGCTTTACATTTTCAGTCACATTTAGGCAGATATGATAAAAAAAATACAGTTATAGTGTGACATGATTGTGATTTTGGTGGAAACAAAGTAGATTTATTATGTTTATCATCTGTCGCTGATAAAGGAGGTACAAAAATATGTTTTTACTTGGCGTAGGCCTTCTCCAGCAGGGCGCTCCAGAACTCGTCGTTGGAGGCGGAGTGGAGCATGATGAGTTGGTCTCTAACCACCGGCAGCCTGTCGTCCACCACCACGTCCAGCCATCTGTTGTGATTCCAGAACTGAGGGACAAACAGAGAATGTGTTACTAAACATCCTTTTCTCACTATTTAATTATCTGTTACATTTAGAATTTCCTTCTGTTTGTTGGATTTGTTATTTTTGGCTCATTTGTGAGCAAAAAACGACCTCCTGTTTAATTGTGATCGGTCCCAGACACCTGTCAATCAAGCAAACATGCCCCCAAGAATACTTCTCTTTAAGCCTTAATATCTCTATGACATAAAAACAAATAATTAAATTATACTTTTAGAGAGAATTCCGGCCTTTTTGATTAAACTGTTTGAGGTAAGTGAAGCTCTTTGTTACTGCTTCACTAGATGCCGCGTAGTTTGCATACATTGACTTTGTTATATTTAATTTGCTCTGCTGAGTATGTGTGTCTTATTTTCATGTATTTGTATATTATTATATAAACACACATACTGTGGAGCTACAATATCTGTAGCTTCACATACAGTATTTAGTATTTGGGATTATTCTTATCTGGGGAGGAGGTCCACTGTGCAAACCTACAGTTTTTATAAAGTTTGTTTTAAAACATTAAACCCTGCAAAGGATAACTCGGTAGAGTTAATGGATGGATGGAAGGAGGGTTAATTTACTATATTAAAGGAGTTTTGACCATCAAATATACACTATGCTTCAGCTGCTTCCTCATACTGTACATGTAAAGGAAGAGATTAATCTGGGTGGATTATTTGTGTTTTTGTTAAGGTAAAGTTTAGTTTTCTTGTTCTTGACAGAGACTGAAATGTCTGAAAACGACCAGCAGGAGCCCAAGAGACTCAGTCAGAGGGAAACATGTCATCCGATAAACCATCTGCAGCCGATCAGCCGGCGGTCTACCTGGAAGTGAAAGATGCCAGCGTATCTGCGGTCGAAGTCCTGGTCGTGGGGGACGACTCGGGCCAGGGTTTCTTTTTTGAGGGTCAAGGATGCGATGGCTGCCAGGAGCCAGCAGTCCCCTGTGGTGACAAAACGGGTGCATCGTGGGTAAGTGGGGGAAATATGTGCATAGAAATAGACACAAAACAACTCATGCAGACAGCTTGAGTACCAACCAAGTTGTCCTTGGCAAATGTCTGTCCTGTCTGCGTTGCCGACGATGAACTTCGGGTTGTCGCAGATCTCCTGTAGAGGAACCGGAAAAGAACAGGTTGGTGTATTTAAGAAGAAAAAAAATGACAGTTGAGAGGTGACACAAGTGCCTTTAATAGGTGTGTTCACATTCCAGGCATATTAATCAGCCTGAATTCCCTCACTGAAACACACCAGCTGAAAGCAGCTGAAGCATTTACTCTGAAGCAACGCCCAAGAGAGAAATGTGTAGTCATCGTAACAAACGTGATTGGTGAGTTTACCCCAGTTTACTCAGGTCAGGTTATGTTAACAGGTAGAAATGCTGGAAATGAGCTAAAGCACACAGTCAAGTGACAGACGTCAATGAAGAAAATCAAGAAAGCTTCCACAAATGTATAAATCTTAAGCTGATCAGCTAAAACCAAATCAAACGTCTGGGCTCGTCTTCTGAGCAGCTGCAGAGTGTTTTATTTTACTGCAGATAACGTTGAGGTGTGTGGGGATAAAGTCTGCGTACGGAGCTCAGAGTGAGGAAACTGCCCATGCACTTGGCTCTGTTTACTCAGTTTTCTTGCAAAACTGGTTTTACAGCTAGGACGGGATAAAACCAACTTCAAATAAACTTGTGCTGTATTTCTTCAAAGCCTTGATATCAATGATTACTTACCAATGCTGCCAACACTCATTCACTCAACTGCCTCAGACAGTTTTCATTTATTCAGCCTGTCCTGAACCAGAGTCTTACATTTATGAGACTTTAGAATCGTAAAAATATGACCGGTTTTAAACTAAAAACTACTAGAATATTAAAGCATGTGTTGACCCATCATAGAAAATCTCATCAGATGATCAGCTCACCTTGAAACCAAAACATTTCATTCATTCAACATTTCAAAAACTGAATTTGAGACACAAATTGGCTACATTTAACAGACTAAAACTTGAAATCTACAAATGATATGTGTGCCTACGTACCTTGGGCCTCTTCCATTCGATATTGACAGGAACACTCTGGCTGAAGTAGAGCGAGGAGTCTTCGGCGGGGAAGTCTGGATCCTCAAACAGGACCCCCTGCTTCAGACATTCGTGCCTCAGATCATCAAACGACTTCCCATCCGACTGCGTGTCCACGGCCTTCTTGGAGCCGGAGCCCTGGCCCGACAGTGTGGACTGGAGAGGCATCTTCTTCAGGAGGAAGAAGCTCAGTGAGCGGAGGAAGAAGGAGACGTGAGGTGGTGTCTGATGGAGTGTGTGTGTGTGTCTGATGCAGGACAGAGCCTGTCAGGTCGGTAGGGCAGTGAGGTACACACCCTCCAGACAGAAACTGGTTTGTCCTCCTGTGGCGGTGAACCTCGCCCCTAGCTGACTCTCTCTCTCGTTCTCTCTAGTGTCTTATCTCTAGCTCTCTCTCTCTCCCTCTCTCTCTCTCTCTCTCTTTGGGTTTGACTTGAAGAATTCATTCCTGGTGGTTTGGCAACTGATAAATTCAATAGTTTGAAGTGGTGTTCTCATTCAATCAGTATCTCTGTTAGGGAACTTTTGGTGCACTTAAAAGGACCACAGAAGTATTGTTGTTCCTTTATGTATTCATATTTATACTTCTGTCTGTACTGTAAACATCTGACATATAATGTATTTATATTTATACTTCTGTCTGTACTGTATATATTTGACCTATAGTGTATTTATATTTATACTCAAATGTATTTACTAGATATTTTAAGCAAAATGACCCCAAAGAGACACAAAACAACCACTAAGAGACATACCATAACCACAAAGGGACATAAATTAACCACAAAGAGACGCAAAATGACCCCAAAGAGACACAAAACAACCACTAAGAGACACATAAAGACAACAAAGAGATGCAGAGTGAATACAGACACTAAACTTCCTCCTCTCTCTCTTTCTTTCTCTGTCACTGTGTAGATTCGGGGTGTGCCTCCGTCGTCTCTGCTGCACCCTGCCACCCATATCAGTCTAAGACTCAGTACTCCAGACTGTCCTGCTTTCTGCCAACGACGACATTCCTGCTGCACAGTCACTGGATTCTTTACATAGCTTAAGGTGAGTATGTATTTACACAGTTATGTGTTGTGTAGTGAGATTTCCATTCGTGAAGGTTTGTACTTTATTCACTCAATTAAAAATATCTGCTCAGGTGATACAAGCATCCACAAAAGCGCATGTCCTCTTTGGATGTGACCCTAATTTGACCTAAATTAGAAACAAATCTCCTCGTGAAGGAGGTGAGCAGCATCCTCCACCTTCTCTTTAACTACCTCCACCTGGACATGGTGCACTGCGGCCTGAAGGGGGCAGTAGATGACAGTGGTGGAAGAAGGACTCTGGTCTATTTCTTGAATGAAAGAAGTAATGCACCAGTGTGTAGAAATACTCAAAATCGTTCTTACAAAAAAAGTACAACTGTATCAGTAATAAAATGTACTTAATGTACCAAAAGTAAAAGTACGCATTATGCAGAATGGCCCATATCAGAATATGAGTCAAACTGTTACTTATTTATGTGTTCATCTGTTTAAAATTGCAGCTGGTAAAGATGGTTATTCCTATTTAGTCAATAACTGTACTTAAGTACAAATTCATGTTATATATAATGTACGTAAACCTGCCACCGTAGAAACAGTGGATAGAACCTTCAGAAGCAGCCACAACGTAACCGTGGACGTGCATCATCGGTGCGCTCCGTTTCTGAACCAATAGCACTCCACCTTGGTAGTCAGCCGTAGAGAACATCCATGTAAAGATGATGAAACTGAAATGTGACAATAACAACAATGACACAATCTGAACTAATAAACTTCGTCTAGAGACTGCTCTCAGGAACCTAGAGGTCAAGGTTGAACCTCCCCACCCCCCTGGTCCCAGGGTGGTCCCTGTTATTATTGATATATTTTAAATAATCCTATTGATGTTAATAATTGTATGATTATCAATAATTTATTTTTCATACTTGCCAGTAACCAGGTCTGTATGTGTCATGATAACAAGGTCTATCTATGTTGTATGATTGTTTAATTCATTCTATCATTGATCAGGTTGTATTCAGTGATTTATATCCAACCGTTTGGTACCATTCTGCAGCTGAGACAGTCCAGATTTAAAATATGGAAGAAGTAAATAGACTATGGCCCTTTCTCAATATGCGTACTTCTCTGTACTTGTGAACTCGTGGACTTGTGAAATGTCATCAGTCTCAGCCCAAGTACTTATCCAATTCAAAGTTCACATCAAGCCAGGTCCAAATGCCCGGATGTAGTTTGCTCCGCCCATTTTACCGGGGATTCATCGGAGGTGACTTGTCTAGACTTGGGACAGCCAAATATCCCAGAATGCATTTTGCACCAGCCAAGTGCAAGTATATATATATATATATATATATATATATATATATATATATATATATATATATATAAGCCAAGTATATATATATATATATATATATATATATAAGTTCCGGTGTCATCCTGAGATCAGTCCTTTTTTATCTTCTCGCTACGCAGGTTAACTACCATGGTAGTAGAAACTAAACAAGAATAAGAAATTCTTTTGTCTACGATCAAGACATATTAGAGTTTGTCGCGGTAGCCTTGTGACCACCGGTCGGAGTTGCGGATCTTCACCCTCCAAAGGCTGCGACAAGCTGTCCCTCTTAGGAGGGAACGGCGTGTTTCGCCATCCGGACCATCGAGCCCCGGACTCAGCCTGATAAGGGCCACCAAAATCGCAAAGACAGCAATCTGTGAGATCGATTAACATTGTTTTTCCATTACCATTGTTCGTTTTTCCACGGTTGGCAGAGCGCTTCTGCTCTAGCTAATCGAGTGGCGTGCTAACGTAAGCGTAGAGTTACACTGTCGGGCCGCCCTTCACAGTTAACAGAGTGTTCCCGCTCAAGCAAACCTGATGAGATACTAGTTGGACTAGATCGACGTTGACATTGTGTCCATTGATTCCTTACACGGCTATCACAGTTAGCAGGGTGCCCTCGCTCAGGCTAACTGGTAGGACACCAAGAGTTACAGGAACGGTCCAAGTGAAGAGAGTGTCCTCTCACTGTAAGGACCGGGTTTTTTTTGGCCCGTTTCCACAGTGGCAGAGTGCTCTGGCTCATGCTATCTGGTGGGACACCAATATCTGCAGTAAATATCCTAGTGAAGAGAGTGTCCTCACTCCCCTCTCACTGACTGTCACCTGCCTGTTCTCACAACATTCAGCAGGGTGTTCCCACTCAGACTGACCTAGCAGCCTGCATCAACTAGTGGCAAAGGTTCCTCCAGAATCGCGGCCATGTTTGACTCTCCCGGCTGTAGGACCTGTATGGCTCCTCTTCAGCCTGAGGATGGCCATGACCTCTGATCCTCTTGCCTTGGCCTTGAGCATCTGAGGGAGGGCCTCTCGGAGAACCCATGCATGAACTGTGGCATCATGCCTCGAGCTTTAAGGGCTGCTAGGCTCGTGGAGGCGGAACACCTGATGGGTGTGGTCGACCTCGCCCTGTCAGGGCAGGTGAATCCAGCCCAACCTACCCATTCCAAACACAGGCCCACAGAAGCCGCAGGGGCTCCCCCCAAGAGGGCTAAGTCCAGCAGGCTGTCTTCTAGAGTGGATCTGCTGACCGCTGAGCTAGCTCAAATGAAGTCGCTTCTCCTGAACAAATGCAATACATAAATGCACTTCAGCTCCTGCCACCAGACTGTCTTTTACGTACACACTAGCTAGCCTAGCTTGTGCCGCTAACGTCAGCTAACAGTTAACTTCATTCATTCAGCAACATTCATGCAAATATGCTAAACTGGCTGAAATCGCAGAAACTGTCAGGTGGGACATCTGAAGCTATCAGTCATAAAAGAGGAGAGGGACAGAGAGAGAGTGAGGAATCGGAGGCGAGAGAAACGGAGAGGTGCGTTGGGGAGAAACCGGGAGAAGAAATCGTGCGGGAGTCAGAGAAAGATGAGACGGAGGAGACCGAAGATGAGATGGAGGAGACCGAAAAGGAGAAAGGGATAGCACAGACAAATCGGGAGCAAATAGGCCCATCGCGGAGTCAAGGTGAAAAAAGAGGAAACAAGAGTGAGCATCAGACTGGGAAAAAAAGAGGGAAAATGATCTGGGTCTGGGCTTCACTTGGATTGGCAATGCAGATTGCCCAAAGCCACAGTGCGTGGTGTGCAGTGAGGTTCTGGCTAACAGCTGTCTGAAGCCCTCTTATTTACGTCGCCACCTGAACACCAAGCATGCCAGTGCAAGTCAAAAGCCCCTTACATTTTTTATATCGAAATTGGAGGAGTTACAAAACAGCCAAAAACAACTGCAGTCTCATTCATGTGTTGGGTGTACAAAAAACGCACTACGGGCTTCATATCTGGTCAGTTACAGAATAGGAAGAAAGGGGCTACCTCACACAATCGCCGAAGACGTGTGCTTGCCAGCTGCCAAAGAGATGGTGGAATGTATGATTGGAGAGAGAGAAGCAAAACAGTTGGACATGATCCCGGTGTCCAACAACACTGTGTCGCGCCGCATCGATGCTTTGTCCGAAGACATCCTGGCTACATTAGTTGGTCGCGTGAAGAAGAGTGAGTTTTACTCTCTGCAAGTAGACGAGTCTACAGAAGTGGCCAATCTGGCCAATCTTCTGGTGTACGTCAGTTACCTTTTCGAAGGCACGGTGCAGGAAGATTTTTTTGTTCTGTCGGCCCCTTGCTACCCAGACAGGACAAGACATCTTCAGTTGCCCCTTTGTTCGGTTTGTGTTCACACTGCAACATTTAACGGCGGACTCTGGGTCAGGATGCCCTGGCTCACACGTGGCCAGAGGGGCTTCTTTATGCCTTTCCACCATTCCCGCTGATCTTGCCAACGCTTCTCAGAGTTCTTCAACAGGGCCACAGACTCTTGCTAGTGGCCCCCTTATGGCCAGCCAGGACTTCTCCCTACTGCACAGACTCTGCTGCAGGACACCCTGGCGCCTCCCCGACAGGAGGGATGCACTTTTTGGAGATGCCAAACTTAAACTTTTGTTATGTTCAGGAGAGCTACGGTCTCTTATAAGAGAGCTGGTTCCCCGTAATTAAATATTTACCACCTTGCATAAACATGTTGACAGCTGAAACAATTTACGAACTGAATACCTTTATTATAAAATCAAATATCAAGTTATTCAAACAATAAAAATCAGTACTATCACATACATTTAACAAACTGTAGCCACAGGATGAAAACCGTGTGAATTAAGTACAAAACAAAACTATAAAGAAAACATTTAAAGGTGCTGAATTACAAACTCAGAACAAATATATGATTGAAGGATTGCCTCCGCACGGCTCTCAATATGGCAACAAGGGTGCAACAGTTCACACAACAACAACAGTGCTGACAGAGCTAACAATGTTGAGCTTGGAACGGCGTTATCAGCTGTAAATATTGGCAACATTTGACAACAAATCAGGTAATTCAATCCACCGTTACTTAATTTACTTATCTTAAACAATTTTGATCTCAAGAGTATATAAGATTATACATTAATGAATTAATGAAAAATCATTTGAAAATTATCTTTAAATGAACACTTTAATGCTGCAAGTACCTCAAAAACGTCAAGTACAATACTTAAGTTAATGTACTTAGTTACATTCCACCACCGCTAAAAGAAGAGCACAAAGTTCTTCATAGAACTAGCCTCTTGATTTTGGTCTCAAAATGCACCAGATTGATGCATTTAACTTTAAAATGTACAACATTTTCTTCCAGGTGAGCGTGCCCCGGACCCCTCTAGAAAACCAACACTAACTAGAAAATAAAAACTCAGTCTACTGGATCAAACTAAAGACAGTACTAAGCTCCCTGCCAACGTGAGGAGGCGTCACCTTAAACAAAGCATGGATCTCTCAGAGCAATCAAGGTTTATTGTGTCACTGATCGCAAGTGGGGGCTAATTGTGTGCGAGGACAGGGTTTTGAGGGAAACAATTAAAAATCTGAAGGTGGAATGAATAAGCAACGCTCTCAAATTAAAACATTCTTTTGAATAAAGATTGGAAAAAAGGACCGTATTTCTTCCCCTGCGTTATGTGCCATGTGGTGTGTCAGATTTACCTTTTGTATACAAACGGAACCACTAAAGTCGGTTGTCTCTTGTATGAGTAATCATGTGTGACTTCAGAGCTGAATTGTGCCGAAATCTTTTATCGCACACTGAGCAGCTGAAAGGTTTCTCTCCTGTGTGGGTTCTCATGTGTGACTGTAAATTTGAACAATGGTTAAAAGATTCCTTACAGACTGAGCAGCTGAAAGGTTTCTCTCCTGTGTGGATTCTCATATGTGTCTTTAAAGTTGAACAATGGTTAAAAGATTCCTTACAGACTGAGCAGCTGAAAGGTTTCTCTCCTGTGTGGATTCTCATGTGTGTCTTTAAAGTTGAACCCTGGTTAAAAGATTTCTTACAAACTGAGCAGATGAAAGGATTCTCTCCTGTGTGGATTCTCATGTGTGTCTTTAAATGTGAACCCCGGTTAAAAGATTTCTTACAAACTGAGCAGCTGAAAGGTTTCTCTCCTGTGTGGATTCTCATGTGTGTCTTTAAATGTGAACCCCGGTTAAAAGATTTCTTACAAACTTTGCAGCTGAAAGGTTTCTCTCCTGTGTGGATTATCATGTATCTCTTCAGATTTCCACTTGTGCCAGTTATTTTCCCAGACTCAGAGCATGTAAATAGTTTCTCACCAGCACTACATCTTGAATCACTGACATGGACTTCATCAGGTTTCACAGAGTTTAGACCTGACTGAGTTTCTCTGGTCTTCTTCCAATCACCAGTGTCAGAAGATTCACCAGTCTTCTCATCAGTATCTGGTTCTGGATGTCTGTCTGGTTCTGGTCCTCCACAGTCCTCTCCATCAGCTTCTGTTTCCATATGTTCGGTTTGTCTTTGATGAAGCTGTGAGGACTGAGCTTCCTCTTCATCATCTTCACTCTTCACAGGAGTGAATGAGAACTTGACATCAGCCACCTCCAGACCTTGAAGCTGCTCTCCCTCCTGACTGGTCCAGAGGTCCTCCTGTTCCTCTTTAATGTGTGGGGACTCTGGGTCCTCCTGGTCCAGACTGGAGCTCCACTCCTGCTGCTCAGGGGGAACCTCTTCTTTAACCACCAACAGCTGCTGGACGTCTGCAGGAAAGCAATAAACACACAGAGACGTTACAAAGAAATATTAGTATTGAGCAAATAGTCTCCTGTAGATACACTTTTTTCCTGCCATCATTCCCTCTTACACTCCCTGTGCACAGTTACCAAACAGATATGCCGACACAAATTGTAAGACACAACGCACCAGCAGCAATGAGGTCATCAATAGTTTACATGGCAAAAAATTGTGGCACTACCCAACATTGTTAAGAAGTATTCAAAGAACCTGCATCCTCCATTAAGTCCAGCTGAGATTTGATCATGTGGGCAGTTATAGTTGACTAATGTACGCTGCACCCCCTTTCCAGTGTATCAATGGATACAGATAATATAATATTTTAATAAACTCTTATGTGAACATGAACATATTAATCATTTTAGAATTCAACATGCTGCAAAATTCACGTGATGTTATCAAAGACATACTTGCAAACTCATGAGGTGAAAAAGGTGTCAAAATGTAGCATTTAAAAGCTTTAAAATGTAGCATTCTGGTGTACTCTGAGAAGAAAATTAAGTGATAAGATAATTTACTTTAAGCAAAAAGCTAATTAGTTTACTAAACAGTTATTAATCAGTATTTCAGTTCTAGTTGAACAGCTGACTAGTTAGCTTTTTTTCCCCCAATCAATATTATTATTATTATTATTATTAACCTTTAGACAAAATCCATTGAGACCGAGGTCTCATTTTCAAAAGTTTGTCATAAAAAACAAAGATAGCAAGAGTAGCGAGAACCATCTCCTGTACAAAATAAAGTTATTAGTTTTCATTGAACCCTGTTACTGTATGGCTTCATATTGACTTCTACTGTTAGGCTTCATATTAACTTTTACTGTATGGCTTCATATTAAGACTTAATATACTTCCACTAATACTGTAAAGCTGTTAGAATTGTGGCCTATCTTCCATTTGCAATTAATATGAATTAAATCCAGTTCAATTATTTAAATTAAAATGATAATCTACTCTGGCTAAGGTAGCTTATCAAGAGTAAAATAATAGCTGTGATCTATACACACCTCTGCATTAGTAACCCGCTGAAATGAAGATACAGGCACCTTAACCCTCTCTTTCATTACTTTAGGACTGTTAGTCCACTGGCTGTGATCATTACAGTGAACAGTGTCTGGCAGTGTGAAGAGAGGGCACGTGAGCCCTTGTTGCTGTAGTTCATCTCTTGGAGCAGAGGCTGCATTTCGCATACCCTGCCTTATCAATGTATTTAAAATACTGTGACAGCGGGAAGCTGTACTGCTCTCCCTTCACGTCTGTTTAGACCTCCACCTTTATCCAGGCCCAGCTCCACTCACATCTCAGCCCTGGGTCAAGCTGCGCTACACAAACAGCCTCCTCTCCCTGAAGCTCTTTGACCACATCATCTCATCAGGCCTCATTTTTCGTGGTCATGAAAGTTATTACGAACACGAAATCATCCTCATTCTACTTTGAGTTAAAAAAAACAACCTGCAACCAGATCCGCCGGTGTTCCGGTTTAACGTTAGTGAGTGACCACGTGAACTGAACCGGTGTTACGTCCCTACTGGTTTTCAAACCTACTGGTTTCCCTTCAGTGCGCAGTCTCTGTCGACAGATTCGCCAAACATTCACAAACGTATTCCTGGAGATCGATAAAACATATCTCATATCCATTGGGGGGATTACGATTGTATAAGTGAGCACTACATCACAGCCACGTATGAAGAAATACATTGAAGAAAATATATTTATGGAAAGATCGCAGTGACCTGGATTCGAACTCTGTCAAGCAAAACATTAATAAATCTAAAGGTCACGCTACACGATCCGCCACTTGCTCTTAATGAAGTGTCAGTCATTCAGTTATTTATCCATTCAGTCATACCTCGTCAGTGTCCAGGGAACGTTTGGGTTTAGGGTGAACTGAAACCACTGGTTACTTTGGGCGTCTCTTCGGACACTTACAAACATATTTATCAATGCTTTTCAAATGTATAGTGTTCACGCCCAGGTTTTTCTAAATTATATTCAGATTATTATAATAGTAAAAATAATAATGATGATAAACTTTATTTACATATTACACAAGTTTAAAAAGTGCTTCAGACGTAAAAACGAAAATTCACCGTGCAAAATTCAGGATCAAGCAATCACGTAATGTTAATTAGAAACATCAGCATAAAAGAACAATGGGGTTAATACGACATTTGGTAGAAAATAATTTCGTACATCTAGCAAACAAACAAACAAATAAGCACCGATGGACCCTCAGAGTGAAATAATTGCTTGAGTTCAAGCAAAGCAACATCTATCTGACATATTTCAACTAAGATGAGCGATACGTTCTTAAGCTTATGGTATTATTTACATTATTCAATATCAGAGTTCAATAGTTTCACTTTGTTAGATTGCCCAATGTGATGCCTGTCAGAAAAAGAGGACCTCTATGAAGGAGACAATTCAGTATAACCCGTAGAGGTGAATAAACTTTCAATTTAACATGTTGTATGGAATCTTGTTGGTGTTAAGCTTTGGTTTGCATTCTAAGGTGACTGAGCCCTTCAAACTAGTCTGGATGGATCTTGTTGGCAAGCAACAATTAACCAACAATGGTTATGTATACATCCGTGTGATGGTGGACTACTTCACAAAGTGGCTAGAAGTCTACCCTCCAAGAACTAAGAGAGCTGAAGTGACATTGTGCATAATGGATAATTTTTCGTAAGTATGGCGCCCCAAAACGTATCCTGACCGACCGTGGCAAAGAATTATTGTTATTGTTATTGTTATTATTGCTGCAATTATTTAGTGTATTTTCACAGTACGATCGTCACTGTATAATTATCACTAAAGTACATTTGATTTTGTCAAAATGCGTTGGTGGTGTATAGTCGAAGCCTCGCGAAAAAGCATTGATAAATATGTTTGGAAGTGTTCGAAGAGACGCCCAAAGTAACCAGTGGTTTCAGTTCACCCTAAACCCAAACGTTCCCTGGACACTGACGAGGTATGACTTAATGGATAATAACTGAATGCCCAATACTTCATTAAGAGCAAGTGGCGGATCACGTAGCGTGACCGTCTTTGGATTTTGTAGTATCTTGGATACTTCCGGTTCAGGTAACCGTCATGTTGTGATGATGTCAGCAAGGTGCGCCAGAGAGTGTAAAAAATATGGTACAATAAAGATGGACGCCCACCGCGCCCTATGAGACAAATTGGTATCATTCGTTTTACTTAGACACTTAAATGTCAGTAGAAACAGAATATTACAGATGTATTACTGTTCTGCTTGACAGAGTTCAAATCCAGGTCACTGCGATCTTTCCATAAATATATTTTCTTCAATGTATTTCTTCATACGTGGCTGTGATGTAGTGCTCACTTATACAATCGTAATCCCCGCAATGGATACGAGATATGTTTTATAGATCTCCAGCAATATGTTTGTGAATGTTTGACGAATCTGGAGACAGAGGCAGAAAACAGCTGCTGCTGTTAAGCGAACACAACACACGCAAGGAAGAGAAACCAGTAGGTTTGAAAACCAGTAGGGACGTAACACCGGCTCACTTGACCGCAGTTGCAAACCCCACGTGGTGTTATCAAAGAGAACAAACTTTACTTTAAGTGTAAATATTTTCTGTCATCTAGAAGCTGAGAGAACAGATCAGAAGAAGAAGAAAGATTCATTGAATCAACAGAGTCTCACTCCAAACTACATAGAAACGTTATCAGCCGGAGCATGAACAGAAGAAATAAAGTGAACCAACCTGCTCTGTGTAACAGCAGCTGAGGGTTGAAAACAGCGTCCAGTAGTCTCCGTTGTCGCTCGTTCTCCTCTTTTAAAGCAGAACGTTCCTCCTCGTGCTCTGCTATCGTTCTTTCAAACAGACCAAATATCTCTTCGGCAGCCGCAGTTAGTCGCTGGTTGACTAAACATCTCAGCATTTGGACTTTAGACATTTTCACTAAACCACAGAAACGTTTCCTCCAGACAAACTCCGGAAGATATACCGAGACGGACTGTTGTGCATTAATAAACGGTCCGAGTAGCACCAACATGCTTGTGAACATTTGGTTCCACATGTAGATACACAAAGTATGTGGTGACCGTAACAATTGTACTTGTATGATATAGTTGATCAAATATATACTATTATAACGAAGCATAGTAACTATTTAAACATTACCATACCGTTTGTCTTTTCCATATCTACACCCTTGTATATGTATTAGTTGTTGACTCTGGCTTCTGTTTTTTTCTTCAGTACTTTATTTTCATTTTGGATATATATATTTTATATTCATTGGATTAAAAACTGACAGTTTATAATCATTGTTTATAGAAGACTCCAACTCTGATAGAGTAGATGTTTACAAATGGTCACTGTTAACGTACAATCATGAAGAAATGGATGCTGGGTAGCTCCCGACTAGCATTTTTATACCTCACTAACACAAATCTGAACGAGACGCACACATGGAATCGTATGACAGCAGCCAAAGAGCTCTAATGACAGAATTCCATTATCTACTCTCTATTTTGGGTCAAGACTGTAACTTTAATGCTGATGCAAGTGTTTTTTTTATTGTTTTGTACTTTATATAAATGTGAAATTCACTGAATTAGCAGCATTTTACTCTGAAATTATTATTTACTGCTCTTATGGTAATTAATAAGTGAGATAAGTACAATTATTATTTATTCATTGTTTTATTTATTTATATTTTATTCTATTGCATCAGTTATTAGATGTTGACTAACTGGAGCTCTTTATTGCATTCATTTTGAAGGAAAACAAATACCTCAAGCATTTCTTTCCCCTCAAGATGAATACCGCATTAAAGAGATTTTATTGTCTTTGATTTAGTAAATAAAGTTGATATTCACTGAATGCAGGAAAAACCTGCATTCGGTTTATTGGTGCATTAGCGCCACCTTCTGCTCCGGAGAGTGGATCAGACAATAGACTGACAATATTTCACACTAAACAAACAAAATCTCCACACATACCGCATTAACCTATATTTTATCCTCCATGTTTTACACTATAGTATGTCGAGTCATAGTATAGCATGTCGAAGAAAGTCATAAAAAGTAATTGTAGACTACACCTATAAAGTCTAAGACTCAGTACTCCAGACTGTCCTGCTTTCTGCCAACGACGACATTCCTGCTGCACAGTCACTGGATTCTTTACATAGCTTAAGGTGAGTATGTATTTACACAGTTATGTGTTGTGTAGTGAGATTTCCATTCGAGAAGGTTTGTACTTTATTCACTCAATTAAAAATATCTGCTCAGGTGATACAAGCATCCACAAAAGCGCATGTCCTCTTTGGATGTGACCTTAATTTGACTTAAATTAAAAACAAATCGTGAAGGAGGTGAGCAGCATCCTCCACCTTCTCTTTAACTACCTCCACCTGGACATGGTGCACTGCGGCCTGAAGGGGGCAGTAGATGGCAGTGGTGGAAGAAGGACTCTGGTCTATTTCTTGTATGAAAGAAGTAATGCACCAGTGTGTAGAAATACTCAAAATCGTTCTTACAAAAAAAGTACAACTGTATCAGTAATAAAATGTACTTAACGTACCAAAAGTAAAAGTACGCATTATGCAGAATGGCCCATATCAGAATATGAGTCAAACTATTACTGATGTATTCATGTGTTCATCTGTTTAAAATTGCAGCTGGTAAAGATGGAGTTATTCATATTTAGTCAATAACTGTACTTAAGTACAAATTCATGTTATATATACTTTACTTGAGTATTTCCATTTCATGAAACTTTCTCCTCCACTACATCTCAGAGGTAAATATTGTACTTTATACTACATTTGTCTGACAGCTTTAGTTACAGTTTTCATCTCCTTCCTGTCCAGTTTAAACCTCGTATCTCCAGATGTGTTGATGTTGAATGTTTGTGATAAACTGAAGGATGAAATGTTCCTTTATGTGTTGATAAAATCCTCCCACTTCTTCAGATAAATAAACTCTTTAAAAAGACTCTTGGATCAGCTGGAAAATACATCGTCACAAAGCTGAAAACAGGTTTGTTCTTTTCTGGAGATACGAGGTTCTCACAGGACAGAGATGCTACAAACATGATTTTATAGAATAAGATGCATTGATGTAGATTAAACTAGTTAAAAACATGCACCGACGAGGATCATTTTACTGCACAATGAGTACTTTTACGACTAAGTACATTTTTGCTGATACATACTTTTACTTTAGGTTTGAATGGAGGATTTTTAATGGTAGTGGAGTATTTTCACAGTGTGGTATTAGTACTTTTACTTTAGTAAAAGATCTGAGTACTTCTTCACTGCATAAATCATACCATCATTTCCGTCATTGTTTTTTTACAAGTGTTGATGCAACTGTATGATCACTTAGAGACCGCAATTTGTTGAATTGTATGACGTTATACAAACAGGTGTTTCTATTATTTAGTCCACCCCATTTATATCAATGAGGGTTGGCTAAATAACAGAAGCTCTGTATAAAAAAATACAAGCCTAGGACTGCAACTTTGATCCTTGAATGGAGCATAACTCCTCCTTGTTTGTTATACATGTGGAATTTAGTTGAGGATGAGTCTGTTCCTAGAATTACCATCATAACCAGCTGATCCACACTTGAAGACTGTTTAGTCTACACCTATACATTCCTAGCCTCTGGCAATCACCCTTTTAGCATTTCCATCATATCCTAAGAAAAACCTGTGTTCCTTCAGAAAGCTAACAGTACCCTCACCTGTGCTCCCTCACCCAGGCTCAGTATTCCTTTTAATGTGCATTCATGCACCCCTTTTTTGTCACATTCGGTTGATTCTTTTCCCCAAATAATCCACTTGATGTCTGCTTTACTGACACTAATGTGCATATCTGTGTTTCCTGTCTTTAAAGGCCTCTTTGCCAACTCATCCGCCCTCTCATTCCCACTCACCACTAAATGCGCTGGAACCCACAGGAATTTAACCTGACCTCCCTGATTAGTTATTCTTCTGGTTGACTGGAGGACTTCATGCAGTATATGGGGCGACTGTGGTAGAGCAGGGTCGAATCAGAGGATCGGCGGTTCGATCCCCGGCTCCGCTAGTCCATGTCGATGTGTCCTCGATGTCTACAGTGTCTGAATGTTGTATGAATGTTAGTTAGTCCTGATGGGCAGGTAGCACCTTGCATGGTAGCCCCTGCTATCAGTGTGTGAATGTGTGAATGATGACATGTAGTGTTAAAGCGCTTTGAATGGTCGGAAGACTAGAAAAGCTCGACACAAGTACAGTCCATTTACCATTCATCTTGAGGACCATCCGTGTAAATCTGTGTAAAATCACGATACTCTTTCATTACATAATATTCAAATGCACTTACCAAATCAACTTCATCTTTTTCTTTCCTTTTCAACTTCTAACAAATATCAGTCTATGTCAGGCCACACAAGCGTCCTTAGAGCCACCACCGGGTAAACTACTGAGGGGCTTATCCTCCGATCAAACACTTCAGATTCTCTTGCAATGTCATTGTCTACCCGACCAAAGTGATCCCTTTAACTCCTCCCACTCTCCCAGACCACCTGCAAGACTCCGTTTGCAGGGTGAGAATCATTGTGTCCCTGTAAATTAGCCCAGTAGTTTGCCATCAGTTGCTTTCTCCTTAAATCCAGCGGCGTGTCTCCCATTTCTACCTGCAGGGCAGGTTCTGCTCCAACTTGATAGGTAACCTACAAAATAAAAGCCTCTATAAATTATTCCCAACTGAAGTTACCTTCCATCTTTTGGAAAAGAGAAAACTCAATTGATTGTTTTCCAACATTTATTTACTTCTGCAGAAGACAAAATTCAACCCATTAACTGCCTTCTGATCTTTTTCTGCACCTCTGCTCCCTCAGCAATAAGTAAAATGACAATGTGTGATTTCATTCTTGTTTTTTTACATTTAGATACATTCTTTTGATATTACAGTATGTACTAAGCTCAGGATGCACATTACTAGAAAAGAGATATTAAAATTACCAGGAAAACATCTAACCTAGATCATAACAACACATTTCCTCAAAACCATTAAAAACAATATATACAAGAGGAAAAACAGGGACACCTGGGCCCCGTTCCTCGTACGTGGTTCAACTAAGTCGATCAAATGTCCTATTAGCCAGCTTAAATTAACGCGATGATTGAAGGCAGGCTATCTCGGTTCCTCAAAGGCTGATCCGCGCTCAAACAATCTCGTTAATTCGAACCAGACCTCAGTCATCAGGATAATTGGGCGTGCCCGTCTTACGTCAAAAGGGGGAAGCGTCGATCACCAAAACCATGATTTTCTAACAGTACAATAGCGAATAAAGTAAAAGAAAGAGCCTCTTTTTTCTCCGCTGACGAGCAGGAGATGATCATGAACGCATATGAGGAATTCAAGACCATAATCATGACAAAATCTAACACCGCCACCGCTGCGAGGGCTAGACAAGAAGCATGGCAAATTATCGCAGACAAGTTAAATGCATAAGTGTTGGGAAAATGTATAGGCTAATTTTAAGTGCCTCATCACCCCAATCAATCAGATTATATTTCTTTAAATGTGCCTGCTGGCAGTAGGCTTAATGGAATGCATCATCGAATGAGATCTTATAGTGAAAATAATTCTCTCAACTCTTTCAGAATAAGTCGATAAAACAAGCCCAAAGAGTATCTAATTGATACAAATTCATAGATACTTATGAGGATATATGTACCGTTTGCGCTTATGTATCATACTATATATGTGTATATACATGTATGTGTAGATTACCATATAGAACTAGGAGTTTGAATATGTGTGTGCGAATCTGTGTATGGGCGGATCAGTATGTATATTATTCATTATCAGAAATTCAATCAATTGAAGCAGTGAAAAGAAATTGTGTGATTCTCTCTATTCTTATCATGAGTACAATAATGATATGCTATGGTGTACTAATAACACGGTCATATAATTGAGTGCTTTCAACCCCCATGTAGTTTAACCAGCCATCAAGAGGACATGGGAGCAAGTAAAACCTAAGCACACAAACATTATTTAGAATGGTGAGTCCATACAATATGTGCCATGGTAATATAATGAACACATCCATACGTTTCTTAAGCGCCAAATAAACTTTACGAACACCTCGGTCCGTGTACGTTTTAGTCATCTGTTTTACCGTTCATTCGGAAATTATTTTTATCGAATGAACGGTAAAACAGACGATCAAAACGTACACGGACCGATCTCGAAGAACTCTCTCCCTATAAAACGCTAATCTAACTAATATCGCTCCTTCATCAATGGGATGAGGAAGGGAGCTGACATTTTGTTCCGGGGGAGTGGCAAACTTATCCAGCTTGAGCCTGCGCTGGAGCAGGTTCAAGCTTATGGATGTGTTGCTATGGTGATTTTGCCAAACTTGCTTCGTGGAACCGAAAAGCCTGACTGGTGTAATCTTAGCCTCAAAATTATCCGGCTAACTCAGTTAGCCACGTACGAGGAACAGGGCCCAGGTGGGTAAAGTGAAAAGGTGCGTAGGACTGGGTGACTAAACAGAGACAACAGAAACTATAAAATTACACAAAGGAAAACACATACTTGCAGAAGTCAATGCAATTCTGGATCTAAATATGCAAAATAACTTTACACAAAAAGATATTTACATCAGCAAATCTTTTATTTTAAAGGTAAAAACAACACTATAAAGCTGGGTAACGTTATATTATTAACAGAAAACGTTTCTTAAATGTTACACCCTTCCAATAAATCACCTTAACGTGGTTTAGGGCCGTGTGTGTGACCTGTGTTCTCAGACTAAGAATTCACTGACCATCTGAAAATAGTTGTGGCAGCTAGCCCGAAAAAAAGGGAAACCGGGGCCTTTCTGGAGCCAGACCTGGGAGTGGAGCTTGCTGGTGAAGGTCTGGTTTCCAGGACATGAGACATGTGCTTCGACCAGGAACAACCCGAAAAATCTACATTGAGCCTCCGCCCTATGGGCCCACCGCTCGAAGGGATATGCGGAGGGGTGATTGGGTAAAATGGCTAAAGGGGATGCTTTCCTGTGTAAGTGTTCATGTGTTCCTTTAGATCTCTGTTGCACTTAAATCTTTTATCACAAACTAAGCAGCTGAAAGGTTTCTCTCCTGTGTGGATTCTCATGTGTCTCTGTAAAGTTGAACAGTGGTTAAAAGATTTCTTACAAACCGAGCAGCTGAAAGGTTTCTCTCCTGTGTGGATTCTCATGTGGTCCTGTAAATTTGAACAGTGGTTAAAAGATTTCTGACACACTGAGCAGCTGAAAGGTTTCTCTCCTGTGTGGATTCTCATGTGTCTCTGTAAAGTTGAACCCTGGTTAAAAGATTTCTGACACACTGAGCAGCTGAAAGGTTTCTCTCCTGTGTGGATTCTCATGTGCGTCTTTAAATTTGAACAGATGTAAAAAGATTTCTTACAAACTGAGCAGCTGAAAGATTTCTCTCCTGTGTGGATTCTCATGTGTGTCTTTAAATTTGAACAGATGTTAAAAGATTTCTTACAAACTGAGCAGCTGAAAGGTTTCTCTCCTGTGTGGATTCTCATGTGTCTCTTTAAATTTGAACCCTGGTTAAAAGATTTCTTACAAACTGAGCAGCTGTAAGGTTTCTCTCCTGTGTGGATTCTCATGTGTGTCTTTAAAATTGAACCCTGGTTAAAAGATTTCTTACAAACTTTGCAGCTGAAAGGTTTCTCTCCTGTGTGGATTCTCATGTGTTTCTTCAGATCTCCACCTGTGCCAGTTGTTTTCCCACACTTGGAGCATGTAAACAGTTTCTTACCAGCACTACATCTTGAATCACTGACTTCATCAGGTTTCAAAGAGTTTAAACCTGACTGAGGTTCTCTGGTTTCCTTCCAATCACCACTGTCATCAGTGTCAGAAGATTCACCAGTCTTCTCATCAGTATCTGGTTCTGGATGTCTATCTGGATCTGAGTTCCTGTCTGGTTCTGGTCCTTCACAGTCCTCTCCATCAGCTTCTGTTTCCATATGTTCAGTTTGTCTTTGATGAAGCTGTGAGGACTGAGATTCCTCTTCATCATCTTCACTCTTCACAGGAGTGAATGAGAACTTGACATCAGCCTCCTCCTGACCTTGAAGCTGCTCTCCCTCCTGACTGGTGTAGAGTTCCTCCTGTTCCTCTTTAATGTGTGGGGGTTCTGGGTCCTCCTGTTCCTCTTTAATGTGTGGGGGTTCTGGGTCCTCCTGTTCCTCTTTAATGTGTGGTGGCTCTGGGTCCTCCTGTTCCTCTGTAATGTGTGGGGGCTCTGGGTCCTCCTGTTCCTCTTTAATGTGTGGGGGCTCTGGGTCCTCCTGGTCCAGACTGGAGCTCCACTCCTGCTGTTCAGGGGGAACCTCTTCTTGAACCACCAACAGCTGCTGGACGTCTGCAGGAAAACAGTAAACACACACAGAGATGTTACGAAGAAATATTAGTATTGAGCAAATAGTCTCCTGTATTTACTTTTTTTCCCTGCCATCATTCCCTCTTACACTCCCTGTGCACAGTTACCAAACAGACATGCCGACACAAATTGTAAAGACACAACGCACCAGCAGCAATGAGGTCATCAATAGTTTACATGGCAAAAAAGTGTGGCACTACCAACATTGTTAAGAAGTATTCAAAGAACCTGCATCCTCCATTAAGTCCGGCTGAGATTTGATCATGTGGCCAGTTATAGTTGACTAATGTACGTAAACCTGCCACCGTAGAAACAGTGGATAGAACCTTCAGAAGCAGCCACAACGTAACCGTGGACGTGCATCATCGGTGCGCTCCGTTTCTGAACCAATAGCACTCCACCTTGGTAGTCAGCCGTAGAGAACATCCACGTAAAGATAATGAGACTGAAATGTGACAAAAACAACAATGACACAATCTGAACTAATAAACTTCGTCTAGAGACTGCTCTCAGGAACCTGTAGGTCAAGGTTGAACCCCCCCACCCCCCTCGTCCCAGGGTGGTCCCTGTTATTATTGATATATTTTAAATAATCCTATTGATGTTAATAATTGTATGATTATCAATAATTTAATTTTCATACTTGTCAGTAACCAGGTCTGTATGTGTCATGATAACAAGGTCCAGGGGTGGGCTGGCCATAGGGGATACCGGGGATCCAGTAGGCAGACGGGGTTGGGCTGGTCCAATACCGGCCCACGTCCATCACCAACCGGCCCTCCCTCTGACATCGCCGGCCCCGACTATATTTTATGCTTCACAGAACATGTTAAATTTACTCCAATACCTAAAGACAATCATTACTGACTGACATTTATACTACTCCTCGCGATCTGTATTCACACTCATGGTTTCCATCTTCTTTACTCATCTAATCTCTTCCGTCAGTCTAACTTTGTTTTAGGTGTTATTAAATGTCAATCACTCTAGCCTACTCAACACTTGCGTCACTCGCTCGCAGACGAAGCCGTTTTTGAGCGCGAGCCGGCAGCATGGCACCGGCACCCAGCATGCAACACTACTGATACCACTTGTAGGTGACTATCAGCAACTTACAATTAGTCACCGAGAGGCTAAGCAGGGGAGACTAACCTGCGGACGCGCTGGCGAGTAAATGATTCATGCCGATCCAGTGGCTGAGTTTTGTGAGTTTATTGTGGATAACAAACAAACTTTGGTTCTGGATAGCTTTACAGTCATTAGTCGAAAAATGACAATATTAGTGTGAATAGCGTGTAAAATAGCGGTCAACAAAAAATAAGGCTCCCTCTCTCACCCCCTCTCCTTCCAATCCTTCCACTAGACTAACGTGACTGACACTGATAACCCCATTGTGGCTATCCCCAGCACCACGTGACTCAATTACCGGAAGTGTACCGGAAGTGACCAAAAAAGGGTATACAAAATGACACAGGCCATACATGGCTCCTACACCACTGATGTTCACACCCCATCATATGTTCTGTTCCGTTCATTTCTACAATATAGTTCATACTAATTCTACCCTCTGATTCCAGTTTCTTTATTGTGTGGTCTTTCTCTGCTGACATTCATTCCTTAAGGCTCTGTAGTTATACGTATAACCCAGGGACGTGCGGTCAGGGGAGGCAGAGTCATCATGAAAAGTAAAAAACAAATAATGATAAAATAAAATAAATAATATTTATCTACTGATCTGTTGATGTGGTGAATTGAATGGTGATTTAAGCTACTCTATATTAGGTTCATATATTTGTAAATCTGACTCTGAAAGAGTCAGTGCCTCACCAGCCACGAACCTCACCGCACGTCACTGGTATAACCATCTGATACTAGCCCAGAGTTAAGCATATTCATCGAGCAAACTATACCTACCTTGGAGTGTTATAATAGCCAGTATAATTTTATTCCATGTGTCCATCCAGGCAAATTGGTGGATCCAAATGTTATAAAAAAAAAACATATATGATGTAATTTCTTTGTAATCATCCAAAAATAATGTTAAGTGTATGGGTATTTTTCCAAGTAGGCCACTGACTGGTCGATACGTGCGATGCATTGAGTGGGCAACGTGCCGTGTATTGAGTGGGCCGGTCTGACAGTAACTCCCGGGCCACTTTTTTCCCCCAAGTCCGCCCCTGACAAGGTCTATCTATGTTGTATGATTGTTTAATTTATTCTATCATTGATCAGGTTGTATTCAGTGATTTATATCCAACCGTTTGGTATCATTCTGCAGCTGGTACAGTCCAGATTTAAAATATGGAAGAACTAAATAGACTATGGCCCTTTCTCAATATGCGTACTTCTCTGTACTTGTGAACTCGTGGACTTGTGAAACGTCATCAGTCTCAGCCCAAGTACTGTTCCAATTCAAAGTTCACATCAAGCCAGGTCCAAATGCCCGGATGTGGCTTGCTCCGCCCATTTTACCGGGGATTCATCGGAGGTGACTTGTCTAGACTTGGGACAGCCAAATATCCCAGAATGCATTTTGCACCAGCAACAGGAAACAATGGCGGAGGAGAAATCACACAACTGGAAGTTGAAACTTTTCGAAATACTACTGTTGTTAAGTCACGGAAAGTAATTTTAGGATGTTTTGAGGCGAGAAGTTAGTTGCTTAAGCATCAAATCTGTGGTCGGTTTGTCAAGATTCAGCCGATTTAAAAATCTGCTCCGACGATTTCAGGGATGTGAGGTGTTGCTAGCGGGACCGGCAGTAAACCAACACCGAGGCTCAGCGCTCATGTTGCCCGCCTAGAACAGCCTGATCTCGGCGAGTCTTTTTAAAACATGCCGCTGGTATTGACGTCTCTGTAGCGTTTTCCTCGTCGGCAAAGAGTACAGCAATCCAAATTATTGATCAAATATTGGTCTATTTCCGGGCTTTTTTTGGCTATCCAAGTACCCGTTACATAGCACCACGAATAGACGAGCATTACATTTCAAGCGCCGGCTGACGTGACCGAGGTTCCGTGGATAACGGCTCACTTGATCGCAGAGAGTGGTTCGGTGTTCCCGCCATACGCTGCACCCCATTTCCAGTGTATCAATGGACCCAGATAATATAATATTTGAATCAACTCTTATGTGACCATGAACATATGAATAATTTTAGAATTCAACACGCTGCAAAATCCACGTGGTGTTATGAACGAGAACAAACTTTACTTTACCAGTTAGTCGCTGGTTGACTAAACATCTCAGCTTTTGGACTTCAGACATTTTCACTAAACCACAGAAACGTTTCCTCCAGACAAACTCCGGAAGATATACCGAGACGGACTGTTGTGCGTTAATAAAAGGTCCGAGTAGCACCAACAAGCTTTTGAACATTTGGTTCCACATGTAGATACAAAAGTATGTGGTAACCGTAACAGTTGTACTTGTATGATATAATTGATCAACTTTATATACTATTACAACGAAGCATAATAAGTATTTAAACATTAACATACAGTTTGTCTTTTCCATATCTACACCAATTTCTGCTCCGGAGAGTAGATCAGACAATAGACTGACAATATTTCACACAAAACAAAACAAACATCAAAAAATCTAAATACATACAACATTAACCTATATTTTATCCTCCATGTTTTACATTATAGTATGTTGAGTCATAGTATAGTATGTCAACAAAATTTAAATATAAGTCATAATATAGTATGTCAAAGAAAGTCATGAAAAGTCATTGTAGACTACACCTATAAAGTCTTTCCCCTCAAGATGAATACCGCATAAAAGAGATTTTATTTTATTTGATTTAGTGAATGAAGTTGATATTCACTGAATGCAGGAAAAACCTGCATCCAGCTTATTGGTGGATTAGCGCCACCTTCTGCTCCAGAGAGTGGATCAGACAATAGACTGACAATATTTCCCACTAAACACACATACCACATTAACCTATATTTCATCCTCCATGTTTTACACTATAGTATGTCGAGTCATAGTATAGTATGTCGAGGAAAGTTATAAAAAAGTCAAAGTATAGTATGTCATAAACAGTCATTGTAGACTACACCTATAAAGTCTAAGACTCAGTACTCCAGACTGTCCTACTTTCTGCCAACGACGACATTCCTGCTGCACAGTCACTGGATTCTTTACATAGCTTAAGGTGAGTATGTATTTACACAGTTATGTGTTGTGTAGTGAGATTACCATTCGTGAAGGTTTGTACTTTATTCACTCAATTAAAAATATCTGCTCAGGTGATACAAGCATCCACAAAAGCGCATGTCCTCTTTGGATGTGACCCTAATTTGACCTAAATTAGAAACAAATCTCCTCGTGAAGGAGGTGAGCAGCATCCTCCACCTTCTCTTTAACTACCTCCACCTGGACATGGTGCACTGCGGCCTGAAGGGGGCAGTAGATGACAGTGGTGGAAGAAGGACTCTGGTCTATTTCTTGTATGAAAGAAGTAATGCACCAGTGTGGAGAAATACTCAAAATCGTTCTGACAAAAAAAGTACAACTGTATCAGTAATAAAATGTACTTAACGTACCAAAAGTAAAAGTACGCATTATGTAGAATGGCCCATATCAGAATATGAGTCAAACTATTACTGATGTATTCATGTGTTCATCTGTTTAAAATTGCAGCTGGTAAAGATGGAGTTATTCCTATTGAGTCAATAACTGTACTTATGTACAAATTCATGTTATATATACTTTACTTGAGTATTTCCATTTCATGAAACTTTCTCCTCCATTACATCTCAGAGGTAAATATTGTACTTTATACTACATTTGTCTGACAGCTTTAGTTACAGTTTTTCATCTCCTTCCTGTCCAGTTTAAACCTCGTATCTCCAGATGTGTTGATGTTGAATGTTTGTGATAAACTGAAGGATGAAATGTTCCTTTATGTGTTGATAAAATCCTCCCACTTCTTCAGATGAATAAACTCTTTAAAAAGACTCTTGGATCAGCTGGAAAATACATCGTCACAACGCTGAAAACAGGTTTGTTCTTTTCTGGAGATACGAGGTTCTCACAGGACAGAGACGCTACAAACATGATTTTATAGAATATGATGCATTGATGTAGATTAAACTAGTTAAAAACATGCACCGACGAGGATCATTTTACTGCACAATGAATACTTTTACGACTTTAAGTACATTTTTGCTGATACATACTTTTACTTAAGGTTTGAATGGAGGACTTTTAATTGTAGTGAAGTATTTTCACAGTGTGGTATTAGTACTTTTACTTTAGTAAAAGATCTGAGTACTTCTTCACTGCATAAATCCTACCATCATTTTCGTCATTGTTTTTTTTACAAGTGTTGATGCAACTGTATGATCACTTAGAGACCGCAATTTGTTGAATTGTATGACGTTATACAAACAGGTGTTTCTATTATTTAGTCCACCCCATTTATATCAATGAGGGTTGGCTAAATAACAGAAGCTCTGTATAAAAACATACAAGCCTAGGACTGCAACTTTGATCCTTGAATGGAGCATAACTCCTCAGTGTTTGTTAAACATGTGGAATTTAGTTCAAGGATGAGTCTGTTCCTAGAATTACCATCATAACCAGCTGATCCACACTTGAAGACGGTTTAGTCTACACCTATACATTCCTAGCCTCTGGCAATCACCCTTTTACCATTTCCCTGTATTTCCACCATATCCTATGAAAAACAAAACCTGTGTTCCTTCAGAAAGCTAACAGTACCCTCACCTGTGCTCCCTCACCCAGGCTCAGTACTCCCTTTAATGTGCATTCATGATCCTTTTTTGCCACATTCGGTTGATTCTTTTCCCCAAATAATCCACTTGACGTCTGCTTTACTGACACTAATGTGCATATCTGTGTTTCCTGTCTTTAAAGCCCTCTTTGACAACTCATCCGCCCTCTCATTCCCACTCAGCCCTACATGCGCTGGAACCCACAGGAATTTAACCTGACCTCCCTGATTAGTTATTCTTCTGGTTGACTGGAGGACTTCATGCAGTATATGGGGCGACTGTGGTAGAGCAGGGTCGAATCAGAGGATCGGCGGTTCGATCCCCGGCTCCGCTAGTCCATGTCGATGTGTCCTCGATGCCTACAGTGTCTGAATGTTGGATGAATGTTAGTTAGTCCTGATGGGCAGGTGGCACCCTGCATGGTAGCCCCTGCTATCAGTGTGTGAATGGGTGAATGATGACATGTAGCAGATAAGCACGAGAGCTTCCCTAGGGGGGGGTTTCGGTTTTACGGAGAAAGCTTAGCGTACAGCGTGTATAACAATGCACTTATCAGGAACAAATATAATGATGTTATGTACCTGATTAAACAGCAAAGCCTGGGCTACAAGATCATGTCAGCCATTTTTACATGCTCCAAACACACTCAAAATAAACTAAAAGAACGACCAAATATCAAAATCCATATAGCGCCACCTAGGCAACCCACTCGCCACATTTCTGGCTCTATCGCGGTGGTATTTTATGCAATACGCACAAACGATATCTCAAAAGAAAGACAACTTACGGATTCCGCACATATCAAAGAAATGCTACAACAAAGCATCAGCAAGAGATGAACCAAAGAACATCAACAACATGAATCACTTTATTGCTTATGATCAACAAAACGCTCCTCACCTTTGAAGATTTCATGAAGAAAAACATTTTTCCTGGCGGATGCCCACTGCTTTATGTTTCCGGTCTATCCTGTATCTCACTCAAATCATTCCGAAACATTAGGGGGCCGTTCAAACCAGGGGTAAGGATTTAACTTTTAGCGAATCGGATTTTACACTTCACAATGGACGGCGCCTTGTTGATTCTGACTGGCAAACAGTGCTGTCAATATTTTTCACGTGGGTGTAGCTCAACTCTCTAGGCTCTGACGCGTCGAAGGAGGGGTCATTCACTCATATTGACCAATGGATGGCTTTGCTACTGGCCTGCGTAGTGGGGGATGGTATGAAAGCTAAAAAAACTTCAGTCTGCAGAGAGACACAGAGAGGGTGCAGAGAGCATTCTGGCCTTCAAAACAAAGCCAAACTACTGTATTTGGATGTATTGAACACCATTAGTGATATAGAAGTGAAATATATAGTTTGGTACATGAGAAAATTCAAATGGCACACATTGTGCCAAAATGACTATTATGGAGACCTCGCCTGAATTCTCTGTACTAAAAACTCTAATTTTGTTCTGCTTCACTTTATCAAAGTCTAAATTTGCAGGGAGACTGTTCACATATTGTGCTATGATTTGGGAGAAGTTTTAGACTTGCAGCTGCATCATTCCAAAGAAATAATAAAAGTGCTTTTTTATTAGGCGAACCTGAAACTTTTAAATTTGTGCTGTGTGCCATCTTCATTTACTCTTAACCAGTAACATATATACTGATATTTACACATCTGAACAAATCTCACAAGTGTTCCCTGTATTATAACACCAAAATTATTCAAAAACACCTTGTGGTTGCTGAGATATACTCTTTTTAGTATGGGTATGCAATTTTTGAGCAGAGGCCTAAAAATAGGGTTCGGGTTCAAGAGGCGCTTTGAGTGGTCGGATGACTAGAAAAGCTCGACAAAAGTACAATCCATTTACCATTTATCTTTAGGACCATCCGTGTAAATCTGTGTAAAGTCACAATACTCTTTCATTACATAATATTCAAATGCACTTACCAAATCAACTTCATCTTTTTCTTTCAACCTCCAACAAATACCAGTCTATGTCAGGCCACACAAGCGTCCTTAGAGCCACCACCGGGTAAACTACTGAGGGGCTTATCCTCCGATCAAACACTTCAAATTCTCTTGCAATGTCATTGTCTACCCGACCAAAGTGATCCCTCTGACTCCTCCCACTCTCCCAGACCACCTGCAACGCTCCTTTTGCAGGGTGAGAATCACTGTGTCCCTGTAAATCAGCCCAGTAGTTTGCCATCAGTTGCTTTCTCCTTAAATCAAGCGGCTTGTCTCCCATTTCAACCTGCAGGGCAGGTTCTGCTGCAACTTGGTGGGTAACCTACAAAATAAAAGCCTCTATAAATTATTCCCATCTTAAGTTACCTTCCATCTTTTCCATATGTAATGGGTGTGGGTTGGACATGGAAAAGAGAAAACTCAATTGATTGTTTCCAACATTTATTTACTTCTGCAGAAGACAAAATTCAACCCATTAACTGCCTTCTGATCTTTTTCTGCACCCTCAGCAATAAGTAAAATGAGAATGTGTGATTTCATTCTTGTTTTTTTACATTTAGATACATTCTTTTGATATTACAGTATGTACTAAGCTCAGGATGCACATTACTAGAAAAGGGATATTAAATTAGCAGGAAAACATCTAACCTAAATCATAACAACACATTTTCTCAAAATCATTAAAAACAATATATACAAGAGGAAAAACAGGGACACCTGGTGGGTAAAGTGAAAAGGTGCGTAGGACTGGGTGACTAAACAGAGACAAAAGAAACTATAACATTACAAAAAGGAAAACACATACTAGCAGAAGTCAATGCATGAACACATGAATTGCCTTCTGCTATTTTTCTGCAATTCTGGATCTAAACATGCAAAATAACTTTACACAAGAATATATTTACATCAGCAAAACTTTAACGGTAAAAACAACACTATGAAGCGTATCTTAAATGTTACACCCTTCCAACAAATCCCCTTAACGTGGTTTAGGGCCGTGTGTGTGACCTGTGACCTCAGACCATGAATTCACTCACCATCTGAAAAGAGTTGTGGCAGCTGGGCCGAAAAAAGGGAAACCAGGGCTCCTTTCTGGAGCCAGACCTGGGAGTGGCGCTTGCTGGTGAAGGTCTGGTTTCCGGGACATGAGACATATGGTTCGACCAGGAACAACCTGCACAATCTACATTGAGCCGCCGCCCTATGGGCCCACCGCTCAAAGGGATATGCGGAGGGGTGATCAGGTAAAAGGGCTGAAGGGGATTCTTTCCTGTGTGAGTTTTCATGTGTACCTTTAGAGCTGCGTTGTGCATAAATCTTTTATGACAAACTGAGCAGCTGAAAGGTTTCTCTCCTGTGTGGATTCTCATGTGTCTCTTAAAACTTTTGTTATAAGCTGAATTACAAACTCAGAACAAATTCATGATTGAAGGATTGCCTCCGCACGGCTCTCAATATGGCAACAAGGGTGCAACAGTTCACAACAACATTTTCTTCCAGGTGAGCGTGCCCCGGACCCCTCTAGAAAACCAACACTAACTAGAAAATAAAAACTCAATTAGTCTACTGGATCAAACTAAAGACAGTACTAAGCTCCCTGCCAACGTGAGGAGGCGTCACCTTAAACAAAGCATGGATCTCTCAGAGCAATCAAGGTTTATTGTGTCACTAATCGCAAGCAGGGGCTAATTGTGTGTGAGGACAGGGTTTTGAGGGAAACAATTCAAAATCTGAACGTGGAATCAATAAGCAATGCTCTCAAATTAAAACATGCTTTTGAATAAAGATAGGAAAAAAGCAACGTATTTCTTCCCCTGCGTTATGTGCCATGTGGTGTGTCAGATTTACCTTTTGTATACAAACAGTACCACTAAAGCCGGTTGTCTCTTGTATGAGTAATCATGTGCGACTTCAGAGCTGATTTATGCCGAAATCTTTTATCGCACACTGAGCAGCTGTAAGGTTTCTCTCCTGTGTGGGTTCTCATGTGTGACTGTAAATTTGAACCCTGGTTAAAAGATTTCTTACAAACTGGGCAGCTGAAAGGTTTCTCTCCTGTGTGGATTCTCATGTGCGTCTTTAAAGTTGAACAATTGTTAAAAGATTTCTTACAAACTGAGCAGCTGAAAGGTTTCTCTCCTGTGTGGATTCTCATGTGCATCTTTAAAGTTAAACCCCGGTTAAAAGATTTCTTACAAACTGAGCAGCTGAAAGGATTCTCTCCTGTGTGGATTCTCATGTGCGTCTTTAAATGTGAACCCCAGTTAAAATATTTCTTACAAACTGAGCAGCTGAAAGGTTTCTCTCCTGTGTGGATTCTCATGTGCGTCTTTAAATGTGAACCACAGTTAAAAGATTTCTTACAAACTGAGCAGCTGAAAGGTTTCTCTCCTGTGTGGATTCTCATGTGCATCTTTAAAGTTGAACCCCGGTTAAAAGATTTCTTACAAACTGAGCAGCTGAAAGGTTTCTCTCCTGTGTGGATTCTCATGTGCATCTTTAAATTTGAACCCCAGTTAAAAGATTTCTTACAAACTGAGCAGCTGAAAGGTTTCTCTCCTGTGTGGATTCTCATGTGTCTCTGTAAATGTGAACGCCGGTTAAAAGATTTCTTACAAACTGAGCAGCTGAAACGTTTCTCTCCTGTGTGGATTCTCATGTGTCTCTTCAGATTTCCACGTCTGCCAGTTGTTTTCCCACACTCAGAGCATGTAAATAGTTTCTCACCAGCACTACATCTTGAATCACTGACATGGACTTCATCAGGTTTCAAAGAGTTTAAACCTGACTGAGGTTCTCTGGTCTCCTTCCAATCACCACTGTCATCAGTGTCAGAAGAGTCTCCAGTCTTGTCATCAGTATCTGGTTTTGGATGTCTATCTGGATCTGAGTTCCTGTCTGGTTCTGGTCCTCCACAGTCCTCTCCATCAGAAACTGTTTCCATCAGTTCAGTTTGTCTTTGATGAAGCTGTGAGGACTGAGCTTCCTCTTCATCATCTTCACTCTTCACAGGAGTGAATGAGAACTTGACATCAGCCTCCTCCAGCCCTTGAAGCTGCTCTCCCTCCCTCCTGGTCCAGAGTTCCTCCTGTTCCTGTTTAATGTGTGGGGGCTCTGGGTCCTCCTGTTCCCGTTTAATGTGTGGGGGCTCTGGGTCCTCCTGTTCCTCTTTAATGTGTGGGGGCTCTGGGTCCTCCTGTTCCTCTTTAATGTGTGGGGGCTCTGGTTCCTCCTGGTCCAGACTGGAGCTCCACTCCTGCTGTTCAGGGGGAACCTCTTCTTTAACCACCAACAGCTGCTGGACGTCTGTAGGAAAACAGTAAACACACACAGAGACGTTAAAAATAAATATTAGTATTGAGCAAATAGTCTCCTGTACATACACTTTTTTTTCCTGCCATCATTCCCTCTTACTCTCCCTGTGCACAGTTACCAAACAGACATGCCGACACAAATTGTAAAGACACAACACACCAGCAGCAATGAGGTCATCAATAGTTTACATGGCAAAAAAGCTGCAGAAGAACAACATCAGCGGGGTGATGTCTGGCTACAAGGGGCCCAACCAACAGCATACGGGGGACCAAAAGTGGGTGAATGACCAGAACTTATTCTTTAACAGATTCGATCAGTCATCCACCCATCCCCCCATCCAGTCCTCCCTGCTGCTGCAACCTCCATTGTCTGCACCCCCTGTAGATTGCCCCCCTCTCCTCTACCCCCTTCCCCACAACACTCGGCTACCCCCCACACTCCTCATACACTACACCCCATGACCAGCGCCCCACCCCGCCTACAACAACTCCCAGCTTGAAGCTGGGGAGAGTACCACAGCTGTGGAAAACATCCTGCGTGGTACCAGTCCCAAAGACCCCACCACCCAAGGACTGGTCCTTGGGCATCTCCACCCCCTGGTGAACTCATCTCTGGACCCACTCCAGTTCGCCTATCAATCTGGCATCAGGGTGAATGACGCTGTCATCTACCTGCTACACAGATGCCTTTCTCATCCGGAAAAGGCTGGAAGCACTGTGAGTCATGTTTTTTTATTTCTCCAGTGCCTTCAACACCATCCAGCCTTTGCTTCTGAGGGACAAGCTGGAACAGACCGGGGTGGACCACCACCTCACTGCATGTATCTTGGACTACCTCACCAACCGTCCACAGTATGTGCGGATACGGGAGTGTGAGTCTGACCTGGTGTCCTGCAGCATGGGGGCCCCACAAGGAACCGTCCTAGCTCCATTCCTCTTCACCATCTACCCCTCAGACGTCACACACAACTCTCCTAACTGCCACCTGCAAAAGTTCTCCGACGACTCTGCAATCGTCGGCCTCATTTCTGCCGATGATGACAGGGAACTGAACCAGGACTTCATAGGATGGTGCCAGCGGAACCGCCTCCAGATCAACTCTGGTAAAACCAAGGAGCTGGTGGTGGACTTCCGCCGGGGTAAACGCTCTCCTCCGGTACCAGTGAACATCCAGGAAATGGACATCGAGATCGTGAGATCTTATAAGTACCTGGGTGTTCACTTGAACAATAAACTGGACTGATCACACACACTCACTCTATAAAAAGGGTCAGAGCAGACTCTGCTGAGGAGACTCAGGTCCTTTGGAGTGCAGGGAGCACTCCTGAGGACCTTCTTTGACTCTGTGGTGGCATCAGCCATCTTCTATGGAGTGGTCTGCTGGGGCAGCAGCATCTCGACAGCTGACAGGAACAGACTCAACAAACTTGTCAAGAAGGCCAGCAGTGTGCTGGGGTGTCCACTGGATACGGTGGAGGTGATGGGAGACAGGATGATGATGGCTAAGCTATCATCCCTGATGAACAACACCTCCCACCCCATGCAGGACGCCCTGGCAGCTCTGTGCAGCTCCTTCAGCCACCGGCTGATTCACCCCCGGTGTGTGAAGGAGAGGTACCGCAGCTCCTTCCTTCCTGCCGCTGTCAGGCTGCACAACCAGCTGTGCTCCCAGTAGACCACACAACACCAAAAAACACTAAAAATTGGTGCAATACAAAAATACTATATACGAACATATTTTTTGTGGATTTTTGTACTTAGTTGATATTCTTTACTGTTCATTATTTATTTATATTACTTGTTGCTCTTGTTTTTTACTCTGTATTTTGTGTGCACTGTCCACTTTGCTGCTGTGATCCTGTAAATTTCCCACTGCGGGACTAATAAAGGATTATCTTATCTTATCTTATTATGAATATCGTAATTTAATTTGAGCTGATTTTTACTTTAATTTACTCAAAAACTGAACAGTAACATCTCATGAAATTAGACATGGTCATAGTAGGGGTCCTCATGAACAACAATCCAGTGAAAGGTTAATTTAACCTCTTGTGGATTTATTTTTATAACCTGTCAAATATGGGGAAATTATGAATATGAATGCCATTTGAGCTAACTTTGCCTTTAATTTTCTCAAAAACTGTACAGTACAATTACATCACATTTGACATGGACATATATGAGGTCATCATGAACAGAACTCCAATGGAAATTTTAGCTAACCAAAGAAGGAAATGTTTTTATTACAGATCAAATATTATTATTATTAGGTAATATTATAATTTTCGAATCCTTTTTCAATTAAAGATAGTACAGCAGTGTAACTTCAGATTCTATTATTGTTGGATTTCATGTAATTACCGACGCATTTTGACAAAAGCAAATGTACTTTAGTGACGATCGTTCTGTGAAAATACACTAAATAATTGCGAACTCTTGTCTCAGAATTCAACTTACTTTGTTGACAAATTCTTTGCCACAGTCGGTCAGGATACGTTTTGGGGCGCCATACTCATGAAAAAAATCCATTATGCACAATGTCACTTCTTCAGCTCTCTTAGTTCTTAGAGGATAGACTTCTAGCCACTTTGTGAAGTAGTCCACCATTACACGGATGTATACATAACCATTGTTGGTTAATTGTTGCCTGCCAACAAGATCCATCCAGACTAGTTTGAAGGGCTCAGTCACCTTAGAATGCAAACCAAAGCTTAACACCAACAAGACTCCATACAACATGTTAAATTGAAAGTTTATTCACCTCTACGGGTTATACTGAATTGTCTCCTTCATAGAGGTCCTCTTTTTCTGACAGGCATCACATTGGGCAATCTAACAAAGTGAAACTATTGAACTCTGATATTGAATAATGTAAATAATACCATAAGCTTAAGAACGTATCGCTCATCTTAGTTGAAATATGTCGGATAGATGTTGCTTTGCTTGAACTCAAGCAATTATTTCACTCTGAGGGTCCATCGGTGCTTATTTGTTTCTTTGTTGGCTAGATGTATGAAATTATTTTCTACCAAATGTCGTATTAACCCCATTGTTCTTTTATACTGATGTTTCTAATTAACGTTACGCGATTGCTTGATCCTGAATTTTGCACGGTGAATTTTCGTTTTTACGTCTGTGAAGCACTTTTTAAACTTGTGTAATATGTAAATAAAGTTTATCATCATTATTATTTTTACTATTATTATAGACTGAATATAATTGAGAAAACCCTGGGCGTGAACACTATACATTTGAAAAGCATTGATAAATATGTTTGTAAGTGTCCGAAGAGACGCCCAAAGTAACCAGTGGTTTCAGTTCACCCTAAACCCAAACGTTCCCTGGACACTGACGAGGTATGACTGAATGGATAAATAACCGAATGGCTGACACTTACTAAGAGCAAGTGTCGGATCGTGTAGCGTGACCGTCTTTAGATTTATTACCGTTTTGCTTGACAGAGTTCGAATCCAGGTCACTGCGATCTTTCCATAAATATATTGTATGTATATCCAGCAATATGTTTGAGAGTGTGTGACGAATCTGGAGACGGAAGCAGAAAACAGCTGCTGTGCTATGGAGCTAAATCCAGGTCAAAAGTTTTGTTCATTTGAAAAAAAGATTTGAACCTGAAAGCTCAAATTGTGGTATTGAACATTGAAAAATACAGCAATGTATTCAAAAGTTTTTTTGGGTTGAATATATTTTCAGTTTCAAATCTTTTTTTCAGGTTCAGGTTTTTTTTTTCAAGTTTCAGGTTGTTTTTTTTCAGTTCAGACTTTTGACCCTGATCTAACGTGGGGGGCGTGGTATCAACTGAGAGGGGCGTGTCACCATGAGTGACAGCATAACAAAGAAGGCAGAGGACCGTCCTCAACCACGTTGCCTTCAGGTAACGTGGGCACCGCGAGAATTATGATTCAACACTTTATATACACCATATTCACGTGATTGGAAGTAAAATAAATTATGCTAGTGACAAAGTTCTGTTTAGCAAGCTGTTTTAGCCTCTACTTGGCACGAATCACAGTAAAAGAGCAATAAACTATGCCATATTGGGCCGTTCAACTACTACACTTTAATATCTGACGTTTCGCACTTCCACACACTGCTGTGAACGCAGCGTAGTAGCTCAACGTGTGTCAGCGGCAGCTAGTGGAGGCACTTCCTGTTGTAAGTTGTGCCGCTGTGTGTGGGGGGGGTGCCGCGGCAGTTTAGCCTTTATTTGTCGTTATTTGACAATATGTAACAATACATTAAGGTCCTTGAAGGTGTGACTGTTGGTAGTTGTAATTGGTTTAGTAAAAAAATCCCGAATTGTAATAGTATGGCTATTCGTTTTTATTAGCAAGCTAATGTAGGCTAACATCAGTTGGCACTTGTTGCCATGGCAACTACACCAGCAGACTAAACTGGGGTGAATGAACGGCTATGCTAACGAACTTCATTGCACAATGGATTTATAAATTCAGAAAAATTATTATATATTTTTATTATTATTATTATTGTACTTCCAATCACGTGCATATGGTGTATATAAAGTGTTGAATCATAATTCTCGCGGTGCCCACGTTACCTGAAGGCAATGTGGTTGAGGACGGTCCTCTGCCTTCTTTGTTATGCTGTCACTCATGGTGACACGCCCCTCTCAGTTGGTGACACGCCCCTCTCAGTTGATACCACGCCCCTCTCAGTTGATACCACGCCCCCCACGTTAGATCAGGGTCAAAAGTCTGAACTGAAAAAAAACCTGTACTTGAAAAAAAAAAAACCTGAACCTGAAAAAAAGATTTGAAACTGAAAATATATTCAACCCAAAAAAACTTTTGAATACATTGCTGTATTTTTCAATGTTCAATACCACAATTTGAGCTTTCAGGTTCAAATCTTTTTTTCAAATGAACAAAACTTTTGACCTGGATTTAGCTCCATACTGTGCACTGAAGGAAAACCAGTAGGTTTGAAAAACAGTAGGTACGTAACACCGGCTCACGTGACCGAGGTTGCAAAACCCACGTGGTGTTATCAAAGAGAACAAACTTTACTTTAAGTGTAAATATTTTCTGTCATCTAGAAGCTGAGAGAACAGATCAGAAGCAGAATAAAAAGATTCATTGAATCAACCGAGTCTCACTCCAAACTACATAGAAACGTTATCAGCGGGAGCATGAACAGAAGAAATAAAGTGAACCAACCTGCTCTGTGTAACCGAAGCTGAGGGTTGAAAACAGCGTCCAGTAGTCTCCGTTGTCGCTCGTTCATCTCTTTTAAAGCAGCCGCAGTTAGTCGCTGGTTGACTAAACATCTCAGCATTTGGACTTTAGACATTTTCTCTAAACCAAAGAAACGTGTCCTCCAGACAAACTCCGGAAGATATATCAAGACGGACTGTTGTGCATTAATAAAAGGTCCGAGTAGCACCAACAAGCTTGTGAACATTTGGTTCCACATGTAGATACACAAAGTATGTGGTGACCGTAACAGTTGTACTTGTATGATATAGTTGATAAAATATATACTATTATAACGAAGCATAGTAACTATTTAAACATTAACATACCGTTTGTCCATATCTACACCCTTGTATATGTATTAGTTGTTGACTCTGGCTTCTGTTTTTTTCTTCAGCACTTCTTTTTCATCTTGGATATATATATTTTATATTCATTGGATTAAAAACTGACCGTTTAGAATCTTTGTTTATAGAAGACTCCAACTCTGATAGAGTAGATGTTTACAAATGGTCACTGTTAACGTACAATCATAAAGAAATGCATGCTGGGTAGCTCCCGACTAACAGATTTATACCTCACTAACACAAATCTGAACGAGACGCACACATGAAATCGTATGACAGCAGCCAAAGAGCTCTACTGACAGAATTCCATTATCTACTCTCTATTTTGGGTCAAGACTGTAACTTTAATGCTGATGCAAGTGTTTTTTTTATTGTTTTAAACTTTATATGAATGTTAAATTCACTGAACTAGCACAATTGTACTCTGAAATTATTATTTACTGTTCTTATGGTAATTAATAAGTGAGATAAGCACAATTATTATTTATTTATTGTTTTATTTATATTTTATTCTGTCAAATCAGTTATTAGATGTTGACTAACTGGAGCTCTTTATTGCGTTCATTTTGAAGGAAAACAAATACCTCAAGCATTTCTTTCCCCTCAAGATGAATACCGCATTAAAGGGATTTTATTTTCTTTGATTTAGTGAATGAAGTTGATATTCACTGAATGCAGGAAAAACCTGCATCCAGCTTATTGGTGCATTAGCGCCACCTTCTGCTCCGGAGAGTGGATCAGACAATAGACTGACAATATTTCACACAAAACAAACATCAAAAAATCTCCACACATACCACATTAACCTATATTTCATCCTCCATGTTTTACACTATAGTATGTCGAGTCATAGTATAGTATGTCGAGGAAAGTCATGAAAAAGTCCAAGTATAGTATGTCATAAACAGTCATTGTAGACTACACCTATAAAGTCTAAGACTCAGTACTCCAGACTGTCCTACTTTCTGCCAACGACGACATTCCTGCTGCACAGTCACTGGATTCTTTACATAGCTTAAGGTGAGTATGTATTTACACAGTTATGTGTTGTGTAGTGAGATTACCATTCGTGAAGGTTTGTACTTTATTCACTCAATTAAAAATATCTGCTCAGGTGATACAAGCATCCACAAAAGCGCATGTCCTCTTTGGATGTGACCCTAATTTGACCTAAATTAGAAACAAATCTCCTCGTGAAGGAGGTGAGCAGCATCCTCCACCTTCTCTTTAACTACCTCCACCTGGACATGGTGCACTGCGGCCTGAGGGGGGCAGTAGATGGCAGTGGTGGAAGAAGGACTCTGGTCTATTTCTTGTATGAAAGAAGTAATGCACCAGTGTGTAGAAATACTCAAAATCGTTCTTACAAAAAAAGTACAACTGTATCAGTAATAAAATGTACTTAACGTACCAAAAGTAAAAGTACGCATTATGCAGAATGGCCCATATCAGAATATGAGTCAAACTATTACTGATGTATTCATGTGTTCATGTGTTTAAAATTGCAGCTGGTAAAGATGGAGTTATTCATATTTAGTCAATAACTGTACTTAAGTACAAATTCATGTTATATATACTTTACTTGAGTATTTCCATTTCATGAAACTTTCTCCTCCACTACATCTCAGAGGTAAATATTGTACTTTATACTACATTTGTCTGACAGCTTTAGTTACAGTTTTTCATCTCCTTCCTGTCCAGTTTAAATCTCGTATCTCCAGATGTGTTGATGTTGAATGTTTGTGATAAACTGAAGGATGAAATGTTCCTTTATGTGTTGATAAAATCCTCTACTTCTTCAGATAAATAAACTCTTTAAAAAGACTCTTGGATCAGCTGGAAAATACATCGTCACAAAGCTGAAAACAGGTTTGTTCTTTTCTGGAGATACGAGGTTCTCACAGGACAGAGATGCTACAAACATGATTTTATAGAATATGATGCATTGATGTAGATTAAACTAGTTAAAGACATGCACCGACGAGGATCATTTTACTGCACAATGAATACTTTTACGACTTTAAGTACATTTTTGCTGATACATACTTTTACTTTAGGTTTGAATGGAGGACTTTTAATGGTAGTGGAGTATTTTCACAGTGTGGTATTAGTACAAGATCTGAGTACTTCTTCACTGCATAAATCATACCATCATTTCCATCATTGTTTTTTTACAGGTGTTGATGCAACTGTATGATCACTTAGAGACCGCAATTTGTTGAATTGTATGGAGTTATACAAACAGGTGTTACTATTATTTAGTCCACCGCATTAATATCAATGAGGGTTGGTTAAATAACAGAAGCTCTGTATAAAAACATACAAGCCTAGGACTAATGTGCATTCATGCACCCCTTTTTTTTTGCCACATTCGGTTGATTCTTTTCCCCAAATAATACACTTGACGTCTGCTTTACTGACACTAATGTGCATATCTGTGTTTCCTGTCTTTAAAGCCCTCTTTGACAACTCATCCGCCCTCTCATTCCCACTCAGCCCTACATGTGCTGGAACCCACAGGAATTTAACCTGACCTCCCTGATTAGTTATTCTTCTGGTTGACTGGAGGACTTCATGCAGTATATGGGGCGACTGTGGTAGAGCAGGGTCGAATCAGAGGATCGGCGGTTCGATCCCCGGCTCCGCTAGTCCATGTCGATGTGTCCTCGATGCCTACAGTGTCTGAATGTTGGATGAATGTTAGTTAGTCCTGATGGGCAGGTGGCACCCTGCATGGTAGCCCCTGCTATCAGTGTGTGAATGGGTGAATGATGACATGTAGCAGATAAGCACGAGAGCTTCCCTAGGGGGGGGTTTCGGTTTTACGGAGAAAGCTTAGCGTACAGCGTGTATAACAATGCACTTATCAGGAACAAATATAATGATGTTATATACCTGATTAAACAGCAAAGCCTGGGCTACAAGATCATGTCAGCCATTTTTACATGCTCCAAACACACTCAAAATAAACTAAAAGAATGACCAAATATCAAAATCCATATAGCGCCACCTAGGCAACCCACTCGCCACATTTCTGGCTCTATCGCGGTGGTATTTTATGCAATACGCACAAACGATATCTCAAAAGAAAGACAACTTACGGATTCCGCACATATCAAAGAAATGCTACAACAAAGCATCAGCAAGAGATGAACCAAAGAACATCAACAACATGAATCACTTTATTGCTTATGATCAACAAAACGCTCCTCACCTTTGAAGATTTCATGAAGAAAAACATTTTTCCTGGCGGATGCCCACTGGTTTATGTTTCCGGTCTATCCTGTATCTCACTCAAATCATTCCGAAACATTAGGGGGCCGTTCAAACCAGGGGTAAGGATTTAACTTTTAGCGAATCGGATTTTACACTTCACAATGGACGGCGCCTTGTTGATTCTGACTGGCAAACAGTGCTGTCAATATTTTTCACGTGGGTGTAGCTCAATTCTCTAGGCTCTGACGCGTCGAAGGAGGGGTCATTCACTCATATTGACCAATGGATGGCTTTGCTACTGGCCTGCGTAGTGGGGGATGGTATGAAAGCTAAAAAAACTTCAGTCTGCAGAGAGACACAGAGAGGGTGCAGAGAGCATTCTGGCCTTCAAAACAAAGCCAAACTACTGTATTTGGATGTATTGAACACCATTAGTGATATAGAAGTGAAATATATAGTTTGGTACATGAGAAAATTCAAATGGCACACATTGTGCCAAAATGACTATTATGGAGACCTCGCCTGAATTCTCTGTACTAAAAACTCTAATTTTGTTCTGCTTCACTTTATCAAAGTCTAAATTTGCAGGGAGACTGTTCACATATTGTGCTATGATTTGGGAGAAGTTTTAGACTTGCAGCTGCATCATTCCAAAGAAATAATAAAAGTGCTTTTTTATTAGGCGAACCTGAAACTTTAAAATTTGTGCTGTGTGCCATCTTCATTTACTCTTAACCAGTAACATATATACTGATATTTACACATCTGAACAAATCTCACAAGTGTTCCCTGTATTATAACACTAAAATTATTCAAAAACACCTTGTGGTTGCTGAGATATACTCTTTTTAGTATGGGTATGCAATTTTTGAGCAGAGGCCTAAAAATAGGGTTCGGGTTCAAGAGGCGCTTTGAGTGGTCGGATGACTAGAAAAGCTCGACAAAAGTACAATCCATTTACCATTTATCTTTAGGACCATCCGTGTAAATCTGTGTAAAATCACAATACTCTTTCATTACATAATATTCAAATGCACTTACCAAATCAACTTCATCTTTTTCTTTCAACCTCCAACAAATACCAGTCTATGTCAGGCCACACAAGCGTCCTTAGAGCCACCACCGGGTAAACTACTGAGGGGCTTATCCTCCGATCAAACACTTCAAATTCTCTTGCAATGTCATTGTCTACCCGACCAAAGTGATCCCTCTGACTCCTCCCACTCTCCCAGACCACCTGCAACGCTCCTTTTGCAGGGTGAGAATCACTGTGTCCCTGTAAATCAGCCCAGTAGTTTGCCATCAGTTGCTTTCTCCTTAAATCAAGCGGCTTGTCTCCCATTTCAACCTGCAGGGCAGGTTCTGCTGCAACTTGGTGGGTAACCTACAAAATAAAAGCCTCTATAAATTATTCCCATCTTAAGTTACCTTCCATCTTTTCCATATGTAATGGGTGTGGGTTGGACATGGAAAAGAGAAAACTCAATTGATTGTTTTCCAACATTTATTTACTTCTGCAGAAGACAAAATTCAACCCATTAACTGCCTTCTGATCTTTTTCTGCACCTCTGCTCCCTCAGCAATAAGTAAAATGAGAATGTGTGATTTCATTCTTGTTTTTTTACATTTAGATACATTCTTTTGATATTACAGTATGTACTAAGCTCAGGATGCACATTACTAGAAAAGGGATATTAAATTAGCAGGAAAACATCTAACCTAAATCATAACAACACATTTTCTCAAAATCATTAAAAACAATATATACAAGAGGAAAAACAGGGACACCTGGTGGGTAAAGTGAAAAGGTGCGTAGGACTGGGTGACTAAACAGAGACAAAAGAAACTATAACATTACAAAAAGGAAAACACATACTAGCAGAAGTCAATGCATGAACACATGAATTGCCTTCTGCTATTTTTCTGCAATTCTGGATCTAAACATGCAAAATAACTTTACACAAGAATATATTTACATCAGCAAAACTTTAACGGTAAAAACAACACTATGAAGCGTATCTTAAATGTTACACCCTTCCAACAAATCCCCTTAACGTGGTTTAGGGCCGTGTGTGTGACCTGTGACCTCAGACCATGAATTCACTCACCATCTGAAAAGAGTTGTGGCAGCTGGGCCGAAAAAAGGGAAACCAGGGCTCCTTTCTGGAGCCAGACCTGGGAGTGGCGCTTGCTGGTGAAGGTCTGGTTTCCGGGACATGAGACATATGGTTCGACCAGGAACAACCTGCACAATCTACATTGAGCCGCCGCCCTATGGGCCCACCGCTCAAAGGGATATGCGGAGGGGTGATCAGGTAAAAAATCTTTCATGTGTACGTTTAGATCTGCGTTGCGCATAAATCTTTCATCACAAACTGAGCAGCTGAAAGGTTTCTCTCCTGTGTGGATTCTCATGTGTCTCTTAAAACTTTTGTTATAAGCTGAATTACAAACTCAGAACAAATTCATGATTGAAGGATTGCCTCCGCACGGCTCTCAATATGGCAACAAGGGTGCAACAGTTCACAACAACATTTTCTTCCAGGTGAGCGTGCCCCGGACCCCTCTAGAAAACCAACACTAACTAGAAAATAAAAACTCAATTAGTCTACTGGATCAAAGTAAAGACAGTACTAAGCTCCCTGCCAACGTGAGGAGGCGTCACCTTAAACAAAGCATGGATCTCTCAGAGCAATCAAGGTTTATTGTGTCACTAATCGCAAGCGGGGGCTAATTGTGTGTGAGGACAGGGTTTTGAGGGAAACAATTCAAAATCTGAACGTGGAATCAATAAGCAATGCTCTCAAATTAAAACATGCTTTTGAATAAAGATAGGAAAAAAAGCACCGTATTTCTTCCCCTGCGTTATGTGCCATGTGGTGTGTCAGATTTACCTTTTGTATACAAACAGAACCACTAAAGTCGGTTGTCTCTTGTATGAGTAATCATGTGTGACTTCAGAGCTGATTTGTGCCGAAATCTTTCATCACACACTGAGCAGCTGAAAGGTTTCTCTCATGTGTGGATTCTCATGTGTGTCTTTAAAGTTGAACCCCGTTTAAAAGATTTCTTACAAACTGAGCAGCTGAAAGGTTTCTCTCCTGTGTGGATTCTCATGTGTGTCTTTAAATTTGAACGATCGCTAAAAGATTTCTTACAAACTGAACAGCTGGAAGGTTTCTCTCCTGTGTGGATTCTCATGTGTCTCTGTAAAATTGAACCCCGGTTAAAAGATTTCTTACAAACTGAGCAGCTGAAAGGTTTCTCTCCTGTGTGGATTCTCATGTGTGTCTTTAAAGTTGAACCCTGGTTAAAAGATTTCTTACACACTGAGCAGCTGAAAGATTTCTCTCCTGTGTGGATTCTCATGTGTGTCTGTAAAATTGAACCCCGGTTAAAAGATTTCTTACAAACTGAGCAGCTGAAAGGTTTCTCTCCTGTGTGGATTCTCATGTGTGTCTTTAAAGTTGAACCCTGGTTAAAAGATTTCTTACACACTGAGCAGCTGAAAGATTTCTCTCCTGTGTGGATTCTCATGTGTCTCTTCAGATCTCCACTTCTGCCAGTTGTTTTCCCACACTCAGAGCATGTAAATAGTTTCTCACCAGCACTACATCTTGAATCACTGACATGGACTTCATCAGGTTTCAAAGAGTTTAAACCTGACTGAGGTTCTCTGGTCTCCTTCCAATCACCACAGTAATCAGTGTCAGAAGATTCTCCAGTCTTCTCATCAGTATTTGGTTCTGGATGTCTATCTGGATCTGAGTTCCTATCTGGTTCTGGTCCTCCACAGTCCTCTCCATCAGCATCCGTTTCCATCTGTTCAGTTTGTCTTTGATGAAGCTGTGAGGACTGAGCTTCCTCTTCATCATCTTCACTCTTCACAGGAGTGAATGAGAACTTGACATCAGCCTCCTCCAGCCCTTGAAGCTGCTCTCCCTCCTGACTGGTCCAGAGTTCCTCCTGTTCATCTTTAATGTGTGGGGGCTCTGGGTCCTCCTGTTCCTCTTTAATGTGTGGGGGCTCTGGGTCCTCCTGGTCCAGACTTGAGCTCCCCTCCTGCTGTTCAGGGGGAACCTCTTCTTTAAACACCAACAGCTGCTGGATGTCTGCAGGAAAACAGTAAACACACACAGAGACGTTGCAAAGAAATATTAGTATTGAGCAAATAGTCTCCTGTAGATACACTTTTTTTCCCTGCCATCATTCCCTCTTACTCTCCCTGTGCACAGTTACCAAACAGACATGCCGACACAAATTGTAAAGACACAACACACCAGCAGCAATGAGGTCATCAATAAAACATGGCAAAAAAGCTGCAGCAGAACAACATCAGCGGGGTGATGTCTGGCTACAAGGGGCCCAACCAACAGCATACGGGGGACCAAAAGTGGGTGAATGACCAGAACTTATTCTTTAACAGATTCGATCAGTCATCCACCCTTCCCCCCATCCAGTCCTCCCTGCTGCTGCAACCTCCATTGTCTGCACCCCCTGTAGATAGCCCCCCTCTCCTCTACCCCCTTCCCCACAAGACTCGGCTACCCCCCACACTCCTCATACACTACACCCCATGACCAGCGCCCCACCCCGCCTACAACAACCTACGGCACACCGCCCACACCCCCCAACTTGTCCTTCACAACCTACCATGTGAGAAAATAACTGAGAAAGATCAAGGCGAGAAAGGCCACAGGTCCAGACGGCATCAGCTCAAGGCTCCTCAGGTCCAGCGCAGACCAGCTGTGCGGGATAGTGGAGCACGTCTTCAACTTGAGCTTGAAGCTGGGGAGAGTACCACAGCTGTGGAAAACATCCTGCGTGGTACCAGTCCCAAAGACCGCGCGACCCAAGGACTTCAACAGCTTCAGGCCGGTGGCGTTAACATCCCACCTGATGAAGACGCTAGAGAGGCTGGTCCTTGGGCATTTCCGCCCCCTGGTGAACTCATCTCTGGACCCACTCCAGTTCGCCTATCAATCTGGCATCGGGGTGAATGACGCTGTCATCTACCTGCTACACAGATGCCTTTCTCATCTGGAAAAGGCTGGAAGCACCGTGAGTCATGTTTTTTTATTTCTCCAGTGCCTTCAACACCATCCAGCCTTTGCTTCTGAGGGACAAGCTGGAGCAGACCGGGGTGGACCACCACCTCACTGCATGTATCTTGGACTACCTCACCAACCGTCCACAGTATGTGCGGATACGGGAGTGTGATTTTGACCTGGTGTCCTGCAGCATGGGGGCCCCACAAGGAACCGTCCTAGCTCCATTCCTCTTCACCATCTACACCTCAGACGTCACACACAACTCTCCTAACTGCCACCTGCAAAAGTTCTCCGACGACTCTGCAATCGTCGGCCTCATTTCCGCCGATGATGACAGGGAACTGAACCAGGACTTCATAGGATGGTGCCAGCGGAACCGCCTCCAGATCAACTCTGGTAAAACCAAGGAGCTGGTGGTGGACTTCCGCCGGGGTAAACGCTCTCCTCCGGTACCAGTGAACATCCAGGAAATGGACATCGAGATCGTGAGATCTTATAAGTACCTGGGTGTTCACTTGAACAATAAACTGGACTGATCACACACACTCACTCTATAAAAAGGGTCAGAGCAGACTCTGCTGAGGAGACTCAGGTCTTTTGGAGTGCAGGGAGCACTCCTGAGGACCTTCTTTGACTCTGTGGTGGCATCAGCCATCTTCTATGGAGTGGTCTGCTGGGGCAGCAGCATCTCGACAGCTGACAGGAACAGACTCAACAAACTTGTCAAGAAGGCCAGCAGTGTGCAGGGGTGTCCACTGGATACGGTGGAGGTGATGGGAGACAGGAGGATGATGGCTAAGCTATCATCCCTGATGAACAACACCTCCCACCCCATGCGGGACGCCCTGGCAGCTCTGTGCAGCTCCTTCAGCCACCGGCTGATTCACCCCCGGTGTGTGAAGGAGAGGTACCGCAGCTCCTTCCTTCCTGCCGCTGTCAGGCTGCACAACCAGCTGTGCTCCCAGTAGACCACACAACACCAAAAAACACAAAAAATGTGTAAAATAATTACCCTGTGCAATACAAAAATACTCTGTCTGTATATATAATATTTTTTATTGTGTGGATTTTTGTACTTAGTTGATATTCTTTACCGTTTATTACTTATTTATATTACTTGTTGCTCTTGTTTTTTACGTGCACTGTCCACTTTGCAGCTGTGATCCTGTAAATTTCCCACTGCGGGACTAATAAAGGATTATCTTACCTTATTATGAATATCATAATTTAATTTGAGCTGATTTTTCCTTTAATTTTCTCAAAAACTGTACAGTAACATCTCATGAAATTAGACATGGTCATAGTAGGGGTCCTCATGAACAACAATCCAGTGAAAGGTTAATTTAACCTCTTGTGGATTTATTTTTATAACCTGTCAAATATGGGGAAATTATGAATATGAATGCCATTTGAGCTAACTTTGCCATTCATTTTCTCAAAACATGTACAGTAAAATTACATCACATTTGACATGGACATATATGAGGTCATCATGAACAGAACTCCAATGGAAATTGTAGCTAACCAAAGAAGGAAATGTTTTTATTACAGATCAAATATTATTATTATTATTTGGTAATATTATAATTTTCTAACCCTTTTTCAATTAAAGATAGTACAGCAGTGTAACTTCAGATTCTATTATTGTTGGATTTCATGTAATTACCGACGCATTTTGACAAAATCAACTGTACTTTTGTGACGATTATACAGTTCCGTGAAAATACACTAAATAATTGCGAATTCAACTTACTTTGTTGACTAATTCTTTGCCACGGTCGGTCAGGATACGTTTTGGGGCGCCATACTTATGAAAAAAATCCATTATGCACAATGTCACTTCTTCAGCTGTATGTATACATAACCATTGTTGGTTAATTGTTGCTTGCCAACAAGATCCATCCAGACTTGTTCGAAGGGCTCAGTCACCTTAGAATGCAAACCAAAGCTTAACACCAACAAGACTCCATACAACATGTTAAATTGAAAGTTTATTCACCTGTACGGGTTATACTGAATTGCAGTGGTGGGCCGTGCATTTTATACCCAGGCCTTCACTGCTGTCATGCAGCTGAAATACCACCTTATAAACACATGATGGCGCCACAGCTATTATTCGTTTCTAAGGCTGTAACTATGTACGTATTCGTATTAAACCGTTCGGTACGAGGCTTACAATACGTTTGAATAATGCTAGAGCATTTGTAAAATGCAGAAGCTTAAATTCAGGACAATATAATGTTTTCTGTGCTCATGTAGGACAGTGGTTCTCAGCTGGTCTGGCTGTGGGACCCACCATCATCCCTTAATGACACATCAAAGAATACGCCCAACATGTCAAACTAAAGATCTGATTGGTTGAACACTGACAATCAACAATATCGTCCCCATTCACTTTTGGACAGCGGAGCACTTTCTCCAACAGACTGATCCAGCTCCGCTGTCACAAGGAAAGATACAGGAGAACATTCCTGCCCACTGCAATAACACTTTATAACAAATCACCTCTGGCCAGATCATCATCCTTCAAATGACTACAACACTTGCTTGCTGTTGTTGGTGATCCTTGCACTACTGTTCAGTTTGTTTAGTTTACCTAGTTGTTCATTTGATACCATTCTAATTCATCGTATATACTGTGCATTTTTATTTTTATTCTATTTCTTCAATTCAATATCTGCTCTGCCATTTTATTGTACTATATATATTGTGCATTTCCATACTTGATATTTTATTCTACTCTGTAACTTGCTGCTGCTACAAACAAATTTCCCCCTGGGGATAAATAAAGTTTATATCTATCTATCTAAACTGCACATGGATGCAACTTGTGAGTCTGCAGGCCTGGGGCCTCTCTTCTTACCTAGAGACTCAGAGGTGAAATCTGATTGGATAAAAGCTCTACTTAAAACAAGCTGCACTGGAATCAATGCATTTCTTCATACGTGGCTGTGATGTAGTGCTCACTTATACAATCGTAATCCCCGCCATGTATATGAGATATGTTTTATAGATCTCCAGGAATATGTTTGTGAATGTGTGACGAATCTGGAGACAGAGACAGAAAACAGCTGCTGCGCACGGAAGGGAAACCAGTAGGTTTGAAAACCAGTAGGGACGTAACACCGGCTCACGTGACCGCAGTTGCAAAACCCACGTGGTGTTATCAAAGAGAACAAACTTTACTTTAAGTGTAAATATTTTCTGTCATCTAGAAGCTGAGAAAACAGATCAGAAGAAGAAGAAAAAGATTCATTGAATCAACAGAGTCTCACTCCAAACTACATAGAAACGTTATCAGCCGGAGCATGAACAGAAGAAATAAAGTGAACCAACCTGCTCCGTGTAACCGAAGCTGAGGGTTGAACACAGCGTCCAGTCGTTTCCGTTGTCGCTCGTTCTCCTCTTTTAAAGCAGAACGTTCCTCCTCGTGCTCTGCTATCGTTCTTTCAAACAGACCAAATATCTCTTCAACAGCCGCAGTTAGTCGCTGGTTGACTAAACATCTCAGCATTTGGACTTTAGACATTTTCACTAAACCACAGAAACGTTTCCTCCAGACAAACTCCGGAAGATATACCGAGACGGACTGTTGTGCGTTAATAAAAGGTCCGAGTAGCACCAACAAGCTTGTGAACATTTAGTTCCACATGTGGATACAAACGAATGTGGTGACCGTAACAGTTGTACTTGTATAATATAATTGATAAAATATATACTATTATAACGAAGCATAGTAACTATTTAAACATTAACGTAACATTTGTATATTCCATATCTACACCCTTGTGTATGTATTTAAAGTTCAACACTATGATATTATACTGTATATCACAGACAATTTTATTCTTTGAACAGAAGAAAAGCTACATTTTCTCATTCCAAGTATAAATGAGCTGAAACTGAATGTCATCTTTAGAAGAGCCAGGGTGTATAAAACAAACAAAACTCCTAAACATCTCTCTATATACAGTAAACACACACAACTCTCACTTGATGTACTGTTTCTATTTTAAACTTTATGTTCATTGGTTGTTGACTCTGGCTTCTGGTTTTTTCGTCAGTACTTCTTTTTCATTTTGGATATATATATTTTATATTCATTGGATTCAAAACTGACAGTTTATAATCATTGTTTATAGAAGAATCCAACTCTGATAGAGTAGATGTTTACAAATGGTCACTGTTAACATACAATCATGAAGAAATGCATGCTGGGTAGCTCCCGACTAACAGATTTATACCTCACTAACACAAATCTGAACGAAACGCACACATGAAATCGTATGACAGCAGGCAGAGAGCTCTAATGACAGAATTCCATTATCTACTCTCTATGTTGGGTCAAGACTGTAACTTTAATGCTGATTTAAGTGTTTTTTTACTTGTTTTGTACTATATATAAATGTGAAATTCACTGAACTAGCAGCATTTTACTCTGAAATGATTATTTACTGTTCTTATGGCAATTAATAAGTGAGATAAGCACAATTATTATTTATCTATATTTTATTCTATTGCATCAGTTATTAGATGTTGACTAACTGGAGCTCTTTATTGAGTTAATTTTGAAGGAACACAAATACCTCAAGCATTTCTTTCCCCTCAAGATGAATACCGCATTAAAGAGATTTTATTGTCTTTGATTTATTGAATGAAGTTGATATTCACTGAATGCAGGAAAAACCTGCATCCAGCTTATTGGTGCATTAGCGCCACCTTCTGCTCCGGAGAGTGGATCAGACAATAGACTGACAATGTCCCTGTAAATTAGCCCAGTATTTTGCCATCAGTTGCTTTCTATTTAAATCCAGCAGCGTGTCTCCCATTTCTACCTATAGGGCAGGTTCTGCTGCAACTTGATGGGTAACCTACAAAATAAAAGCCTCTATAAATTATTCCCATCTTAAGTTACCTTCCATCTTTTCCTTATGTAATGGGTGTGGGTTGGACATGGAAAAAGAAAACTCAATTGATTGTTTTCCAACATTTATTTACATCTGCAGCAGACAAAATTCAACCCATTAACTGCCTTCTGATCTTTTTCTGCACCTCTGCTCCCTCAGCAATAAGTAAAATTACAATGTGTTATTTCATTCTTGTTTTTTTACATTTAGATACATTCTTTTGATATTACAGTATGTACTAAGCTCAGGATGCACATTACTAGAAAAGGGATATTAAAATTACCAGGAAAACATCTAACCTAAATCATAACAGCACATTTCCTCAAAACCATTAAAAACAATATATACAAGAGGAAAAACAGGGACACCTGGTGGGTAAAGTGAAAAGGTGCGTAGGACTGGGTGACTAAACAGAGACAACAGAAACTATAACATTACACAAAGGAAAACACATACTTGCAGAAGTCAATGCAATTCTGGATCTAAATATGCAAAATAACTTTACACAAAAAGATATTTACATCAGCAAAACTTTTATTTTAACAGTAAAAACAACACTATAAAGCTGGGTAACGTTATAATATTAACAGAAAGCAACGTGTCCTAATTGTTACACCCTTCCAATGAATCACCTTAACGTGATTTAGGGCTGCGTGTGTGACCTGTGTTCTCAGACCAACAATTCACTGACCATCTGAAAAGAGTTGTGGCAGCTGGCCCGAAAAAAGGGAAACCGGGGCCCCTTTCTGGAGCCAGACCTTGGAGTGGAGCTTGCTGGTGAGGGTCTGGTTTCCGGGACATGAGACATATGGTTTGACCAGGAACCCGAAAAATCTACATTGAGCCTCCGCCCTATGGGCCCACCGCTCAAAGGGATATGCGGAGGGGTGATCAGGTAAAATGGCTAAAGGGGATTCTTTCCTGTGTGAGTGTTCATGTGTTCCTTTAGATCTCTGTTGCGCATAAATCTTTTATCACAAACTGAGCAGCTGAAAGGTTTCTCTCCTGTGTGGGTTCTCATGTGGTCCTGTAAATTTGAACAGTGGTTAAAATATTTCTTACACACTGAGCAGCTGAAAGGTTTCTCTCCTGTGTGGATTCTCATGTGTCTCTGTAAATTTGAATGATGGTTAAAAGATTTCTCACAAACTGAGCAGCTGAAAGATTTCTCTCCTGTGTGGATTCTCATGTGTCTCTTTAAATTTGAACAGATGTTAAAAGATTTCTCACAAACTGAACAGCTGAAAGATTTCTCTCCTGTGTGGATTCTCATGTGTCTCTGTAAATGTGAACACTGGTTAAAAGATTTCTTACAAACTGAGCAGCTGAAAGGTTTCTCTCCTGTGTGGATTCTCATGTGTGTCTTTAAAGTTGAACCCTGGTTAAAAGATTTCTTACAAACTGAGCAGCTGAAAGGTTTCTCTCCTGTGTGGATTCTCATGTGTATCTTCAGATCTCCACTTGTGCCAGTTGTTTTCCCACACTTAGAGCATGTAAATAGTTTCTCACCAGCACTACATCTTGAATTACTGACATGGACTTCATCAGGTTTCAAAGAGTTTAAACCTGACTGAGGTCCTCTGGTCTCCTTCCAATCACCACTGTCATCAGTGTCAGAAGATTCTCCAGTCTTGTCATCAGTATTTGGTTCTGGATGTCTATCTGGATCTGAGTTCCTATCTGGTTCTGGTCCTCCACAGTCCTCTCCATCAGCATCTGTTTCCATATGTTCGGTTTGTCTTTGATGAAGCTGTGAGGACTGAGCTTCCTCTTCATCATCTTCACTCTTCACAGGAGTGAATGAGAACTTGACATCAGCCTCATCCAGACCTTGAAGCTGCTCTCCCTCCTGACTGGTCCAGAGTTCCTCCTGCTCCTCTTTAATGTGTGGGGGCTCTGGGTCCTCCTGTTCCTCTTTAATGTGTGGGGGCTCTGGGTCCTCCTGTTCCTCTTTAATGTGTGGGGGTTCTGGGTCCTCCTGTTCCTCTTTAATGTGTGGGGGCTCTGGGTCCTCCTGGTCCAGACTGGAGCTCCCCTCCTGCTGTTCAGGGGGAACCTCTTCTTGAACCACCAACAGCTGCTGGATGTCTGCAGGAAAACAGTAAACATACAAAGACGTTACGAAGAAATATTAGTATTGAGCAAATAGTCTCCTGTAGATACACTTTTTTTCCCTGCCATCATTCCCTCTTACACTCCCTGTGCACAGTTACCAAACAGACATGCCGACACAAATTGTAAAGACACAACGCACCAGCAGCAATGAGGTCATCAATAGTTTACATGGCAATAAAGTGTGGCACTACCCAACATTGTTAAGAAGTATTCAAAGAACCTGCATCCTCCATTAAGTGCGGCTGAGATCTGATCATGTCGGCAGTTATAGTTATGTACGTAAACTAGTGCTGGGCGGTATGACCAAAAATGTGTATCACGGTATTTTTTAAGATTCTACCGGTTTCACGGTATATCACGGTATTTTTCCCCCCCGCGTTAACGCATTAATTAATGCCCGTAAACTAACACAAGAACCGGCCGGCCAGCCGGCGGTGAACAGCTGTTTGTGTGGCGTGTCTTCCGTCACTTTCTGTTTCCTTCACTTCATGTTTCCTTCACCTACAGTCCTCTGGGTCCTAAGTCCCTCCATGTACAGCTTCTTTCACCCTCTATGAAATACGACATTTGCAAACAGTGGTTGCGCAACTCCCAGTCATCACTGATGAAGTGCACAGTAAGACATACCTTAGATCCAGTGTTTTGATCATTGCTCTGAACCAGTCTTAATCGACTGTCTGTAGCGGGACCATGTCCTTGCAGAGCTGGATCGTTATTGTGTCCGTAATGTCGTTCCACCGCTTGCTTTTTTTGTCATAAGCAGTGCCTCGAGCAAGTGCCTCTTGAAGCGATGTCTGACCCTTTCGCTTCACTGTTTCAATCACACTGACATTACTGGTTGACGGCCTCGAATCAGAGGACCGTAATCGCATACACTCTTCGTATTCCAACACATGTTTTCGGCTGAGGTGATGGAGTAAATTGCTAGTGTTGCCACCAGAGTAGGGCTGCACAATTAATTGAATTTTAATCGCGATCACGATTTTGGCTGCCACAATTAAATGAGCATGATCGCCAGCGATATTGACGTTTAAAATGCGTGTACTGCTACATATCAAATCAAGCGCTTCCTCAACTAACAGTCAGCCAACCACCAAGGGGAGAACGAGATGGGAGGTGTCATGCGCGCACCCTGCAGCGGCAGCCTCAAAAAAAGTTCTGTCTGCAGTCGACTCCGGTATTTATTTGGTATTAGTAGAAGAGTAGAGAGAGACAGACAACAGAACGGAGAGCAGACTGTCACGGGTGTCGTGTGAAAGGTAAATCAAATGTCAGGAGCAGAAGGCGAGGAGCTAGCCCCTCGAAAAGGATCATCATCAGTTATCTGGAAGTTTTTGGGATTTAGGGCAAGTGATGTTAACCAAGAACAAATCATATGCACTTTTCATCTCTCAAACCAGAAAATGTCGACAGGCTGGTGTTTCTTGCCAAAAACCTGTAGGCCTAACACCTTGTTATGGCCTTTTCTGCATAGGCCTGAATTGTTTTCATTTGGTTGCATTCTGTGATGACACGTTTATTTTTAGTTAGCCCTTTATTTTGGGTAAACATTTTATTTATATTTTGCTTCAGGTGAATAAGAACCGTATAAGTTTTATTTTGATGGAAAGACGTGTACATTAGCTGGAATGTAGCACAACATGGAAGTGAAAGCAGTGCTCTGTTGATTTAATTTTGAGTAAAAAGTGTTGATAGTATTTTATTTATATTTTCCTTCTACGAGATGCACTGTGGTAAGGACCAGTCTGATGCAAAGATTTGTACATTAGCCAGAATGTAACAATGTAAGTGGAAGCAGTGTTCATTTAAACGTGAAAGTGCAATAAAAAGATGTTGTCCCTAAAATTAATGAATAATCATGATCTCAATATTGATCAAAATAATCGTGATTATGATTTGGGCCATAATCGTGCAGCCCTACACCAGAGGCAATAACAGCGGCTCGACAAACTTTACAATATATCGTCTTTTGATCTACGTCGGATTTTTTAAAACCAAAAAAACCTCTAAACAGCAGACACAGCTCCTCTCTTGGGCACAATTTGTATCGGTGCATCTCCGGTCTCTATTTGTTCATCCTGCATCGCTCTTTTCTGTTCTTTAATGTAGCGACGGAGCTTCTTCTAGCTGTTAACAGACTGTACCCAGCATGCCGTTCGGCGGGGTCATTTTATAAATGTACAATTATTAGTGTTACAAATTGTTTATTTGTCACAAACTGTTGTGTCGTGGTGTTTGTCCTGTTAAAGAGCATTAGTTGTGGGTTATTAATTGTGTTATAAAGTTATAACCATGACTAGGGGTCCCTCTCAATACACTTAAGAGAAGTAGCTCCGGCAGATGCGCTCTCAGCGGCGAACAATATATTTTGCTGCCTGTTGAAGAGTGACAGCAGTAGTTTCGGTATATGAAAAATTCATATCATACGGGAAATTAAAACCAGTATACCGCCCAGCCCTAACGTAAACCTGCCATTGTAGAAACAGTGGATAGAACCTTCAGAAGCAGTTACAACGTAACCGTGGACGTGCATCATCGGTGCGCTACGTTTCTGAACCAATAGCACTCCACCTTGGTAGTCAGCCGTAGAGACCATCCACGTAAAGATGATGAAACTGAAATGTGACAATAACAACAATGACACAATCTGAACTAATACACTTTGTCTAGAGACTGCTCTCAGGAACCTAGAGGTCAAGGTTGAACCCCCCTGGTCCCAGGGTGGTCGCTGTTATTATTGATATATTTTAAATAATCCTATTGATGTTAATAATTGTATGATTATCAATCATTTAATTTTCATACTTGCCAGTAACCAGGTCTGTATGTGTCATGATAACAAGGTCTATCTATGTTGTATGATTGTTTAATTCATTCTATCATTGATCAGGTTGTATTCAGTGATTTATATCCAACCGTTTGGTACCGTTCTTCAGCTGAGACAGTCCAGATTTAAAATATGGAAGAATTAAATAGACTATGGCCGTTTCTCAATATGCGTACTTCTCTGTACTTGTGAACTCGTGAACGTCATCAGTATCAGCCCAAGTACTGTTCCAATTCAAAGTTCACATCAAGCCAGGTCCAAATGCCCGGATGTGGCTTGCTCCGCCCATTTTACCGGGGATTCATCGGAGGTGACTTGTCTAGACTTGGGACAGCCAAATATCCCAGAATGCATTTTGCACCAGCAACAGGAAACAATGGCGGAGGAGAAATCACACAACTGGAAGTTGAAACTTTTAGAAATACTACTGTTGTTAAGTCACGGAAAGTGATTTTAGGATGTTTTGAGGCGAGAAGTTAGTTGCTTAAGCATCAAATCTGTCGTTGGTTTGTCAAGATTCAGCCGATTTAAAAATCTGCTCCGACGATTTCAGAGATGTGGGGTGTTGCTAGCGGGACCGGCAGTAAACCAACACCGAGGCTCAGCGCTCATGGTGCCCGCCTGGAACTGCCTGATCTCGGCGAGTCTTTTTGAAACTTGCCGCTGGTATTGACGTCTCTGTAGCGTTTTCCTCGTCGGCAAAGAGTACAGCAATCCAAATTATTGATCAAATAGAGGTCTATTTCCGGGCTTTTTTTGGCTATCCAAGTACCCGTAACATAGCACCACGAATAGACGAGCATTACATTTCAAGCGCCGGCTGACGTGACCGAGGTTCCGTGGATAACGGCTCACTTGACCGCAGAGTGATTCGGTGTTCCCGCGATACGCTGCACCCCCTTTCCAGTGTATCAATGGACCCAGATAATATAATATTTGAATCAACTCTTATGTGACCATGAACATATGAATCATTTTAGAATTCAACACGCTGCAAAATCCACGTGGTGTTATGAAAGAGAACAAACTTTACTTTACCAGTTAGTCGCTGGTTGACTAAACATCTCAGCATTTGGACTTCAGACATTTTCACTAAACCACACCAACGTTTCCTCCAGACAAACTCCGGAAGATATACCGAGACGGACTGTTGTGCGTTAATAAAAGGTCCGAGTAGCACCAACAAGCTTGTGAACATTTAGTTCCACATGTAGATACAAAAGTACGTGGTAACCGTAACAGTCGTACTTGTATGATATCATTGATCAAATATATACTATTACAACGAAGCATAATAACTGTTTAAACATTAACATACCGTTTGTCTTTTCCATATCTACACCACCTTCTGCTCCGGAGAGTGGATCAGACAATAGACTGACAATATTTCACACAAAACAAAACAAACATAAACAAATCTAAATACATACAACATTAACCTATATTTTATCCTCCATGGTTTACATTATAGTATGTCGAGTCATAGTATAGTATGTCGAAGAAAGTTATAAAAAAGTCCAAGTATAGTATGTCATAAACAGTCATTGTAGACTACACCTATAAAGTCTAAGACTCAGTACTCCAGACTGTCCTGCTTTCGGCCAACGACGACATTCCTGCTGCACAGTCACTGGATTCTTTACATAGCTTAAGGTGAGTATGTATTTACACAGTTATGTGTTGTGTAGTGAGATTACCATTCGTGAAGGTTTGTACTTTATTCACTCAATTAAAAATATCTGCTCAGGTGATACAAGCATCCACAAAAGCGCATGTCCTCTTTGGATCTGACCTTAATTTGACCTAAATTAGAAACAAATCTCCTCGTGAAGGAGGTGAGCAGCATCCTCCACCTTCTCTTTAACTACCTCCACCTGGACATGGTACACTGCGGCCTGAGGGGGGCAGTAGATGGCAGTGGTGGAAGAAGGACTCTGGTCTATTTCTTGTATGAAAGAAGTAATGCACCAGTGTGTAGAAATACTCAAAATCTTTCTTACAAAAAAAGTACAACTGTATCAGTAATAAAATGTACTTAACGTACCAAAAGTAAAAGTACGCATTATGCAGAATGGCCCATATCAGAATATGAGTCAAACTATTACTGATGTATTCATGTGTTCATCTGTTTCAAACTGCAGCTGGTAAAGATGGAGTTATTCATATTGAGTCAATAACTGTACTTAAGTACAAATTCATGTTATATATACTTTACTTGAGTATTTCCATTTCATGAAACTTTATACTCCATTACATCTCAGAGGTAAATATTGTACTTTATACTACATTTGTCTGACAACTTTAGTTACAGTTTTTCATCTCCTTCCTGTCCAGTTTAAACCTCGTATCTCCAGATGTGTTGATGTTGACTGTTTGTGATAAACTGAAGGATCAAATGTTCCTTTATGTGTTGATAAAATCCTCCTAAATCTTCAGATAAATAAACTCTTTAAAAAGACTCTTGGATCAGCTGGAGAATAAATCGTCACAAAGCTGAAAACAGGTTTGTTCTTTTCTGGAGATACGAGGTTCTCACAGGACAGAGACGCTACAAACATGATTTTATAGAATATGATGCATTGATGTAGATTAAACTAGTTAAAAACATGCACCGACGAGGATCATTTTACTGCACAATGAATACTTTTACGACTTTAAGTACATTTTTGCTGATACATACTTTTACTTTAGGTTTGAATTGAGGACTTTTAATTGTAGTGGAGTATTTTCACAGTGTGGTATTAGTACTTTTACTTTAGTAAAAGATCTGAGTACTTCTTCACTGCATAAATGATACCATAATTTCCATCATTGTTTTTTTACAGGTGTTGATGCAACTGTATGATCACTTAGAGACCGCAATTTGTTGAATTGTATGGAGTTATACAAACAGGTGTTACTATTATTTAGTCCACCCCATTAATATCAATGAGGGTTGGTTAAATAACAGAAGCTCTGTATAAAAACATACAAGCCTAGGACTAATGTGTATTCATGCACCCCTTTTTTTTTGCCACATTCGGTTGATTCTTTTCCCCAAATAATACACTTGACGTCTGCTTTACTGACACTAATGTGCATATCTGTGTTTCCTGTCTTTAAAGACCTCTTTGCCAACTCATCCGCCCTCTCATTCCCTCTCAGCCCTACATGCGCTGGAACCCACAGGAATTTAACCTGACCTCCCTGATTAGTTATTCTTCTGGTTGACTGGAGGACTTCATGCAGTATATGGGGCGACTGTGGTAGAGCAGGGTCGAATCAGAGGATCGGCAGTTCGATCCCCGGCTCCGCTAGTCCATGTCGATGTGTCCTCGATGTCTGAATGTTGTATGAATGTTAGTTAGTCCTGATGGGCAGGTGGCACCCTGCATGGTAGCCCCTGCTATCAGTGTGTGAATGATGACATGTAGTGTTAAAGTGCTTTGAGTGGTCGAAAAGCTCGACACAAGTGCAGTCCATTTACCATTTATCTTGACGGTTTGAATTAAAAGACCTTAAACTTGCTATATAGCTGAAGATGAGTCGGTGCAAATAAACACCTTTTCCTGTCTAGTTATTTCCACCCATCATAGTAAAACCAGCACTGCCATTATCTCCACTGTGTAAACCCCAAAATGATTGGATGTTCTTCTATTGATTCCTCTTCCTATAGCTGGTGTTGTCGCCCCATATCCTGTCTCTCCTGTCTCAGGTTTCTTAGGACCATCCGTGTAAAATCATGATACTCTTTCATTCCATAATATTCAACTGCACTTACCAAATCAACTTCATCTTTTTCTTTCCTTTTCGACCTCTAACAAATACCAGTCTGTCAGGCCACACAAGCGTCCATGGAGCCACCACCGGGTAAACTACTGAGGAGCTTATCTGTAATTTGCCATCAGTTGCTTTCTCCTTAAATCCAGCAGCTTGTCTCCCATTTCTACCTGCAGGGCAGGTTCTGCTGCAACTTGGTGGGAAACCTACAAAATAAAAGCCTCTATAAATTATTCCCATCTTAAGTTACCTTCCATCTTTTCCATATGTAATGGGTGTGGGTTGGACATGGAAAAAGAAAACTCAATTGATTGTTTTCCAACATTTATTTACTTCTGCAGAAGAATTCAACCTATTAACTGCCTTCTGATCTTTTTCTGCACCTCTGCTCCCTCAGCAATAAGTAAAATGACAATGTGTGATTTCATTCTTGTTTTTTTACATTTAGATACATTCTTTTGATATTACAGTATGTACTAAGCTCAGGATGCACATTACTAGAAAAGGGATATTAAAATTACCAGGAAAACATCTAACCTAAATCATAACAACACATTTCCTCAAAACCATTAAAAACAATATATGCAAGAGGAAAAACAGGGACACCTGGTGGGTAAAGTGAAAAGGTGCGTAGGACTGGGTGACTAAACAGAGACAAAAGAAACTATAACATTAGAAAAAGGAAAACACATACTAGCAGAAGTCAATGCATAAACACATGAATTGCTTTCTGGTATTTTTCTGCAATTCTGGATCTAAACATGCAAAATAACTTTACACAAGAAGATATTTACATCAGCAAAACTTTAACGGTAAAAACAACACTATGAAGCGTATCTTAAATGTTACACCCTTCTAATGAATAACATTAACGTAGTTTAGGGCCGTGTGTGCGACCCTCTCAGACCATGAATTCACTCACCATCTGAAAAGAGTTGTGGCAGTTGGGCCGAAAAAAAGGGAAACCGGGGCTCCTTTCTGGAGCCAGACCTGGCAGTGGCGCTTGCTGGTGAAGGTCTGGTTTCCGGGACATGAGACATATGGTTTGACCGGGAACAACCCAAACAATCTACATTGAGCCACCGCCCTATGGGCCCACCGCTCAAAGGGATATGTGGAGGGGTGATCAGGTAAAAGGGCTGAAGGGGATTCTTTCCTGTGTGTTTTCATGTGTACCTTTAGATCTGCGTTGCGCATACATCTTTTATCACAAACTGAGCAGCTGAAAGGTTTCTCTCCTGTGTGGATTCTCATGTGTCTCTTTTCTCATGAGCTGAATTACAAACTCAGAACAAATGTATGATTGAAGGATTGCCTCCGCACGGCTCTCAATATGGCAACTAGGGTGCAACAGTTGACACAACAACAGTGCTGACAGAGCTAACATTGTTAAGCTTGGAACGGCGTTATCAGCTGTAAATATTGGCAACATTTAACAACAACAAAACAGGTAATTCAATCCAAGGTTACTTCATTTACTTATCTTAAACAATTTTGATCTCAAGAGTATATAAGATTATACATGAATCAATTAATGAAAAATAATTTTAAAATGATCTTTAAATGAACACTTTAATGCTGCAGGTACTCAAGTAAAGTACAAGTACCTCGAAAACGTCAAGTACAATACTTAAGTTAATGTACTTAGTTACATTCCACCACCGCTAAAAGAAGAGCACAAAGTTCTTCATAGAACTAGCCTCTTGATTTTGGTCTCAAAATGCACCAGATTGATGCATTTAACTTTAAAATGTACAACATTTTCTTCCAGGTGAGCGTGCCCCCCCCCCGGACCCCTCTAGAAAACCAACACTAACTAGAAAATAAAAACTCAATTAGTCTACTGAATCAAACTAAAGACTGTGGTAGAATATTTCTATGTTAATCGGGAGAAGAGAGTTTTGTTCACAAATCAATAATATAGTCTTCAGAAGATTCAAAGTTGTCTTGTTCTGTTTATTCGCTTGCAAGGGAAAAATGCAACACAGCCACTCAGTTAGTGTCTGTGTTGGAAGCCATCACATCATTTAAGCAAACACAGGTTCACGCCTTCAGATAAATCATAGACAGGGAGTAGATTTTGTTTACATCCTAGCTGTCGTTCTTATCTGGACTCATGCCAGGTACGTTCAACTCGGAACTAGTTTATGGTTTTATGGTCTGTCTCAAACTCATCACACAGACAAAGGAGACAGTGTCTCTTCACCTTTCTCTTGTCTGGGAGCGTGTGATCAGTTTGAAAGAAAACCAGACACCGGGCTCATAAATTGATTGTCTACTTTGCAGGACTGCTGCGTTTTGTCAGTGTCTGTGCTCTTCTCTTTCAGTTGTTCATCTGTTAAAAACACATTTCATGATACAAAATATATTTTTCCCATTACAAGACAGTACTAAGCTCCCTGCCAGCATGAGGAGGCGTCACCTTAAACAAAGCATGGATCTCTCAGAGCAATCATGGTTTATTGTGTCACTAATCACAAGCGGGGGCTAATTGTGTGTGAGGACAGGGTTTTGAGGGAAACAATTCAAAATCTGAACGTGGAATCAATAAGCAATGCTCTCAAATTAAAACATGCTTTTGAATAAAGATAGGAAAAAAGCACCATATTTCTTCCCCTGCGTTATGTGCCATGTGATGTGTCAGATTTACCTTTTGTATACAAACGGAACCACTAAAGCCGGTTGTCTCTTGTGTGAGTAATTATGTGTGACTTCAGAGTTGACTTGTGCCGAAATCTTTTATCACACACCGAGCAGCTGAAAGGTTTCTCTCCTGTGTGGATTCTCATGTGTATCTGTAAAGTTGAACACTTATTAAAAGATTTCTTACAAACTGAGCAGCTGAAAGGTTTCTCTCCTGTGTGGGTTCTCATGTGTGTCTGTAAATGTGAACAATAGTTAAAAGATTTTTTACAAACTGAGCAGCTGAAAGGTTTCTCTCCTGTGTGGTTTCTCATGTGTGTCTGTAAATTTGAACGCCGGTTAAAAGATTTCTTACAAACTGAACAGCTGAAAGGTTTCTCTCCTGTGTGGGTTCTCATGTGTGTCTGTAAATGTGAAAACTGGTTAAAAGATTTCTTACAAACTGAGCAGCTGAAAGGTTTCTCTCCTGTGTGGATTTTCATGTGTGTCTGTAAATTTGAACGCCGGTTAAAAGATTTCTTACAAACTGAGCAGCTGAAAGGTTTCTCTCCTGTGTGGATTCTCATGTGTTTCCTGAAAGTTGAACCCCGGTTAAAAGATTTCTTACAAACTGAGCAGCTGAAAGGTTTCTCTCCTGTGTGGATTCTCATGTGTGTCTTTAAATTTAAACCCCGGTTAAAATATTTCTTACAAACTGAGCAGCTGTAAGGTTTCTCTACTGTGTGGATTCTCATGTGTGTCTTCAGATCTACACTTGTGCCAGTTGTTTTCCCAAACTCAGAGCATGTAAATAGTTTCTCACCAGCACTACATCTTGAATCACTGACATGGACTTCATCAGGTTTCAAAGAGTTTAAACCTGACTGAGGATCTCTGGTCTTCTTCCAATCATCACAGTCATCAGTGTCAGAAAAGTCTCCAGTCTTATCAACAGTATCTGGTTCTGGATGTCTATCTGGATCTGAGTTCCTGTCTGGTTCTGGTCCTCCACAGTCCTCTCCATCAGCATCTGTTTCCATCTGTTCAGTTTGTCTTTGATGAAGCTGTGAGGACTGAGCTTCCTCTTCATCATCTTCACTCTTCACAGGAGTGAATGAGAACTTGACATCAGCCTCCTCCAGACCTTGAAGCTGCTCTCCCTCCCGACTGGTCCAGAGTTCCTCCTGCTCCTCTTTAATGTGTGGGGGCTCTGGGTCCTCTTGTTCCTCTTTCATGTGTGGGGGCTCTGGGTCCTCCTGGTCCAGACTGGAGCTCCACTCCTGCTGCTCAGGGGGAACCTCTTCTTTAACCACCAACATCTTCTGGACGTCTGCAGGAAAACAGTAAACACACACAGAGACGTTACAAAGAAATATTAGTATTGAGCAAATAGTCTCCTGTAGATACACTTTTATTTCCTGCCATCATTCCCTCTTACACGCCCTGTGCACAGTTACCAAACAGACATGCCGACACAAATTGTAAAGACACAACGCACCAGCAGCAATGAGGTCATCAATAGTTTACATGGCAAAAAAGTGTGGCACTACCCAACATTGTTAAGAAGTATTCAAAGAACCTGCATCCTCCGTAAAGTCCGGCTGAGATTTGATCATGTGGGCAGTTATAGTTGACTAATGTACGTAAACCTGCCACCATAGAAACAGTGGATAGAACCTTCAGAAGCAGCCACAACATAACCGTGGACGTGCATCAGCGGTGCGCTCTGTTTCTGAACCAATAGCACTCCACCTTGGTAGTCTTCAGATGAAACTGAAATGTGACAATAACAACAATGACACAATCTGAACTAATAAACTTCATCTAGAGACTGCTCTCAGGAACCTAGAGGTCAAGGTTGAACCCCCCCCCCCCCTTCCTGGTCCCTGATCCCAGGGTGGTCCCCGTTATTATTGATATATTTTAATAATCCTATTGATGTTAATAATTGTAAGATTATCAATCATTTAATTTTCATACTTGCCAGTAACCAGGTCTGTATGTGTCATGATAACAAGGTCTATCTATGTTGTATGATTGTTTAATTCATTCTATCATTGATCAGGTTGTATTCAGTGATTTACATCCAACTGTTTGGTACCGTTCTGCAGCTGAGACAGTCCAGATTTAAAATATGGAAGAATTCAATAGACTATGTAAGTAACTAGTATTAATTCTGTAAATTAAAGTTCAATCAAATAATCAAGACCATTGTCAGGATGGGAGAGGTTTTGTGTTCCCGACATACGCTGCACCCCCTTTTCAAATGAAATGATAATATTCATAATGTCCCCATATTTGACAGGTTATAAAACCAAATCCTTAAGAGGTTATATTAACCTTTCACTGGATTGTTGGGGACATTATGAATATCATAATTTGAGCAGATTTTTCCTTTAATTTTCTCAAAAACAGTACAGTAAAATTACATTACATTTGACATGGACATATATGAGGTCTATATAATGTCTTTGACTGGTTATATCAAATTGGGAACATTATTGATCAAATATTGGTCTATTTCCGGGCTTTTTGGGATATCCAAGCACCCGTACCGTAGCACCACGAATAGACGAGAATTACATTTCAAGCGCCGGTGTGCGAGATTAAGTGGTTTTGAATTAACTGGTTTATGTTGGAGTGCGTAAAGCAGATGTGTCGTAGGAGTGGCCTTTCGGGACCCACGTTGAATAAACAGTCCTCTCTCTCTTTCACAGTTTCTACGGTAGCATTTGAAAGAATATAAATGGAACAGTTTGCTGGAAAATGTACTTCTCGTTAATGAGGCTGTGGATGAAATACAGAGGACACATAACGAGGACCAGAGTGAAGGAGAAAGTTGGTGGTAGGTGTCGATGCCTGTTCAAACTACTTACGTCAATAAATCCTTTAAGAAACGCTCTGTTGTCCGTCTTATATTTGTATCACACATCGTTATTAATATGATGTGAAGTCGATCTCAGACCGATAGACCCGTCCGTGCATTCATACAGCCTGTGAGTTAAACATACTGAGCTCAAACACCGCATACAGATGACTGTCAGCTGTGGGAAACTGTGATCCACCCAGATTAACACTGCGGTCAAATGGTCCGTGAAATGTAATGCTTGTCTATTCATGGTGCTACGGTACGGGTGCTTGGATAGCCCAAAAAGCCCGGAAATAGACCTATATTTCATCAATAATTTGCCCAATTTGATATAACCAGTCAAAGACATTATATGTAATCCAACAATAATACAATCTGAAATTACACTGCTGTATAATCTTTAATTGAAAAAGGGTTCGAAAATTATAATATTACCTAATAATAATAATAATAATAATAATAATAATAATCTTTGATCAGTAATAAAAACATGTCCTTCATTGGTTAGCTACAATTTCCATTGGGGTTCTGTTCATGATGACCTCATATGTTCATGTAAAATGTAATGTAACTGTACATTTTCTGAGATAATTAAAAGGCAAAGTTAGCTCAAATGATATTATGATATTCATAATTTCCCTATATTTGAAATTTTATAATTTATTTTGAAATAACATTAATTGGAATAATCCTGTGGTTACAGTACATCAATGAGCAGTGTGTACTTGATAGATCCGATGCGGAACTCGAAAGATCTGGCGGAGTTTGACCGTGCTGCAAAAAGATTCTGGTACTTTTACAATTTCAGCTATTAAGGAAAAACTACTTACATTGCACACCATTATAGCTAAATATTGATGTCTAAATTTATGTTCAGGCAACAATGATGAGGAACTACACACAGACAGTCAGAGTGGGTATAGTTAAAGAAACTTAACGTAATTGGCAGCAGGTCCTAAATACAGGATAAAGGTAATATGCATGTTTACAGACCAGGAATAGGGAGCATGCTGGAAGAATGTGTGTCAGAGGCAGCACTAAAACATCAGGGATATGCTGGAGGATCGTGTGTAAGAAGGCAGTTACATGTGAACATGAGATGTATACGAGGTATATACGTATAGCCAGTGGCGGGCCGTGCATTTTATACCCAGGCCTTCACTGCTGTCATGCAGCTGAAATACCACCTTATAACCACATGATGGCGCCACAGCTATTATTCGTTTCTAAGGCTGTAACTATGTACTATTCGTATTAAACCGTTTGGTACGAGGCTTACAAACGTTTGAATAGTGCTAGAGCATTTGGAAAATGCAGAAGCTTAAATTCAGGAAAATATAATGTTTTCTGTGCTCATGTAGGACAGTGGTTCTCAGCTGGTCTGGCTGTGGGACCCACCATCATCCCTTAACGACAAGCCGCGGCTGATCCGTCTCTTTAGGAGACCATCTTATGATTTTACTTTTACAACCCAAACGTTAAACGTACTGCTCTGCAATCTCTTTCCTCGTCTCAGCCCCCTGTGTCACGGTGTGTGGTACTCGAGTCAGGAAGCTTGTTAGAATGCCCATATTTGATTGGCTGAGCTGCACGCCGACTAAGCCTCTGCTGTAGGGCTGCAACAACGAATCGATAAAATCGATAAAATCCGATTATTAAAAGAGTTGGCAACGAATTTCATTATCGATTCGTTGTGTCGCGCGACTATTACGCCACTCAATAAGTCGCGGAGATGTTGGAGTATAAAAAAAAAAAAAGAGCGGATCGGAGGTAGAGGAAAGACCATCGGAGAGACCCATAACGTTGTTCTGAAACACATGGCGGAGGCAGAGAAATCAGTACGACCTAAGTCATCCAAGGTGCGGAGCATTTCACACTAAATAAATCGAAAAAGTGTGTTAATTGCAAGATATGCAAAAGCGACATGGCACGGGAGCACCACGGTGATGATTCAGCACCTAAAACGTAAACATGTTTGAGCCCTTGATGAGGAGGAAGGGAGTTCAACAGCAGGGTAAGTCACTACAGAATCCTACTTTTGTTCCGTTTTGAAGTGAGGAACTAGGCGCGTTCGATGTGCGGATCCGCCCGGTGTCCGCAGCGATGACAAGTTAGCGTTAGCTCGTTAATAACAGTAGTAAAGCAGGGGTGGTATAGTTTGCAAGACTAAAGACACGTTTTTATTCACTCGCCTTTTTTTATCCGATTCATCGAAAAAATAATCGACAGATTAATCGATTATTAAAATAATCGTTAGTTGCAGCCCTACTCTGCTGTTAAGTTTCGTTTCACGATAGTCACGTGCTCGCCCACTGACCAATCACAGCACACCCTGCACTTCGCGGCAGAGCTGCACATGGGTATGTAATGATAACTTAGGTGTAGGCTGGCAAGTATTGGGGTAGCAGCTGTTGACACTCAAAGAATACGCCCAACATGTCAAACTAAAGATCTGATTGGTTGAACACTGACAATCAACAATATCGTCCCCATTCACTTAAACGGCACATGGAAGCACTTTTGAGGGTGCAGGCCTGGGGCCTCTCTTCTACCGAGAGACACAGAGGTGAAATCTGATTGGATAAAAGCTCTACTTAAAACAAGCTGCACTGGAAGCAGAGCAACTGAGGAAGACAGTAGCTGTGTAATGAGAAAATAAGATAATGGAAAAAATATTTTTATAAATTATAATACATAAAAAAAAAAAATATATATATATATATATATATATATATATATATATTTTTTTTTTGTGATTCTGTTTAGGCCAGCAGAGAAGGCTTTGCAGGCCCTGATGGCCCACCACTGCGTATAGCTATTCCCTTTGCATCCACACCCCCCTCACTTGCATCTTAATTCCTCCCACTTAAGATGCAAGCAAGAGATGCAAGGAAAATATTATTTTAATCATAATGACCTTTCAGGTCAATTGTGTAATTAAGTGTTTACAGAAATCATGGTGAATTGGGTATATATTTGATGTGTATGGACATATAGTATATTTATAACTTAACAAACAATTGTCACACAGTCAGTACTTCAAAATGAGGAGGACCCGCCACAGCAAGACAGACTGGGTAGACATAAAATTCCGAGGAAATGTCATGAATCACCCACATCAGCAGGATGGCAGTAGCTGTGGTGTAATTTTCCTTTCCTCACCCACCCCATCAACACATATCTTGCCTCAGGATGCTTTCCCATGGCTTTCAAGACTGCCAGAGTCACCCCCCTTCTGAAGAAACCATCACTTGACCCCTCTGATGTCAAGAACTTCAGACCGGTTTCTCTTCTACCCTTTCTATCCAAAACACTGGATACGTGCTGTCTTTAATCAACTGTCTTCCTATCTCCACCAGAACAGCCTCTTGGACCCTAATCAGTCCGGGTTCAAAGTGGGTCACTCGACCGAGACAGCCCTCCTTGCGGTGACAGTCGCTTCACGCCGCGAGAGCCAACTCTCTCTCTCTCTTCTGTTTACATCTTACCTGACAAGTCGAGCCTACCAGGTGACATGGAGGGGGGCCGTGTCGGAACCACGCATGCTGACTATGGGGGTTCCACAAGGTTCAGTCCTAGGCCCCCTTCTCTTCTCGCTCTACACAACATCTCTAGGTTCTGTTATTCGCTCGTATGACTTCTCTTACCATTGTTATGCTGATGACACCCAGCTGGTCTTGTCATTTCTCCCCAGCGACACCGAAGTGGAGGCACGCATCGCTGTGTGCTTGGCTGACATCTCGCAGTGGATGACGACACACCACCTCAAGCTCAACCTGGACAAAACCAAGCTACTGTTCCTCCCGGGGAAGGGTTGCCCGCACAGAGACCTGTCCATCACCATTGACGATACCGCGGTGACACCAACTTGGACTGCGAGGAACCTGGGTGTGACCCTGGATGACCCAACTGTCGTTCTCAGCAAACATTTCATCGGTTACATGCTCCTGCAGATTCCTGCTGTACAACATCAGGAGGATTCGCTCCTTCCTCACTGACGAGATGGCGCAGGTGCTAATCCAGGCTCTTGTCATCTCCTGCCTGGACTACTGCAACTCACTACTTGCCGGAGCCCCGGCGTCGGCGATCAGACCTCTGGAGCTTGTCCAGAAAGCTGCAGCTCGCCTGGTGTTCAATCGCCCAAGTTCTCCCACACAACTTCCCTTCTCCGTTCTCTACACTGGCTACCTGTAAGAGCTCGCATCCAGTTTAAGACCCTGGTGCTAGCCTACAGGGCAGTGAAAGGAACTGCTCCTTCCTATCTCCAGGCCATGGTCAAGCCCTACACCCCTGCCCGACCACTTCGCTCTGCTGCGATTGGTTGCCCCGTCGCTCAGAGGTCTCTGTGGCCGATCGACCCGGTCACGGCTTTTTTCTGTCCTGGCCCCACAGTGGTGGAATGAACTCCCCACTGACATCAGGACAGCAGAGTCGCTGCCCATCTTTCATCAGGCTGAAAACTCACCTCTTCAAGAAGTGCTACCCTGAGCCTTCCACTGAGCACTTATTGTATTCATACTACTTTGTTGCACTTATTGTTTTCGTTTGCTTCTGCACTGTATGTTTGCTCTGGTTTATGCTTTTAGATGCTTGTTTAAAAAAGGAGATGCACTTATGACTAGTAGTTCTCTTGAATACCTATGTTGAATACACTTATTGTAAGTCGCTTTGGATAAAAGCATCTGCTAAATGACTAAGTTAACGCGTTATTATCGTGTTAACGCATTAATTTTTTTTATTATTATTAAGTGGACACTTTTAACACAAGAACCGGCCGGCAGGCAGCGAGTGGTGAACAGCTGTTTGTGTGGCGTCTCATCCGTCTCTTCCTGTTTCGTTCACCTACATTCCCCTGGGTCCCAAGTCCCTCCATGTACAGCTTATTATCACCCTCTATGTACCAACGTACATTTATAACAAATACCACACATATTACGGTAATCAGCGTTGCATATGTGTCTGACCAAAATACCAAAAAAAGCAAATTTTTATTATTAATAATTATGTTTTTAGAGTTTTTAAAAGTGTTTTTGTTTGGAATATGTATAATAAGCATATAATTTAGTTATCGCTACTGAGAATTTAACAAACATAGAAAAAAACATGACGTAGATAGGTTTGCAGTTTTCAAGGTGTATATTTCAAATTGCATCTATTACACACATGAAGATAAAGTTAACACCGGCTGAATATCTATTATCAGAATCATAACTGTATTTTAACTGCTACTGTGTAAAGGGAATACTGCTGTTAAAAAGCACCTTATTTGTTTAAAGTGTTTGCAAACCAAATGATATTGCACTTTTGTTCATATAGCAGTACTTTTAAAATAAAAGTGCGCAATACACTACTTTTTGAATTCATTATTGAATTTTGCGCATAACAATATATATATAATTTTTTTTTTCCACATTGCAAAAACTCGTTTTATTATTAACATGGAAAATACGGTGACTCTAAAACATAACCACATATCAATGCTACAGCCCCTTTTATTTAAAATTGTGTTCATTCCAGGTTTTCTTCATAATTATTTATATTGTGATATTGTACTACAAAAGATAAAAAAATATTGCTTTATTTCTAAATTAGTTTTTAACATCGAAAACAACTGTGCCATGTGTTCTGCCACAAAGCCACCCACTCCAGGACCTGCCGTCACTGAATGGGTAAGGTGTTGTTGTAATTAATTGTATTTGTGCATTTGTTAATGGATCCAAGTTTTTGTTTTGGCATTTTGTAGATTTAATTGAGAATGGACAGTAGAGGGCTGACAGGAAATGAGGGTAGAGAGAGAATGGGAATGTGATGTAAGAAAGGTCGCCATTCAGTCATATCAGTGATATTGCGGTTTACTCCTCTGCCACTAGGGCACCTCTTGTTTTAATCTTGGCTATGCAAACAAGATGGTGTACCTTCTTTTGAGATTCCAGGAATATGTGTGTAATTCCAAATTAACTAAATACATAGGACAAAGAGGCTTCATTGTCCATCACAGTCTCAAAGAACATTCTCCATCATCTGCACCAAGCCACTCTGATATGTCCATATACTCTGCCTTGCTCTTTTCCTTGCATTTACACCATGGCAGCTGGCAAATTCAGATTAAATAGGACCTGTCCTATTGTTGATTGTCAATCAATCAAAATAACATTTTTCAAGCTGTGACCATGACAATAACAAGGTCCCATTTGATTAAATAATGAAAACAATTTCAAATTTAAATAAAGTTTGCTTTTGGGGTGAATTCCTGTTTGAAGGAAAGTCTGTCGTTCTCAAACCAAGTTGTTTAAATTGTTCCTTTTTCAGATTCAGTGTGACAGATGTAACAGGTGGTTCCATGCAGACTACCTGCAGATGGAAAAATGCTTTTAAAAATAAAGAACAATGACTGGAAGTGCCACATACAGTATTTGTTATGCTTTTTGTCTCTTTTTATATGCCCCCTTGCTATATCTGTCTGTGTGAAGAGGGTGGTAAGATATAAGATATGTTTTGTGTTTCATGTTCTGGTTTTATCTTTTAAAGTTTTTCTTTGAAACAATTAGAAAGCAATGAATGTGTTCCAACTAAATCCAAAGACATTAGTTTTGGAACCATGCCTTTGATCACCACCACACTAAGGAGGTAGAGCTATATACAGGTGCATCTCAATGAATTAGAATATCATCGAAAAGTTAATTTATTTCAGTAATTCAATTCAAAAAGTGAAACTCATATATTATATAGATTCATTACACACAGGGTGATATATTTCAAGCATTTTATTTATTTTGATGATTATGGCTTACAGCTAATGAAAACCCAAAATTCAGTATCTCAGAAAATTACACAAGACCAATTAAAAAAAGGATTTTTAATACAGAAATGTTGGCCTACTGAAAAGTATGCACTCAATACTTGGTCGGGGCTCCTTTTACATGAATTGAGACTGTGGCACTGCTGAGGTGTTATGGAAGCCCAGGTTGCTTTGATAGGGGCCTTCAGCTCGTCTGCATTGACCAAGTATTGAGTGCATACTGTACATACTTTTCAGTAGGCCAACATTTCTGTATTAAAAATCCTTTTTTTAAATTGGTCTTATGTAATATTCTAATTTTCTGAGATACTGAATTTTGGGTTTTCATTAGCTGTACGCCATGACCTTCAAAATTAAAAGAAATAAACGCTTGAAAATATATCACCATATATCATGAATCTATATAATATATGAGTTTCACTTTTTGAATTAAATTACTGAAATAAATTAACTTTTCGATTATATTCTAATTCATTGAGAAGCACCCGTATGTCCAAAATGACACAAAAGACCAAAAATCCTAAATGTATGCTCCAACAAGCCTCTCCATCGTAATGTTTCAACAGACACACTAACCCCTGCGTGTAGTTATTCAATTTCGGTCCCTCTAGTAACAAAACGAGAGTTACCAGTCATGTCTAATCTGGATGAATGTGTGCTGCACAGTGTAGAGTATTGTTAACATAAGATGCATGTCCGAAGTCTTTAATATCAATCATGGTCGATGGGGGATAGCCTACAGAAATTGAATCACAAGTTAATCTGGGTGGATCACAGCTTCCCACAGCTGACAGTCATCTGTACGCGGTGTTTGAGCTCATGTGTTTAACTCACAGGCTATATGGATGCATAGACGGGTCTCAAATCGACTTGACATCAGATTAATAACGATATACGATACAAATATAAGACGGACAACAGAGCGTTTCTTAAACGATTTATTGACGTAAGTATTTTGAACAGGCATCGACACCAACCACCAACTTTCTCCTTCAGCCTCATTAACGAGTCGTACATTTTCCAGCAAACTGTTCCGTTTATATTCTTTCAAAAGAAACCGTAGAAACTACGTGAAAGAGAGAGGAGAAACGATCGAAATGTTTATATCCTGTTTATTCAACGTGGGCCCTGAAAGGCCACTCCTACGACACATCTGCTTTACGCACTCGAACATAAACCAGTTAATTCAAAACCATTTAATCTCGCACACCTGACGTGACCGAGGTTCCGCGGATAACGGCAAACTTGACCGCACAGAGTGGTTCGGTGGTCCCGCCATACGCTGCACTCCCTTTCCAGTGTATCAATGGACCCAGATAATATAATATTTGAATCAACTCTTATGTGACCGTGAACATATGAATCATTTTAGAATTAAAACACGCTGCAAAACCCACGTGGTGTTATCAAAGAGAACACATTTTACTTTAAGTGTAAATATTTTCTGTCGACTAGAAGCTGAGAGAACAGATCAGAAGAAGAAGAACAAGATTCATTGAATTAACCGAGTCTCACTCCAAACTACATAGAAACGTTATCAGCCGGAGCATGAACAGAAGAAATAAAGTGAACCAACCTGCTCTGTGTAACCGAAGCTGAGGGTTGAAAACAGCGTCCAGTAGTCTCCGTTGTCGCTCGTTCTCCTCTTTTAAAGCAGAAAGTTCCTCCTCGTGCTCTGCTATCGTTCTTTCAAACAGACCAAATATCTCTTCAGCAGCCGCAGTTAGTCGCTGGTTGACTAAACATCTCAGCATTTGGACTTTAGACATTTTCACTAAACCACAGAAACGTTTCCTCCAGACAAACTCCGGAAGATATACCGAGACGGACTGTTGTGCGTTAATAAAAGGTCCGAGTTGCACCAACAAGCTGTGAATATTTAGTTCCACATGTAGATACGAAAAGTATGTGGTAACAGTAACAGTTGTACTTGTATAATATAATTGATGAAATATATACTATAACAACGAAGCATAATAGCTATTTAAACATTAACGTAACATTTGTATATTCCATATCCACTCCCTTGTGTATGTATTTTAACAACTCTCACTTGATGTACTGTTTCTATTTTAAACTTTATGTTTATTGGTTGTTGACTTTTGGATATATATATTTCATATTCATTGGATTAAAAACTGACAGTTTAGAATCATTGTTTATAGAAGACTCCAACTCTGATAGAGTAGATGTTTACAAATGGTCACTGTTAACGTACAATCATGAAGAAATGCATGCTGGGTAGCTCCCGACGAGCAGATTAATACCTCACTAACACAAATCTGAACGAGATGCACACATGAAATCGTATGACAGCAGCCAGAGAGCTCTAATGACAGAATTCCATTATCTACTCTCTATTTTGGGTCAATACTGTAACTTTAATGCTGATTTAAGTGTTTTTTTCTTGTTTCGTACTTTGAGATATTCACTGAACTAGCAGCATTTTACTCTGAAATGATTATTTACTGTTCTTATGGCAATTAATAAGTGAGATAAGCACAATTATTATTTATTTGTTTTATTTATATTTTATTCTGTCAAATCAGTTATTAGATGTTGACTAACTGGAGCTCTTTATTGCGTTCATTTTGAAGGAAAAGAAATACCTCAAGCATTTCTTTCCCCTCAAGATGAATACCGCATTAAAGAGATTTTATTTTCTTTGATTTAGTGAATGAAGTTGATATTCACTGAATGCAGGAAAAACCTGCATCCAGCTTATTGGTGCATTAGCGCCACCTTCTGCTCCAGAGAGTGGATCAGACAATAGACTGACAATATTTCACACAAAACAAACAACATCAAAAAGTCTCGACACAAACACATTAACCTATATTTCATCCTCCATGTTGTACACTATAATATGTCGAGTCATAGTATAGTATGTCAAAAAAGTTGAAATATAAGTCATAATATAGTGTAGTGGCCATTTGTCGAATAAATCAAAATAAAACAAACAATAATCAAACGCCACTGATGCACCGTGGTCGGTATTTTACGCAGGCAGAAGAGAGTGTCCATGAAGGATTCCGATTTTCTTATTTATTTAGTAAAGCAAACAAAACAAGCAAACAAACAAAAGAACAAAGAAAACTCCTGTCGTGCTGTCTCTCCTGTGCTGGTAAAAACTATAAGCTCACCCCGGTGCATGCTGGTCCTATCTTTCTACTCATATATATATATATATATATATATATATATATATATATATATAGCCACAGGTGCCCACAGTAATTACCCAAACAACAAAAATAATATAACTAAACAACTTACTATTAAAGAGAAAAAGCAATCTTAATATATCAAACATCTAGAATTATTAAACAATACTACTTATTAATTAAATAACAAAATACTAATGTAAAATGAATAGCTCCAACACATACTTTTACTTAAGGTTTGAATGGAGGACTTTTAATTGTAGTGGAGTATTTTCACAGTGTGGTATTAGTACTTTTACTTTAATAAAAGATCTGAGTACTTCTTCACTGCATAAATCATACCATCATTTCCATCATTGTTCTTTTACAGGTGTTGATGCAACTGTATGATCACTTAGAGACCGCAATTTGTTGAATTGTATGACGTTATACAAACAGGTGTTTCTATTATTTAGTCCACCCCACTGCCATTATCTCCACTGTGTAAACCAAAAAATGATTAGATGTTCTTCTGTTGATTCCTCTTCCTTTAGCTGGTGTTGCCGCCCCATATCCTGTCTCTCCTGTCTCAGGTTTCTTAGGACCATCCGTGTAAAATCACGATACTCTTTAATTACATAACATTCAACTGCACTTACCAAATCAACTTCATCTTTTTCTTTCCTTTTCAAACTAACAAATACCAGTCTATGTCAGGCCACACAAGCGTCCATGGAGCCACCACCGGGTAAACTACAGAGGGGCTTATCCTCCGATCAAACACTTCAAATTCTCTTGCAATGTCATTGTCTACCCGACGAAAGTGATCCCTCTGACTCCTCCCACTCTCCCAGACCACCTGCAACGCTCCTTTTGCAGGGTGAGAATCATTGTGTCCCTATAAATTAGCCCAGTAGTTTGCCATCAGTTGCTTTCTCCTTAAATCCAGCAGCGTGTCTCCCATTTCTACCTATAGGGCAGGTTCTGCTGCAACTTGATGGGTAACCTACAAAATAAAAGCCTCTATAAATGATTCCCATCTTAAGTTACCTTCCATCTTTTCCATATGTAATGGATGTGGGTTGGACATGGAAAAGAGAAAACTCAATTGATTGTTTTCCAACATTTATTTACTTCTGCAGAAGACAAAATTCAACCCATTAACTGCCTTCTGATCTTTTTCTGCACCTCTGCTCCCTCAGCAATAAGTAAAATGACAATGTGTTATTTCATTCTTGTTTTTTTACATTTAGATACATTATTTTGATATTACAGTATGTACTAAGCTCAGGATGCACATTACTAGAAAAGGGATATTAAAATGACCAGGAAAACATCTAACCTAAATCATAACAGCACATTTCCTCAAAACCATTAAAAACAATATATACACACAACAGGAAAAACAGGGACACCTGGTGGGTAAAGTGAAAAGGTGCGTAGGACTGGGTGACTAACAGAGACAGCAGAAACTATAACATTACACAAAAGGAAAACACATACTTGCAGAAGTCAATGCATAAACACATTAATTGCATTCTGGTATTTTTCTGCAATTCTGGATCTAAACATGCAAAATAACTTCACACAAGAAGATATTTACATCAGCAAATCAGCAAAACTTATTTTAACGGTAAAAACAACACTATAAAGATGGGTAACATTATAATATTAACAGAAAGCAATGTGTCTTAAATGTTACACCCTTCCAATAAATCACCTTAACGTGGTTTAGGGCCGTGTGTGTGACCTGTGACATGGGTTCTCAGACCAAGAATTCACTCACCATCTGAAAAGAGTTGTGGCAGCTGGCCCGAAAAAAGGGAAACCGGGGCCCCTTTCTGGAGCCAGACCTTGGAGTGGAGCTTGCTGGTGAGGGTCTGGTTTCCGGGACATGAGACATATGGTTCGACCAGGAACAACCCGAAAAATCTACATTGAGCCTCCGCCCTATGGGCCCACCGCTCGAAGGGATATGCGGAGGGGTGATTGGGTAAAAGGGTTAAAGGGGTTTGTTTCCTGTGTGAGTTTTCATGTGTGTCTTTAAATTTGAACAATTGTTAAAATATTTCTTACAAACTGAGCAGCTGAAAGGTTTCTCTCCTGTGTGGATTCTCATGTGTGTCTTTAAATTTGAACAATTGTTAAAATATTTCTTACAAACTGAGCAGCTGAAAGGTTTCTCTCCTGTGTGGATTCTCGTGTGTGTCTTTAAAGTTGTACAATTGGTAAAAGATTTCTTACAAACTGAGCAGCTGAAAGGTTTCTCTCCTGTGTGGATTCTCATGTGTGTCTGTAAATTTGAACAATCGTTAAAAGATTTCTTACAAACTGAGCAGCTGAAAGGTTTCTCTCCTGTGTGTATTCTCATGTGTTTCTTCAGATCTCCACTTCTGCCAGTTGTTTTCCCACACTCGGAGCATGTAAACAGTTTCTCACCAGCACTACATCTTGAATCACTGACATGGACTTCATCAGGTTTCAAAGAGTTTAAACCTGACTGAGGTTCTCTGGTCTCCTTCCAATCATCACAGTCATCAGTGTCAGAAGATTCTCCAGTCTTGTCATCAGTATCTGGTTCTGGATGTATATCTGGATCCGAGTTCCTGCCAGGTTCTGGACCTCCACAGTCCTCTCCATCAGCATCTGTTTCCATCTGTTCAGTTTGTCTTTGATGAAGCTGTGAGGACTGAGCTTCCTCTTCATCATCTTCAGTCTTCACAGGAGTGAATGAGAACTTGACATCAGCCTCCTCCAGACCTTGAAGCTGCTCTCCCTCCTGACTGGGGCAGAGTTCCTCCTGCTCCTCTTTAATGTGTGGGGGCTCTGGGTCCTCCTGTTCCTCTTTCATGTGTGGGGGCTCTGGGTCCTCCTGTTCCTCTTTCATGTATGGGAGCTCTGTGTCCTCCTGTTCCTCTTTAATGTGTGGGGGCTCTGGGTCCTCCTGTTCCTCTTTCATGTGTGGGGACTCTGGGTCCTCCTGTTCCTCTTTCATGTGTGGGGGCTCTGGGTCCTCCTGTTCCTCTTTCATGTGTGGGAGCTCTGGTTCCTCCTGTTCCTCTTTAATGTGTGGGGGCTCAGGGTCCTCCTGTTCCTCTTTAATGTGTGGGGGCTCTGGGTCCTCCTGTTCCTCTTTCATGTGTGGGAGCTCTGGGTCCTCCTGTTCCTCTTTCATGTGTGGGGGCTCTGGGTCCTCCTGTTCCTCTTTAATGTGTGGGGGCTCAGGGTCCTCCTGTTCCTCTTTAATGTGTGGCGGCTCTGGGTCCTCCTGTTCCTCTTTCATGTGTGGGGGCTCTGGGTCCTCCTGGTCCAGACTGGAGCTCCACTCCTGCTGCTCAGGGGGAACCTCTTCTTTAACCACCAACAGCTGCTGGACGTCTGCAGGAAAGCAATAAACACACAGAGACGTTACAAAGAAATATTAGTATTGAGCAAATAGTCTCCTGTAGATACACTTTTTTTCCTGCCATCATTCCCTCTTACACTCCCTGTGCACAGTTAACTGACATGCCGACACAAATTGTAAAGACACAACGCACCAGCAGCAATGAGGTCATCAATAGTTTACATGGCAACATTTTTTGGCACTACCAACATTGTTAAGAAGTATTCAAAGAACCTGCATCCTCCATTAAGTGCGGCTGAGATCTGATCATGTCGGCAGTTATAGTTGACTAATGTACGTAGACCTGCCACCGTAGAAACAGTGGATAGAACCTTCAGAAGCAGCCACAACGTAACCGTGGACGTGCATCATCGGTGCGCTCCGTTTCTGAACCAATAGCACTCCACCTTGGTAGTCAGCCGTAGAGAACATCCATGTAAAGATGATGAAACTGAAATGTGACAATAACAACAATGACACAATCTGAACTAATAAACTTCATCTAGAGACTGCTCTCAGGAACCTAGAGGTCAAGGTTGAACCTCCCCACCCCCCTGGTCCCAGGGTGGTCCCTGTTATTATTGATATATTTTAAATAATCCTATTGATGTTAATAATTGTATGATTATCAATAATTTATGGAAGAATTAAATAGACTATGGCCCTTTCTCAATATGCGTACTTCTCTGTACTTGTGAACTCGTGGACTTGTGAAATGTCATCAGTCTCAGCCCAAGTACTTATCCAATTCAAAGTTCACATCAAGCCAGGTCCAAATGCCCGGATGTAGTTTGCTCCGCCCATTTTACCGGGGATGCATCGGAGTTGACTTGTCTAGACTTGGGACAGCCAAATATCCCAGAATGCATTTTGCACCAGCCAAGTGCAAGTATATATATATATATATATATATATATATATATAAGCCAAGTATATATATATATATATATATATATATAAGTTCCGGTGTCATCCTGAGATCAGTCCTTTTTTATCTTCTCGCTACGCAGGTTAACTACCATGGTAGTAGAAACTAAACAAGAATAAGAAATTCTTTTGTCTACGATCAAGACATATTAGAGTTTGTCGCGGTAGCCTTGTGACCACCGGCCGGAGTTGCGGATCTTCACCCTCCAAAGGCTGCGACAAGCTGTCCCTCTTAGGAGGGAACGGCGTGTTTCGCCATCCGGACCATCGAGCCCCGGACTCAGCCTGATAAGGGCCACCAAAATCGCAAAGACAGCAATCTGTGAGATCGATTAACATTGTTTTTCCATTACCATTGTTCGTTTTTCCACGGTTGGCAGAGCGCTTCTGCTCTAGCTAATCGAGTGGCGTGCTAACGTAAGCGTAGAGTTACACTGTCGGGCCGCCCTTCACAGTTAACAGAGTGTTCCCGCTCAAGCAAACCTGATGAGATACTAGTTGGACTAGATCGACGTTGACATTGTGTCCATTGATTCCTTACACGGCTATCACAGTTAGCAGGGTGCCCTCGCTCAGGCTAACTGGTAGGACACCAAGAGTTACAGGAACGGTCCAAGTGAAGAGAGTGTCCTCTCACTGTAAGGACCGGGTTTTTTTTGGCCCGTTTCCACAGTGGCAGAGTGCTCTGGCTCATGCTATCTGGTGGGACACCAATATCTGCAGTAAATATCCTAGTGAAGAGAGTGTCCTCACTCCCCTCTCACTGACTGTCACCTGCCTGTTCTCACAACATTCAGCAGGGTGTTCCCACTCAGACTGACCTAGCAGCCTGCATCAACTAGTGGCAAAGGTTCCTCCAGAATCGCGGCCATGTTTGACTCTCCCGGCTGTAGGACCTGTATGGCTCCTCTTCAGCCTGAGGATGGCCATGACCTCTGATCCTCTTGCCTTGGCCTTGAGCATCTGAGGGAGGGCCTCTCGGAGAACCCATGCATGAACTGTGGCATCATGCCTCGAGCTTTAAGGGCTGCTAGGCTCGTGGAGGCGGAACACCTGATGGGTGTGGTCGACCTCGCCCTGTCAGGGCAGGTGAATCCAGCCCAACCTACCCATTCCAAACACAGGCCCACAGAAGCCGCAGGGGCTCCCCCCAAGAGGGCTAAGTCCAGCAGGCTGTCTTCTAGAGTGGATCTGCTGACCGCTGAGCTAGCTCAAATGAAGTCGCTTCTCCTGAACAAATGCAATACATAAATGCACTTCAGCTCCTGCCACCAGACTGTCTTTTACGTACACACTAGCTAGCCTAGCTTGTGCCGCTAACGTCAGCTAACAGCTAACTTCATTCATTCAGCAACATTCATGCAAATATGCTAAACTGGCTGAAATCGCGGAAACTGTCAGGTGGGACATCTGAAGCTATCAGTCATAAAAGAGGAGAGGGACAGAGAGAGAGTGAGGAATCGGAGGCGAGAGAAACGGAGAGGTGCGTTGGGGAGAAACCGGGAGAAGAAATCGTGCGGGAGTCAGAGAAAGATGAGACGGAGGAGACCGAAGATGAGATGGAGGAGACCGAAAAGGAGGAAGGGATAGCACAGACAAATCGGGAGCAAATAGGCCCATCGCGGAGTCAAGGTGAAAAAAGAGGAAACGAGAGTGAGCATCAGACTGGGGAAAAAAGAGGGAAAATGATCTGGGTCTGGGCTTCACTTGGATTGGCAATGCAGATTGCCCAAAGCCACAGTGCGTGGTGTGCAGTGAGGTTCTGGCTAACAGCTGTCTGAAGCCCTCTTATTTACGTCGCCACCTGAACACCAAGCATGCCAGTGCAAGTCAAAAGCCCCTTACATTTTTTATATCGAAATTGGAGGAGTTACAAAACAGCCAAAAACAACTGCAGTCTCATTCATGTGTTGGGTGTACAAAAAACGCACTACGGGCTTCATATCTGGTCAGTTACAGAATAGGAAGAAAGGGGCTACCTCACACAATCGCCGAAGACGTGTGCTTGCCAGCTGCCAAAGAGATGGTGGAATGTATGATTGGAGAGAGAGAAGCAAAACAGTTGGACATGATCCCGGTGTCCAACAACACTGTGTCGCGCCGCATCGATGCTTTGTCCGAAGACATCCTGGCTACATTAGTTGGTCGCGTGAAGAAGAGTGAGTTTTACTCTCTGCAAGTAGACGAGTCTACAGAAGTGGCCAATCTGGCCAATCTTCTGGTGTACGTCAGTTACCTTTTCGAAGGCACGGTGCAGGAAGATTTTTTTGTTCTGTCGGCCCCTTGCTACCCAGACAGGACAAGACATCTTCAGTTGCCCCTTTGTTCGGTTTGTGTTCACACTGCAACATTTAACGGCGGACTCTGGGTCAGGATGCCCTGGCTCACACGTGGCCAGAGGGGCTTCTTTATGCCTTTCCACCATTCCCGCTGATCTTGCCAACGCTTCTCAGAGTTCTTCAACAGGGCCACAGACTCTTGCTAGTGGCCCCCTTATGGCCAGCCAGGACTTCTCCCTACTGCACAGACTCTGCTGCAGGACACCCTGGCGCCTCCCCGACAGGAGGGATGCACTTTTTGGAGATGCCAAACTTAAACTTTTGTTATGTTCAGGAGAGCTACGGTCTCTTATAAGAGAGCTGGTTCCCCGTAATTAAATATTTACCACCTTGCATAAACATGTTGACAGCTGAAACAATTTACGAACTGAATACCTTTATTATAAAATCAAATATCAAGTTATTCAAACAATAAAAATCAGTACTATCACATACATTTAACAAACTGTAGCCACAGGATGAAAACCGTGTGAATTAAGTACAAAACAAAACTATAAAGAAAACATTTAAAGGTGCTGAATTACAAACTCAGAACAAATATATGATTGAAGGATTGCCTCCGCACGGCTCTCAATATGGCAACAAGGGTGCAACAGTTCACACAACAACAACAGTGCTGACAGAGCTAACAATGTTGAGCTTGGAACGGCGTTATCAGCTGTAAATATTGGCAACATTTGACAACAAATCAGGTAATTCAATCCACCGTTACTTAATTTACTTATCTTAAACAATTTTGATCTCAAGAGTATATAAGATTATACATTAATGAATTAATGAAAAATCATTTGAAAATTATCTTTAAATGAACACTTTAATGCTGCAAGTACCTCAAAAACGTCAAGTACAATACTTAAGTTAATGTACTTAGTTACATTCCACCACCGCTAAAAGAAGAGCACAAAGTTCTTCATAGAACTAGCCTCTTGATTTTGGTCTCAAAATGCACCAGATTGATGCATTTAACTTTAAAATGTACAACATTTTCTTCCAGGTGAGCGTGCCCCGGACCCCTCTAGAAAACCAACACTAACTAGAAAATAAAAACTCAGTCTACTGGATCAAACTAAAGACAGTACTAAGCTCCCTGCCAACGTGAGGAGGCGTCACCTTAAACAAAGCATGGATCTCTCAGAGCAATCAAGGTTTATTGTGTCACTGATCGCAAGTGGGGGCTAATTGTGTGCGAGGACAGGGTTTTGAGGGAAACAATTAAAAATCTGAAGGTGGAATGAATAAGCAACGCTCTCAAATTAAAACATTCTTTTGAATAAAGATTGGAAAAAAGGACCGTATTTCTTCCCCTGCGTTATGTGCCATGTGGTGTGTCAGATTTACCTTTTGTATACAAACGGAACCACTAAAGTCGGTTGTCTCTTGTATGAGTAATCATGTGTGACTTCAGAGCTGAATTGTGCCGAAATCTTTTATCGCACACTGAGCAGCTGAAAGGTTTCTCTCCTGTGTGGGTTCTCATGTGTGACTGTAAATTTGAACAATGGTTAAAAGATTCCTTACAGACTGAGCAGCTGAAAGGTTTCTCTCCTGTGTGGATTCTCATATGTGTCTTTAAAGTTGAACAATGGTTAAAAGATTCCTTACAGACTGAGCAGCTGAAAGGTTTCTCTCCTGTGTGGATTCTCATGTGTGTCTTTAAAGTTGAACCCTGGTTAAAAGATTTCTTACAAACTGAGCAGATGAAAGGATTCTCTCCTGTGTGGATTCTCATGTGTGTCTTTAAATGTGAACCCCGGTTAAAAGATTTCTTACAAACTGAGCAGCTGAAAGGTTTCTCTCCTGTGTGGATTCTCATGTGTGTCTTTAAATGTGAACCCCGGTTAAAAGATTTCTTACAAACTTTGCAGCTGAAAGGTTTCTCTCCTGTGTGGATTATCATGTATCTCTTCAGATTTCCACTTGTGCCAGTTATTTTCCCAGACTCAGAGCATGTAAATAGTTTCTCACCAGCACTACATCTTGAATCACTGACATGGACTTCATCAGGTTTCACAGAGTTTAGACCTGACTGAGTTTCTCTGGTCTTCTTCCAATCACCAGTGTCAGAAGATTCACCAGTCTTCTCATCAGTATCTGGTTCTGGATGTCTGTCTGGTTCTGGTCCTCCACAGTCCTCTCCATCAGCTTCTGTTTCCATATGTTCGGTTTGTCTTTGATGAAGCTGTGAGGACTGAGCTTCCTCTTCATCATCTTCACTCTTCACAGGAGTGAATGAGAACTTGACATCAGCCACCTCCAGACCTTGAAGCTGCTCTCCCTCCTGACTGGTCCAGAGGTCCTCCTGTTCCTCTTTAATGTGTGGGGACTCTGGGTCCTCCTGGTCCAGACTGGAGCTCCACTCCTGCTGCTCAGGGGGAACCTCTTCTTTAACCACCAACAGCTGCTGGACGTCTGCAGGAAAGCAATAAACACACAGAGACGTTACAAAGAAATATTAGTATTGAGCAAATAGTCTCCTGTAGATACACTTTTTTCCTGCCATCATTCCCTCTTACACTCCCTGTGCACAGTTACCAAACAGATATGCCGACACAAATTGTAAGACACAACGCACCAGCAGCAATGAGGTCATCAATAGTTTACATGGCAAAAAATTGTGGCACTACCCAACATTGTTAAGAAGTATTCAAAGAACCTGCATCCTCCATTAAGTCCAGCTGAGATTTGATCATGTGGGCAGTTATAGTTGACTAATGTACGCTGCACCCCCTTTCCAGTGTATCAATGGATACAGATAATATAATATTTTAATAAACTCTTATGTGAACATGAACATATTAATCATTTTAGAATTCAACATGCTGCAAAATTCACGTGATGTTATCAAAGACATACTTGCAAACTCATGAGGTGAAAAAGGTGTCAAAATGTAGCATTTAAAAGCTTTAAAATGTAGCATTCTGGTGTACTCTGAGAAGAAAATTAAGTGATAAGATAATTTACTTTAAGCAAAAAGCTAATTAGTTTACTAAACAGTTATTAATCAGTATTTCAGTTCTAGTTGAACAGCTGACTAGTTAGCTTTTTTTCCCCCAATCAATATTATTATTATTATTATTATTAACCTTTAGACAAAATCCATTGAGACCGAGGTCTCATTTTCAAAAGTTTGTCATAAAAAACAAAGATAGCAAGAGTAGCGAGAACCATCTCCTGTACAAAATAAAGTTATTAGTTTTCATTGAACCCTGTTACTGTATGGCTTCATATTGACTTCTACTGTTAGGCTTCATATTAACTTTTACTGTATGGCTTCATATTAAGACTTAATATACTTCCACTAATACTGTAAAGCTGTTAGAATTGTGGCCTATCTTCCATTTGCAATTAATATGAATTAAATCCAGTTCAATTATTTAAATTAAAATGATAATCTACTCTGGCTAAGGTAGCTTATCAAGAGTAAAATAATAGCTGTGATCTATACACACCTCTGCATTAGTAACCCGCTGAAATGAAGATACAGGCACCTTAACCCTCTCTTTCATTACTTTAGGACTGTTAGTCCACTGGCTGTGATCATTACAGTGAACAGTGTCTGGCAGTGTGAAGAGAGGGCACGTGAGCCCTTGTTGCTGTAGTTCATCTCTTGGAGCAGAGGCTGCATTTCGCATACCCTGCCTTATCAATGTATTTAAAATACTGTGACAGCGGGAAGCTGTACTGCTCTCCCTTCACGTCTGTTTAGACCTCCACCTTTATCCAGGCCCAGCTCCACTCACATCTCAGCCCTGGGTCAAGCTGCGCTACACAAACAGCCTCCTCTCCCTGAAGCTCTTTGACCACATCATCTCATCAGGCCTCATTTTTCGTGGTCATGAAAGTTATTACGAACACGAAATCATCCTCATTCTACTTTGAGTTAAAAAAAACAACCTGCAACCAGATCCGCCGGTGTTCCGGTTTAACGTTAGTGAGTGACCACGTGAACTGAACCGGTGTTACGTCCCTACTGGTTTTCAAACCTACTGGTTTCCCTTCAGTGCGCAGTCTCTGTCGACAGATTCGCCAAACATTCACAAACGTATTCCTGGAGATCGATAAAACATATCTCATATCCATTGGGGGGATTACGATTGTATAAGTGAGCACTACATCACAGCCACGTATGAAGAAATACATTGAAGAAAATATATTTATGGAAAGATCGCAGTGACCTGGATTCGAACTCTGTCAAGCAAAACATTAATAAATCTAAAGGTCACGCTACACGATCCGCCACTTGCTCTTAATGAAGTGTCAGTCATTCAGTTATTTATCCATTCAGTCATACCTCGTCAGTGTCCAGGGAACGTTTGGGTTTAGGGTGAACTGAAACCACTGGTTACTTTGGGCGTCTCTTCGGACACTTACAAACATATTTATCAATGCTTTTCAAATGTATAGTGTTCACGCCCAGGTTTTTCTAAATTATATTCAGATTATTATAATAGTAAAAATAATAATGATGATAAACTTTATTTACATATTACACAAGTTTAAAAAGTGCTTCAGACGTAAAAACGAAAATTCACCGTGCAAAATTCAGGATCAAGCAATCACGTAATGTTAATTAGAAACATCAGCATAAAAGAACAATGGGGTTAATACGACATTTGGTAGAAAATAATTTCGTACATCTAGCAAACAAACAAACAAATAAGCACCGATGGACCCTCAGAGTGAAATAATTGCTTGAGTTCAAGCAAAGCAACATCTATCTGACATATTTCAACTAAGATGAGCGATACGTTCTTAAGCTTATGGTATTATTTACATTATTCAATATCAGAGTTCAATAGTTTCACTTTGTTAGATTGCCCAATGTGATGCCTGTCAGAAAAAGAGGACCTCTATGAAGGAGACAATTCAGTATAACCCGTAGAGGTGAATAAACTTTCAATTTAACATGTTGTATGGAATCTTGTTGGTGTTAAGCTTTGGTTTGCATTCTAAGGTGACTGAGCCCTTCAAACTAGTCTGGATGGATCTTGTTGGCAAGCAACAATTAACCAACAATGGTTATGTATACATCCGTGTGATGGTGGACTACTTCACAAAGTGGCTAGAAGTCTACCCTCCAAGAACTAAGAGAGCTGAAGTGACATTGTGCATAATGGATAATTTTTCGTAAGTATGGCGCCCCAAAACGTATCCTGACCGACCGTGGCAAAGAATTATTGTTATTGTTATTGTTATTATTGCTGCAATTATTTAGTGTATTTTCACAGTACGATCGTCACTGTATAATTATCACTAAAGTACATTTGATTTTGTCAAAATGCGTTGGTGGTGTATAGTCGAAGCCTCGCGAAAAAGCATTGATAAATATGTTTGGAAGTGTTCGAAGAGACGCCCAAAGTAACCAGTGGTTTCAGTTCACCCTAAACCCAAACGTTCCCTGGACACTGACGAGGTATGACTTAATGGATAATAACTGAATGCCCAATACTTCATTAAGAGCAAGTGGCGGATCACGTAGCGTGACCGTCTTTGGATTTTGTAGTATCTTGGATACTTCCGGTTCAGGTAACCGTCATGTTGTGATGATGTCAGCAAGGTGCGCCAGAGAGTGTAAAAAATATGGTACAATAAAGATGGACGCCCACCGCGCCCTATGAGACAAATTGGTATCATTCGTTTTACTTAGACACTTAAATGTCAGTAGAAACAGAATATTACAGATGTATTACTGTTCTGCTTGACAGAGTTCAAATCCAGGTCACTGCGATCTTTCCATAAATATATTTTCTTCAATGTATTTCTTCATACGTGGCTGTGATGTAGTGCTCACTTATACAATCGTAATCCCCGCAATGGATACGAGATATGTTTTATAGATCTCCAGCAATATGTTTGTGAATGTTTGACGAATCTGGAGACAGAGGCAGAAAACAGCTGCTGCTGTTAAGCGAACACAACACACGCAAGGAAGAGAAACCAGTAGGTTTGAAAACCAGTAGGGACGTAACACCGGCTCACTTGACCGCAGTTGCAAACCCCACGTGGTGTTATCAAAGAGAACAAACTTTACTTTAAGTGTAAATATTTTCTGTCATCTAGAAGCTGAGAGAACAGATCAGAAGAAGAAGAAAGATTCATTGAATCAACAGAGTCTCACTCCAAACTACATAGAAACGTTATCAGCCGGAGCATGAACAGAAGAAATAAAGTGAACCAACCTGCTCTGTGTAACAGCAGCTGAGGGTTGAAAACAGCGTCCAGTAGTCTCCGTTGTCGCTCGTTCTCCTCTTTTAAAGCAGAACGTTCCTCCTCGTGCTCTGCTATCGTTCTTTCAAACAGACCAAATATCTCTTCGGCAGCCGCAGTTAGTCGCTGGTTGACTAAACATCTCAGCATTTGGACTTTAGACATTTTCACTAAACCACAGAAACGTTTCCTCCAGACAAACTCCGGAAGATATACCGAGACGGACTGTTGTGCATTAATAAACGGTCCGAGTAGCACCAACATGCTTGTGAACATTTAGTTCCACATGTAGATACACAAAGTATGTGGTGACCGTAACAATTGTACTTGTATGATATAGTTGATAAAATATATACTATTATAACGAAGCATAGTAACTATTTAAACATTACCATACCGTTTGTCTTTTCCATATCTACACCCTTGTATATGTATTAGTTGTTGACTCTGGCTTCTGTTTTTTTCTTCAGTACTTTATTTTCATTTTGGATATATATATTTTATATTCATTGGATTAAAAACTGACAGTTTATAATCATTGTTTATAGAAGACTCCAACTCTGATAGAGTAGATGTTTACAAATGGTCACTGTTAACGTACAATCATGAAGAAATGGATGCTGGGTAGCTCCCGACTAGCATTTTTATACCTCACTAACACAAATCTGAACGAGACGCACACATGGAATCGTATGACAGCAGCCAAAGAGCTCTAATGACAGAATTCCATTATCTACTCTCTATTTTGGGTCAAGACTGTAACTTTAATGCTGATGCAAGTGTTTTTTTTATTGTTTTGTACTTTATATAAATGTGAAATTCACTGAATTAGCAGCATTTTACTCTGAAATTATTATTTACTGCTCTTATGGTAATTAAAAAGTGAGATAAGTACAATTATTATTTATTCATTGTTTTATTTATTTATATTTTATTCTATTGCATCAGTTATTAGATGTTGACTAACTGGAGCTCTTTATTGCATTCATTTTGAAGGAAAACAAATACCTCAAGCATTTCTTTCCCCTCAAGATGAATACCGCATTAAAGAGATTTTATTGTCTTTGATTTAGTAAATAAAGTTGATATTCACTGAATGCAGGAAAAACCTGCATTCGGTTTATTGGTGCATTAGCGCCACCTTCTGCTCCGGAGAGTGGATCAGACAATAGACTGACAATATTTCACACTAAACAAACAAAATCTCCACACATACCGCATTAACCTATATTTTATCCTCCATGTTTTACACTATAGTATGTCGAGTCATAGTATAGCATGTCGAAGAAAGTCATACAAAGTAATTGTAGACTACACCTATAAAGTCTAAGACTCAGTACTCCAGACTGTCCTACTTTCTGCCAACGACGACATTCCTGCTGCACAGTCACTGGATTCTTTACATAGCTTAAGGTGAGTATGTATTTACACAGTTATGTGTTGTGTAGTGAGATTTCCATTCGAGAAGGTTTGTACTTTATTCACTCAATTAAAAATATCTGCTCAGGTGATACAAGCATCCACAAAAGCGCATGTCCTCTTTGGATGTGACCTTAATTTGACTTAAATTAAAAACAAATCGTGAAGGAGGTGAGCAGCATCCTCCACCTTCTCTTTAACTACCTCCACCTGGACATGGTGCACTGCGGCCTGAAGGGGGCAGTAGATGGCAGTGGTGGAAGAAGGACTCTGGTCTATTTCTTGTATGAAAGAAGTAATTCACCAGTGTGTAGAAATACTCAAAATCGTTCTTACAAAAAAAGTACAACTTTTACACCTCGTATCTCCAGATGTGTTGATGTTGAATGTTTGTGATAAACTGAAGGATCAAATGTTCCTTTATGTGTTGATAAAATCCTCCCACTTCTTCAGATAAATAAACTCTTTAAAAAGACTCTTGGATCAGCTGGAAAATACATCGTCACAAAGCTGAAAACAGGTTTGTTCTTTTCTGGAGATACGAGGTTCTCACAGGACAGAGATGCTACCAACATGATTTTATAGAATAAGATGCATTGATGTAGATTAAACTAGTTAAAAACATGCACCGACGAGGATCATTTTACTGCACAATGAGTACTTTTACATTGAAGTACATTTTTGCTGATACATACTTTTACTTAAGGTTTGAATGGAGGACTTTAATTGTAGTGGAGTATTTTCACAGTGTGGTATTAGTACTTTTACTTTAGTAAAATATCTGAGTACTTCTTCACTGCATAAATCCTACCATAATTTCCATCATTGTTTTTTTACAGGTGTTGATGCAACTGTATGGTCACTTAGAGACCGCCGTTTGTTGAACTGTATGACGTTATACAAACAGGTGTTTCTATTATTTAGTCCACCCCATTTATATCAATGAGGGTTGGCTAAATAACAGAAGCTCTGTATAAAAAAATACAAGCCTAGGACTGCAACTTTGATCCTTGAATGGAGCATAACTCCTCCGTGTTTATTATACATGTGGAATTTAGTTCAAGGATGAGTCTGTTCCTAGAATTACTATCATAACCAGCTGATCCACACTTGAAGACGGTTTAGTCTACACCTATACATTCCTAGCCTGTGGCAATCACCCTTTTACCATTTCCCTGCATTTCCATCATATCCTATAAAAAACAAAACCTGTGTTCCTTCAGAAAGCTAACAGTACCCTCACCTGTGCTCCCTCACCCAGACTCAGTACTCCTTTTAAAACCTTCTGGGCCTGAGCGAGCCCCATTTGGGGAACTAGTGGTACCGAGCGGTACCGTAGAAAGCAATTTTCAGAAACAAATATAATAATCCTACAACCATGTTGCATACCGGCTTAACGAAGAACTTCTGATGAACAGAACCATGTATAACATTTTACACACTGAAAACATAATTAAACACGATCTACCAGAACCTACAACAACAGCTACCAAAATATCGTGTTTTTTTCGCCTTCATTTGGCGAGATATGCACTCCGTTTAATGCTCCGAACACGAAGCTAGACGCTACCATAGCCGATGTTGCTATTAAACAGCATAAGCATTCGACACAGAATCGATCGCAACATTCAGATTTACTCTCCGTCAAACCGTTCAAAAGATACAATCGAACAAGCACACAAAACCACGCCATACAGCCCGCAGAAATATTCATAAAACTCACTCACTTTGAGATGAATCATGAAGAAATAGCATCCATTATCCATTTTTACCGTTGAAACCTACTTCGTCTATCTGTTTCCTGTCTAATTCAACTGTTTCCTGAAGAAAGGGGGGTCAAACAAGGCTGGGGGAGCACATTTCACATTTGGGGAATTCGGTTTTTACGCAGGCTCCGCTCGCGGGTAACTGGATTTTACGTAAAACTATTCTGTCAATCAAAACCTTGTTGCCACCACTGCATTGGCTAGATCCTAAGGCGTGTTTAGGGGTCTCATGGTATGGGATTGACCAACCACAGGCTTACTTATGGGCATTCACACACACGCAAAAGCGCATGCTGCCGTAGGTCGGCGGCCCTTAGAGGCTTTGGAGAGGATTCTAGCTCTCAAAAATGATGCCAGACTGCTGTATGTGATAGATTGTGCATGTACAAGGATAAAGGAAGTTAAATATATAGTTATTTAGGTTATAAAAGTACAATGGAACAGCTGGAGAAGCGGTTTCCCAAATGACGACCTTTCGTGACCTCTCGTACGTTTATCTCTCTAGCTCTGGCCTACTTCACTCTATTCACTCCAATTCTTTTTTGTATGACTACTGCCATTCTTTGCTATGATGCTGGGTGGTTTTTAGGCTTTACTGGGGCCTCATTTAATATAGTATTATCAATAATAGTGCTTTTTCACCAGGCGAACCTGACTTTTTCAAAGTGGAGCTGTGTTCCATCTTCATTTGCTATTAAGTAGTAACATATACACAATATTTACACCTCTCACCAAAGCTCACCCACTTGAGTGTTATTAATTAATTGAAATTCTTCAAATAGACCTTGTAGTTAGAGAGTAAGGCCCCTTTGAGTATGGGAATAGTATTTTCGAGCAGAAGCCAAAAAAAGGGCGAGGGCCCGATGTGTATTCATGCACCCCTTTTTTGCCACACTGGGTTGATTCTTTTCCCCAAATAATACACTTGACGTCAGCTTTACTGACACTAATGTGCATATCTGTGTTTCCTGTCTTTAAAGACCTCTTTGCCAACTCATCCACCCTCTCATTCCCACTCACCCCTACATGCGCTGGAACCCACAGGAATTCAACCTGACCTCCCTGATTAGTTATTCTTCTGGTTGACTGGAGGACTTCATGCAGTATATGGGGCGACTGGTAGAGCAGGGTCGAATCAGAGGATCGGCGGATCGATCCCCGGCTCTGCTAGTCTGTGTCCTCGATGCCAACAGTGTCTGAATGTTCTATGAATGTTAGTTAGGCCTGATGGGCAGGTGGCACCTTGCATGGTAGCCCCTGCTATCAGTGTGTGAATGGGTGAATGATGACATGTAGTGTTAAAGTGCTTTGAGTGGTCAGAAGAATAGAAAAGCTTGACACAAGTACAGTCCATTGACCATTTATCTTGACATCTGTTTCAATGAAAAGACCTTAAACTTGCTATCGGGCTGAAGATGAGTCGGAGCAAATCAACACCTTTTCCTGTCTAGTTATTTCCACCCATCATAGTAAAACCAGCACTGCCATTATCTCCACTGTGTAAACCAAAAATGATTGGATGTTCTTCGGTTGATTCCTCTTCCTTTAGCTGGTGTTGCCGCCCCATATCCCGTCTCTCCTGTCACAGGTTTCTTAGGACCATCCGTGTAAATCTGTGTAAAATCATGATACTCTTTCATTACATAATATTCAAATGCACTTACCAAATCAACTTCATCTTTCCTTTTCAACCTCTAACAAATATTCTATGTCAGGCCACACAAGCGTCCACGGAGCCACCACCGGGTAAACTACTGAGGGGCTTATCCTCCGATCAAACACTTCAGATTCTCTTGCAATGTCATTGTCTACCCGACCAAAGTGATCCCTCTGACTCCTCCCACTCTCCCAGACCACCTGCAACGCTCCTTTTGCAGGGTGGGAATCATTGTGTCCCTGTAAATTAGCCCAGTAGTTTGCCATCAGTTGCTTTCTCCTTAAATCCAGCAGCGTGTCTCCCATTTCTACCTGCAGGGCAGGTTCTGCTGTAACTTGGTGGGTAACCTACAAAATAAAAGCCTCTATCAATTATTCCCATCTTAAGTTACCTTCCATCTTTTCCATAGGTAATGGGTGTGGGTTGGACATGGAAAAAAACACAACTAAATTGATTGTTTTCCAACATTTATTTACTTCTGCAGAAGACAAAATTCAACCCATTAACTGCCTTCTGATCTTTTTCTGCACCTCTGCTCCTTCAGCAATAAGTAAAATGACAATGTGTGATTTCATTCTTGTTTTTTTACATTTTGATACATTCTTTTGATATTACAGTATGTAATAAGCTCAGGATGCACATTACTAGAAAAGGGATATTAAAATTACCAGGAAAACATCTAACCTAGATCATAACACATTTCCTCAAAACCATTAAAAACAATATATACAAGAGGAAAAACAGGGACACCTGGTGAGTAAAGTGAAAAGGTGCGTAGGACTGGGTGACTAACAGAGACAACAGAAGCTATAACATTACACAAATGAAAACACATACTTGCAGAAGTCAATGCATAAACACATGAATTGCCTTCTGGTATTCTTCTGCAATTCTGGATCTAAACATGCAAAATAACTTTACACTAGAAGATATTTACATCAGCAAATCAGCAAAACTTTAACAGTTAAAAACAACACTATCAAGCTGGGTAACGTTATAATATTAACAGAAAGCAACGTGTCTTAAATGTTACATCCTTCCAATAAATCACCTTAACGTGGTTTAGGGCCGTGTGTGTGACCCTGTGTTCTCAGACCAAGAATTCACTCACCATCTGAAAAGAGGCAGCTGGGCCGAGAAAAGGGAAACTGGGGCCCCTTTCTGGAGCCAGACCTTGGAGTGGAGCTTGCTGGTGAGGGTCTGGTTTCCGGGACGCGAGACATATGGTTCGACCAGGAACAACCCGAAAAATCTACATTGAGCCGCCCTATGGGCCCACCGCTCGAAGGGATATGTGGAGGGGTGATCAGGTAAAAGGGCTAAAGGGGATTCTTTCCTGTGTGAGTTTTCATGTGTACCTTTAGAGCTACGTTGCGCATAAATCTTTTATCACAAACTGATTTGCTGAAAAGTTTCTCCCCTGTGTGGGTTCTCATGTGCGTCTTTAAATGTGAACTATAGTTAAAAGATTTCTTACAAACTGAGCAGCTGAAAGGTCTCTCTCTGTGTGGATTCTCATGTGCGTCTTTAAATGTGAACTATAGTTAAAAGATTTCTTACAAACTGAGCAGCTGAAAGGTCTCTCTCCTGTGTGGATTCTCATGTGTCTCTTTAAATTTGAACAGACGTTAAAAGATTTCTTACAAACTGAGCAGCTGAAAGATTTCTCTCCTGTGTGGATTCTCATGTGTGTCTTTAAATGTGAACTATAGTTAAAAGATTTCTTACAAACTGAGCAGCTGAAAGATTTCTCTCCTTTGTGGATTCTCATGTGTCTCTTCAGATCTCCACTTCTGCCAGTTGTTTTCCCAGACTCAGAGCGTGTAAATAGTTTCTCACCAGCACTACATCTTGAATCTCTGACATGGACTTCATCAGGTTTCAAAGAGTTTAAACCTAACTGAGGTTCTCTGGTCTCCTTCCAATCACCACTGTCATCAGTGTCAGAAGATTCTCCAGTCTTCTCATCAGTATCTGGTTCTGGATCTGAGTTCCTGTCTGGTTCTGGTCCTCCACAGTCCTCTCCATCAGCTTCTGTTTCCATATGTTCGGTTTGTCTTTGATGAAGTTGTGAGGACTGAGCTTCCTCTTCATCATCTTCACTCTTCACAGGAGTGAATGAGAACTTGACATCAGCCTCCTCCAGACCTTGAAGCTGCTCTCCCTCCTGACTGGTCCAGAGTTCCTCCTGTTCCTCTTTAATGTGTGGGGGTTCTGGGTCCTCCTGTTCCTCTTTAATGTGTGGGGGCTCTGGGTCCTCCTGGTCCTCTTTAATGTGTGGGGGCTCTGGGTCCTCCTGGTCCTCTTTAATGTGTGGGGGCTCTGGGTCCTCCTGTTCCTCTTTAATGTGTGGGGGCTCTGGGTCCTCCTGGTCCTCTTTAATGTGTGGGGGCTCTGGGTCCTCCTGGTCCTCTTTAATGTGTGGAGGCTCTGGGTCCTCCTGTTCCTCTTTAATGTGTGGGGGCTCTGGTCCTCCTGCAGGAAAACAGTAAACACACACAGAGACATTACAAAGAAATATTAGTATTGAGCAAATAGTCTCCTGTAGATACACTTTTTTCCCTGTCATCATTCCCTTCTTACACTCCCTGTGCACAGTTACCAAACAGACATGCCGACACAAATTGTAAAGACACAACGCACCAGCAGCAATGAGGTCATCAATTATTTACAGTCTTTTGATTTATTACTGTTTTGCGTGACAGAGTTCGAATCCGGTCACTGCGATCTTTCCATAAATATATTTTCTTCAATATATTTATTCATACGTGGCTATGATGTAGTGCTCACTTACACAATCGTAATCCCCGCCATGGATATGAGATATGTTTTATAATCTCCAGCAATATGTTTGTGAATGTGTGACGAATCTGGAGACAGACAGAAAACAGCTTCTGCGCACTGAAGGGAAACCAGTAGGTTTGAAAACCAGTAGGAACGTAACACCGGCTCACGTGACCGCAGTTGCAAAACCCACGTGGTGTTATCACAGAGAACAAACTTTACTTTAAGTGTAAATATTTTCTGTCATCTAGAAGCTGAGAGAACAGATCAGAAGAAGGAAAATATTCATTGAATCAACCGAGTCTCACTCCAAACTACATAGAAACGTTATCAGCGGGAGCATGAACAGAAGAAATAAAGTGAACCAACCTGCTCTGTGTAACCGAAGCTGAGGGTTGAAAACAGCGTCCAGTAGTCTCCGTTGTCGCTCGTTCATCTCTTTTAAAGCAGAAAGTTCCTCCTCGTGCTCTGCTATCGTTCTTTCAAACAGACCAAATATCTCTTCAGCAGCCGCAGTTAGTCGCTGGTTGACTAAACATCTCAGCATTTGGACTTTAGACATTTTCACTAAACCACAGAAACGTTTCCTCCAGACAAACTCCGGAAGATATACCGAGACGGACTGTTGTGCGTTAATAAAAGGTCCGAGTAGCACCAACAAGCTGTGAACATTTAGTTCCACATGTAGATACAAACGTATATAGTAACCGTAACAGTTGTATTTGTATAATATAATTGATTAAATATATACTATTATAACGAAGCATAATAACTATTTAAACATTAACATACCGTTTGTCCTTTCCATATCTTCTGTATTTTAACAACTCTCTTCTTCTTCTAGTTTAGGGCGGTTGGCATCCATCTTATTGGTGCATTAACGCCACCTTCTATTCCGGAGTGTGGATCAAACAATAGACTTACACTCTTTACCCCAAAAATAAAAATAAAATAAAAATAACCTCTGTACCTTATCCCATTTGGGGTCCCACAGCAGTGTGTGACCAGCATGAGGATGAGGTACCAGGCTGTTGTGGCTGTGTATGGTTCTTCCACTCGCTACTGAGGTTCCGGTTTGTTAAATGAATAAATTGTTAAATTGCCAATATGTCTTGTTTCTTCAGACTTCAATCATCCAATCCACCAAACATCGTGACAGTCAGAGTAGATGGTTTAACACTTTATGGAGATGCCAAACTTAAACTTTTGTTATGTTCAGGAGAGCTAAGGTCTCTTATAAGGGAGCTGGTTCCCCGTAATTGAACTTTTACCACCTTGCATAAACATGTTGACAGCTGGAACAATTTACTAATTGAATACCATCATTGTTCAATCAAATATCAAGTTATTCAAACAATAAGAATCAGTACTATCACATCAATTTAACAAACTGTAGCCACAGGATGAAAACAGTGTGAATTAAGTACAAAACCAAACTATTAAAAAAAGAATTTAAAGGTGCTGAATTACAAACTCAGAACAAATGTATGATTGAAGGATTGCCTCCGCACGGCTCTCAATATGGCAACAAGGGTGCAACAGTTCACAGAACAACAACAGTGCTGACAGAGCTAACAATGTTGAGCTTGGAACGACGTTATCAGCTGTAAATATTGGCAATATTTGACAACAAAACAGGTTATTCAATCCAAGGTTACTTAATTTACTTATCTTAAACAATTTTGATCTTCAGAGTATATAAGATTATACATTAATCAATTAATGAAAAATCATTTAAAAATGATCATTAAATTAACACTTTAATGCTGCAGGTACTCAAGTAAAGTACAAGTACCTCAAAAACATCAAGTACAATACTTTTATGAATGTACTTAGTTACATTCCACCACCGCTAAAAGAAGAGCACAAAATAGTTTACAAGAGCACAAAGTTCTTCATAGAACTAGCCTCTTGATTTTGGTCTCAAAATGCACCAGATTGATGCATTTAACTTTAAAATGTACAACATTTTATTCCAGGTGAGCGTGCCCCCCCCCCGGACCCCTCTAGAAAACCAACACTAACTAGAAAATAAAAACTCAATTAGTCTACTGGATCAAACTAAAGACAGTACTAAGCTCCCTGCCAACGTGAGGAGGCGTCACCTTAAACAAAGCATGGATCTCTCAGAGCAATCAAGGTTTATTGGGTCACTGATCGCAAGCGGGGCTAATTATGTGTGAGGACAGGGTTTTGAGGTAAACAATTCAAAATCTGAACGTGGAATCAATAAGCAATGCTCTCAAATTAAAACAACATGCTTTTGAATAAAGATAGGAAAAAAGCACCGTATTTCTTCCCCTGCGTTATGTGCCATGTGGTGTGTCAGATTTACCTTTTGTATACAAACAGAACCACTAAAGCCAGTTGTCTCTTGTATGAGTAATCATGTGTGACTTCAGATCTGACTTGTGCCGATATCTTTCATCACAAACTGAGCAGCTGTAAGGTTTCTCTCCTGTGTGGATTCTCATGTGTCTCTTTAAAGTTGAACCCCGGTTAAAAGATTTCTTACAAACATTGCAGCTGAAAGGTTTCTCTCCTGTGTGGATTCTCATGTGCGTCTTTAAATTTGAACAATTGTTAAAAGATTTCTTACAAACTGAGCAGCTGAAAGGTTTCTCTCCTGTGTGGATTCTCATGTGTTTCTGTAAATGTGAACAACTGTTAAAAGATTTCTTACAGACTGAGCAGCTGAAAGGTTTCTCTCCTGTGTGGATTCTCATGTGTCTCTTTAAATGTGAACCCCGGTTAAAACATTCCTTACAGACTGAGCAGCTGAAAGATTTCTCTCCTGTGTGGATTCTCATGTGTTTCTTTAAAGTTGAACCCCGGTTAAAACATTTCTTACAAACTGAGCAGCTGAAAGGTTTCTCTCCTGTGTGGATTCTCATGTGCGTCTTCAGATTATCACTTCTACCAGTTGTTTTCCCACACTCAGAGCATGTAAATAGTTTCTCACCAGCACTAAATTTTGAATCACTGACATGGACTTCATCAGGTTTCAAAGAGTTTAAACCTGACTGAGGTCCTCTGGTCTCCTTCCAATCATCACTGTCATCAGTGTCAGAAGATTCTCCAGTCTTCTCATCAGTATCTGGTTCTGGATGTCTATCTGGATCTGAGTTCCTATCTGGTTCTGGTCCTCCACAGTCCTCTACATCAGCATCTGTTTCCATCTGTTCAGTTTGTCTTTGATGAAGCTGTGAGGACTGAGCTTCCTCTTCATCATCTTCACTCTTCACAGGAGTGAATGAGAACTTGATATCAGCCTCCTCCAGACCTTGAAGCTGCTCTCCCTCCTGACTGGTCCAGAGTTCCTCCTGTTCCTCTTTAATGTGTAGGGGCTCTGGGTCCTCCTGTTCCTCTTTAATGTGTGGGGGCTCTGGGTCCTCCTGGTCCTCTTTAATGTGTGGGGGCTCTGGGTCCTCCTGTTCCTCTTTAATGTGTGGGGGCTCTGGGTCCTCCTGTTCCTCTTTAATGTGTGGGGGCTCTGGGTCCTCCTGTTCCTCTTTAATGTGTGGCGGCTCTGGGTCCTCCTGTTCCTCTTTAATGTGTGGGGGCTCTGGTTCCTCCTGGTCCAGACTGGAGCTCCACTCCTGCTGTTCAGGGGGAACCTCTTCTTTAACCACCAACAGCTGCTGGACGTCTGCAGGAAAACAGTAAACACACACAGAGACGTTACGAAGAAATATTAATATTGAGCAAATAGTCTCCTGTAGATAGGCTTTTTTTTTCCTGCCATCATTCCCTCTTACACTCCCTGTGCACAGTTACCAAACAGACATGCCGACACAAATTGTAAAGACACAACGCACCAGCAGCAATGAGGTCATCAATAGTTTACATGGCAAAAGAGTGTGGCACTACCAACATTGTTAAGAAATATTCAAAGAACCTTTATCCTCCATTAAGTGCGGCTGAGATCTGATCATGTAGGCAGTTATAGTTGACTAATCAGGGTCGGAAACTAACGCTAGTCCGCTAGCCCGAGGCGAGTGGATTTTTGGAGGGACTACCTAAATTGTCATTCTCACTAGTCCTCATGGCGAGTGAAATTTGAGAGGCTTCATTCGTTATTTATGTCCGGAAAAAGACTTTCCCGATAAGTAAATGTAACTAACGGACAGAGACGATAAAGGGTATGCGCTTTTATTCTGAAACTGTATTTGACGTTGCGAACTGTTTCCGCTTCCGGTGGCGCTAACCGTAGATCCTACCTAGGACCAACGGTACAGTCAGATCGAGTCATTGATGATGTAAGTCATCAACTGTAACTTTGAGCCTATGTGGCGTAACTGTTCCGTTTGTAGTTGTACTTATGTTCTTAAGTGCATTTACTGTCAGTAAGTGTTTGTCTTGTAATTAGCCGTTCAAATAACAGCCCAAAGTTGAGCTAAGTGGCTAACCTGGCTAGCGAGCCTGTATTCCTGTGAATGTATGTGTGTTTGCTTTAGTTAAGGGTTTACTATTGCTAATCCTTCGGTTCTGTAATTCGTTTTCTGTGTTTATTCCAGAAACTCGGTCAACTTCGATAAACTCATTCAACATCTGTAAAATCTGTCACCAAACTATAACACTGTATGCCAGACTGAATACAGTAACGTATGGAACAAACAGATGTCTGCGTGTTCTCTGACCGGAACCCTGTAGTGGTCAATCATCATCTTTACACCAGTCTCTCAGGGTCGAATCCCCAACAGTAACACTCCACTATTCCCCAAATTGTTGAGGATATTAGACTATTTTGTTTCGATTAACATTTTTTGCTTACGCAATGCGAAAGGCACTATATTCATCGATCAGGCCGGGCCTCTCTTTCAGTTTCATCAGCGGCCCGCCAAGATTCGTCCGCGGAAGAAATATAGATCGTGAAGCTCTTATCACTGCAGCACATGAACTAACACCCAATATCGTTTTGTGATCTAACAAAAATAAAAAATGCTGAACTTGATGTACCCATGCTAGCTGAATGAACATTATAGCCTACCGGACCCTTGACGTTGTTCTTCTGCTTCCTGTGTAAATATAATATCACGACATCATGATGTAACATGCATCAATCTTTGTACAGCCATAATGTTACAAACAATAAAACTCTTGATTAGTACCTTGCATCTCTGCGGTTTCACTGTTAGATAATTGCCTTGGGAGAGTCTTCCTCCACACACACATCCCTACACCCCGTGATTGCTACATTCCCCAAAGCTTCATGAAGGACTAGTAAAGATTGCTCAGGACTAGTAGTTTTATGAACCTACTAGTCCTTGGGACTAGTACTGATTTTGAGTTAGTTTCATACCCTGCTAATGTACGTAAACCTGCCACCGTAGAAACAGTGGATAGAACCTTCAGAAGCAGCCACAACATTGGTGCGCTCCATTTCTGAACCAATAGCACTCCACCGTGGTAGTCAGCCGTCGAGAACATCCATGTAAAGATGATGAAACTGAAATGTGACAATAACAACAATGACACAATCTGAACTAATAAACTTTGTCTAGAGACTGCTCTCAGGAACCTAGAGGTCAAGGTTGAACCCCCCTGGTCCCAGGGTGGTCCCTGTTATTATTGATATATTTTAAATAATCGTATTGATGTTAATAATTGTATGATTATCAATAATTTTACTTTCATACTTGCCAGTAACCAGGTCTGTATGTGTCATGATAACAAGGTCTATCTATATTGTATGATTGTTTAATTAATTATATCATTGATCAGCTTGTATTCAGTGATTTATATCCAACCGTTTGGTACCATTCTGCAGCTGAGACAGTCCAGATTTAAAATATGGAAGAATTAAATAGACTATGGCCCTTTCTCAATATGCGTACTTCTCTGTACTTGTGAACTCGTGGACTTGTGAAATGTCATCAGTCTCAGCCCAAGTACTTATCCAATTCAAAGTTCACATCAAGCCAGGTCCAAATGCCCGGATGTGTCTTGCTCCGCCCATTTTACCGGGGATGCATCGGAGGTGACTTGTCTAGACTTGGGACAGCCAAATATCCCAGAATGCATTTTGCACCAGCAACAGGAAACAATGGCGGAGCAGAAATCACACAACTGGAATTTGAAACTTTTCGAAATACTATTGTTATTAAGTCACGGAAAGTAATTTGTAGATGTTTTGAGGCGAGAAGTTAGTTGTTTAAGCATCAAATCTGTCGTTGGTTTGTCAAGATTCAGCCGATTTAAAAATATGCTCCGACGATTTCGGAGATGTGAGGTGTTGCTAGCGGGACCGGCAGTGAACCAGCACCGGGAGCTCAGCGCTCATGTTACCCTCCTAGAACTGCCTGATCTCGGCACTAAACCCCGCCAGCACCGGGGGCTCAGCGCTCATGGTGCCCGCCTAGAACAGCCTGATCTCGGCGAGTCCTTTTGAAACTTGCCGCTGGTATTGACGTCTCTGTAGCGTTTTCCTCGTTGGCAAAGAGTACAGCAATCCAAATTATTGATCAAATAGAGGTCTATTTCCGGACTTTTTGGGGCTATCCAAGTACCCGTAACATAGCACCACGAATACACGAGCATTACATTTCAACCGCCGGCTGACGTGACCGAGGTTCCGTGGATAACGGCTCACTTGACCGCAGAGTGGTTCGGTGTTCCCGCCATACGCTGCACCCCATTTCCAGTGTATCAATGGACCCAGATAATATAATATTTTAATCAACTCTTATGTGACCATGAACATATGAATAATTTTAGAATTCAACACGCTGCAAAATCCACGTGGTGTTATGAAAGAGAACAATCTTTACTTTACCAGTTAGTCGCTGGTTGACTAAACATCTCAGCATTTGGACTTCAGACATTTTCACTAAACCACAGAAACGTTTCCTCCAGACAAACTCCGGAAGATATACCGAGACGGACTGTTGTGCGTTAATAAAAGGTCCGAGTAGCACCAACAAGCTGTGAACATTTAGATCCACATGTATATACAAAAGGTATGTGGTAACCGTAACAGTTGTACTTGTATGATATAATTGATAAAATATATACTATTACAACGAAGCATAATAACTATTTAAACATTAACGTACCGTTTTTTTTTTTCCACATCTACACTCTTGTGTATGTATTTTAACAACTCTCACTTGATGTACTGTATCTTTTTTAAACTTTATGTTTATTGGTTGTTGACTCTGGCTTCTGTTTTTTTCTTCAGTACTTCTTTTTCATTTTGGATATATATATTTTATATTCATTGGATTAAAAACTGACAGTTTAGAATCATTGTTTATAGAAGACTCCAACTCTGATAGAGTAGATGTTTACAAATGGTCACTGTTAACATACAATCATGAAGAAATGCATGCTGGGTAGCTCCCGACTTGCAGATTTATACCTCATTAACACAAATCTGAACGAGACGCACATATGGAATCGTATAACAGCAGCGAAAGAGCTCTAATGACAGAATTCCATTATCTACTCTCTATTTTGGGTCAAGACTGTAACTTTAATGCTGATGCAAGTGTTTTTTTAAACTTGTTTTGTACTTTATATAAATGTGAAATTCACTGAACTAGCAGAATTTTACTCTGAAATGATTATTTACTGCTCTTATGGCAATTAATAAGTGAGATAAGCACAATTATTATTTATTCATTTATTAATTTTTTCATTTATATTTTATTCTATTGCATCAGTTATTAGACGTTGACTAACTGGAGCTCTTTATTGCATTCATTTTGAAGGAAAACAAATACCTCAAGCATTAATTTCCCCTCAAAATAAATACCGCATTAAAGTGATTTTATTTTCTTTGATTTGGTGAATGAAGTTCACTGAATGCAGGAAAAACCTGCATCCATCTTATTGGTGCATTAGCGCCACCTTCTGCTCCGGAGAGTGGATCAGACAATAGACTGACAATATTTCCCACAAAACAAAACGAACAACATAAAAAAATCTCCACACATATCACATTAACCTATATTTTATCCTCCATGTTTTACACTATAATATGTCGACAAAAGTCATTAAAATGTCTGGTCTTGGCCCACCTCCGACCGCAGGTGAGATCCTCACTGGACCCTCAGCAATTTGCATACCAGCCTCATGTGGAAGTGGACGACGCCATCATCTACCAGCTGCAACGAGCTCAGTCGCACCTGTATGATACCGGTGGCTCTGTGAGAATCACTTTCTTTGATTTCTCCAGTGCATTTAACACCATCCAACCAGTGCTGCTGAGTGAGAAGCTGCGGGTGGTGAGGGTTAATGCGTCCACCGTCTCCTGGATCACTGATTACCTCACAGGCAGACCACAGTTTGTCCGACTGGGCCGCATGCTGTCTGATACGGTGGTAAGTGATACTGGAGCCCCACAGGCAACTGTTCCGTCTCCTCTCCTGTTCACCTTATACACCACTCACTTCCAGTACAACTCGGGGTCATGCCATCTGCAGAAGTTCTCTGATGACTCTGCAGTGATCGGGTGTATAAGGGACGGACGGGAGGAGGAGTACAGGGCACTAGTGGATGACTTTGTGGAGTGGGCCGGTAAATCACCTGCTTCTGAACGTGGCCAAGACCAGAGAGATGGTGGTCGACTTCAGGAGGAAGACGACGGCTCCACAACCGCTGAGAATTCTGGGAGAGGATGTGGACATGGTGGAGGAGTACAAGTTCCTGAGTGTCTCCATCGACAACAGACTGAACTGGAAGACCAACATCAACGCCGTGTACAAGAAGGGGATGAGTCGACTCTTTTTCTTGAGGAAACTTCGATCCTTTAACGTGTGCAGCAAGATGTTGGAGATGTTCTACCAGTCTGTTGTGGCCAGTGCACTTCACTTCTCCTTAGTCTGCTGGGGGAGCAGCATTGGAGCCGGAGGCACCAACAGACTTAATAAACTGATTAAGAAGGCCGGCACCATCATTGGCTGCAAACTGGACACTCTGGAACAGGTGGTGGAGAGGAGGAGACTGAAGAAACAATTATCCATATTGGATAACCTGGACCACCCTCTCCACCACCTACTGCAGGGACAGCGGAGCACTTTCTCCAACAGACTGATCCAGCTCTGCTGTCACAAGGACAGATACAGGAGAACATTCCTGCCAACTGCAATAACACTGTATAATAAATCTCAGGCCAGATCATCATCCTTCAAATGACTACAACAACGCTTCAGGGTTGTTGCTTGTTGTTGGTGATCCTTGCACTACTGTTCAGTTTGTTTAGTTTACCAGTTGTTAATTTAATACCATGCTAATTCATTGTTTAAAGTGTGCATTTTTATCTATTTTATCTTATTTTTTATTATTCTATTTCTTAAAATTCAATATCTGCTCTGTTATTTTATTGTACTGTATATATTGTGCATTTCCATACGTTATATTTTATTTTACTCTGTAAATTGCTGCTGCTACAAACTAATTTCCCCCTGGGGATGAATAAAGTTTATATCTATCTATCTATCTATCTATATAGTATGTCCAATGAGTCATAAAAAAGTCAAAGTGTAGTATGTCGAAAAAATCTAAATAAAAGTCATTGTATACGCAGTATGTTGAAAAAGTCATAGTATAACTTTATCCAGTCTTGTACATCAGGTTTAACAACATCAGGGTGTTTTATATATGAAGCTGAATCACAAGATGAGGCCCAAACCACCCTCAAACCAGCATGACACACAAACATACTGAAGCATTAGTTTAAATAATTCTGTTATTTATTCCTTGTTTTGGGCTACAGGAGGGAACAAAAGGTTACTGACAAACATAAAGTACAACTTCCAGGCTGGATTTATGAATGAAATATGCAAAACAACGATATATATAGAAAACAAAAATACAATCACAATTTGGATGTTTGAAATCAGTTTCTAGGTGAGTATTTTTTAGCCCTCGTTAAGCTCAACCTGGATGTTAACTCTTGGTAGCCAAAATGTTACAACAATACAGTATATATACGTATATACACTTTTTAAACACTGCACCGTTCATGCCACTCGCAGAAAAGTGCGAAAAAATACAGCCTTTGATTCTTAGAAATGTCCTCAACAAGGCTATTTACACTATTTTTATTACTCAAACCCTACAAACCAAGAGAGAAGAAACAACCACTTCCTGTTCTGGTGTTTTTAAAGCTCACATAGTCACTTGTTAACTTTTGTATTCCACCTTTGAGGCACTTTAAAATCTCTAATACAGTCTCTAAACCCCATGAGCATCAATGCAAAACAGAGTTTCTTCATTTGAAGATGTGAATTTGTCCAACAATGTCACAGAGTATTTAGGATCCTATTCTCTGTGTATGGATCGACTCGGTGGACGCTGTTGTGTGACTCGATCAATGCATTTGAATCATGGAGGGGGAGCAGAAAGAGATCTTTAAAGGAACAGTCCTGCATTTTGAGTGTATGCCTCTTCGTTGTCTTACCAAGTCACAACTAGTTATCGAACATTAAACGAGAGCCAAAGTGAAACCAGAACAACCTGCTTTTGTTCCAGTAGTCCTTCAAAATAAAAACATTTGTAACTACTCAAATAACTAGAACTACAGCCTGAACACAAACAAACTAACGTCGTTGTTTTATTCAATATTTGTTTGTTTTTTAGCGGGTAAAGTTCTTGTATCTCTGCTTGCGGTAACATTTCAGATGGTCAAGTTGAAAAAAAACAAAAACATTTTTTTTTACCTCAAAGTAATTAAAGATTAAAGATCTGTGTTGTGTAATGGTCATTTTTTATGTAGTATATATTTCTACTCAGTATATGGTATTCATTCATAAGTAATTTTGCTCTGAACTTTGTTGAACTTCACCGTGTCTCTGTTGTGCAAAAGACACTTGCCTGTTCACAAAGATAACCAACTGTGTTGTATGAGAATGTTCCAGCACGAAGGCCTTTGGGCTGCTTGCTTTGGTTGCTGGCCGTTTGTTTTCCATTGTTGTTCCTATCAGTCTGAGACCGAAATGTCTGTAACCTTGGCCATCGGCCCCCACCGTTGCTCATTCTGTATAAAGAAAGTGTGTTCACTTTTTTCTTGGTTCTTCCTCACTGAGACTGTACGCATTCTGTTGTGTTGATTGAACCTTCTCTGCACAGAGAATAAATACTTAAAAGACAACCTGGTTTTTGGTATTATGCATTTCAGCATTAAAAGACTCACGCAAAGGGGGTATAGGAATATTTTCCACAACAGTTGGTACTTCGGTAGTGAAACTCAGCTATTCTATCAGTACGAGAGGCAAAAAGTCTCAAATGATATAAACTTAGCACAAAAAGTAAGGACATTTGTGTTTGGTAGATTATTTCTTTGTTGTAACAATGCTTCTTGGCAATAAATCTTATACCGTTGGAAAGCCTGTTTATTTCCCTTTTAAATGGTGCCACATTTGTAAGGAACATGCATTTGTGGGATGAGCAGCAGAGCTGATCAGGTATGTGGGTTGCGCCCCTGAAAAATGTGCCAAATCTTCTCTGCTTCTCTTCAATCTGATTGCTGCACCGATAGAGTAACATCTTTTGGTGGAGGCAGTGTGATGGTGTGGGGCGGCATCTCCCTCACTGGAAAACCGAGGCTTGACACCATTGGAGGCAATCTCAATGCAGAGAGATATCGAGATGAGATTCTGCAACCAGTGGCAATTACATATCTCCAGTCTGGGACCGAACTCTATCCTCCAAGATGACAACGCTCGCCCCCACAGAGCGGGGTTTATCAGAGACTACCTCCAGAATTTGGGAGTGGAGAGGATGGAATGGCCTGCCAGCAGTCCTGACCTCAACCCCATTGAACACTTGTGGGATCAGCTTGGGCGTGCCGTTTGTGCCAGAGTGACCAACACAGCCACGTTGGCTGACTTGCGACAAATGCTTTTTGAAGAATGGGATGCCATCCCACAGCAGTGTGTGACCAGGCTGGTGACCAGCATGAGGATGAGGTGCCAGGCTGTTGTGGCTGTGTATGGTTCTTCCACACGCTACTGAGGCTCCGGTTTGTTAAATGAATAAATTGTTAAATTGCCAATATGTCTTGTTTCTTCAGACTTCAATCATCCAATCCACCAAACATCGTGACAGTCAGAGTAGATGGTTTAACACTTTATGGAGATGCCAAACTTAAACTTTTGTTATGTTCAGGAGAGCTAAGGTCTCTTATAAGGGAGCTGGTTCCCCGTAATTGAACTTTTACCACCTTGCATAAACATGTTGACAGCTGGAACAATTTACCAACTGAATACCTTTATTATTCAATCAAATATCAAGTTATTCAAACAATAAAAATCAGTACCATCACATCAATTTAACAAACTGTAGCCACAGGATGAAAACAGTGTGAATTAAGTACAAAACCAAACTATAAACAAAACATTTAAAAGGTGCTGAATTACAAACTCAGAACAAATGTATGATTGAAGGATTGCCTCCGCACGGCTCTCAATATGGCAACAAGGGTGCAACAGTTCACACAACAACAACAGTGCTGACAGAGCTAACAACAACAAAACAGGTAATTAAAATCGAAGGTTACTTCATTTACTTATCTTAAACAATTTTGATCTCAAGATTATATAAGATTATACATCAATCAATTAATGAAAAATCATTTTAAAATGATCATTAAATGAACACTTTAATAACAAGAGCACAAAGTTCTTCATAGAACTAGCCTCTTGATTTTGGTCTCAAAATGCACCAGATTGATGCATTTAACTTTAAAATGTACAACATTTTCTTCCAGCTGAGCGCTGGGCTGACCCCTCTAGAAAACCAACACTAACTAGAAAATAAAAACTCAATTAGTCTACTGGATCAAACTAAAGACAGTACTAAGCTCCCTGCCAACGTGAGGAGGCGTCACCTTAAACAAAGCATGGATCTCTCAGAGCAATCAAGGTTTATTGTGTCACTAATCGCAAGCGGGGCTAATTGTGTGTGAGGACAGGGTTTTGAGGGAAACAATTCAAAATCTGAACGTGGAGTCAATAAGCAACGGTCTCAAATTAAAACAACATGCTTTTGAATAAAGATTCCCCGGCGTTATGTGCCATGTGGTGTGTCAGATTTACCTTTTGTATACGAACAGAACCACTAAAGCCGGTTGTCTCTTGTATGAGTAATTATGTGTAACTTCAGAGCTGACTTATACCGAAATCTTTCATCACACACTGAGCAGCTGAAAGGTTTCTCTCCTGTGTGGATTCTCATGTGTCTCTTTAAAGTTGAACAATGTTTAAAAGATTTCTTACAGATTGAGCAGCTGAAAGGTTTCTCTCCTGTGTGGATTCTCATGTGTCTCTTTAAATTTGAACAGATGTTAAAAGATTTCTTACAAACGGAGCAGCTGAAAGATTTCTCTCCCGTGTGGATTCTCATGTGGTCCTGTAAATGTGAACCCTGGTTAAAAGATTTCTTACAAACTGAGCAGCTGAAAGGTTTCTCTCCTGTGTGGATTCTCATGTGTGTCTTTAAAGTTGAACCCTGGTTAAAAGATTTCTTACAAACTGAGCAGCTGAAAGGTTTCTCTCCTGTGTGGATTCTCATGTGTATCTTCAGATCTCCACTTGTGCCAGTTGTTTTCCCACACTTAGAGCATGTAAATAGTTTCTCACCAGCACTACATCTTGAATCAATGACATGGACTTCATCAGGTTTCAAAGAGTTTAAACCTGACTGAGGTCCTCTGGTCTCCTTCCAATCATCACTGTCATCAGTGTCAGAAGATTCTCCAGTCTTCTCATCAGTATCTGGTTCTGGATGTCTATCTGGATCCGAGTTCCTGTCTGGTTCTGGTCCTCCACAGTCCTCTCCATCAGCTTCTGTTTCCATATGTTCGGTTTGTCTTTGATGAAGCTGTGAGGACTGAGCTTCCTCTTCATCATCTTCACTCTTCGCAGGAGTGAATGAGAACTTGACATCAGCCTCCTCCAGACCTTGAAGCTGCTCTCCCTCCTGACTGGTCCAGAGTTCCTCCTGTTCCTCTTTAATGTGTGGGGGCTCTGGGTCCTCCTGTTCTTCTTTAATGTGTGGGGGCTCTGGGTCCTCCTGTTCCTCTTTAATGTGTGGGGGCTCTGGGTCCTCCTGGTCCAGACTGGAGCTCCACTCCTGCTGTTCAGGGGGAACCTCTTCTTTAACCACCATTAGCTGCTGGACGTCTGCAGGAAAACAGTAAACATACAAAGACGTTACGAAGAAATATTAGTATTGAGCAAAGTCTCCTGTAGATACACTTTTTTTCCCTGCCATCATTCCCTCTTACACTCCCTGTGCACAGTTACCAAACAGACATGCCGACACAAATTGTAAAGACACAACGCACCAGCAGCAATGAGGTCATCAATAGTTTACATGGCAAAAAAGTGTGGCACTACCAACATTGTTAAGAAGTATTCAAAGAACCTGCATCCTCCATTAAGTGCGGCTGAGATCTGATCATGTCGGCAGTTATAGTTGACTAATGTACGTAAACCTGCCACCGTAGAAACAGTGGATAGAACCTTCAGAAGCAGCCACAACGTAACCGTGGACGTGCATCATCGGTGCGCTCCGTTTCTGAACCAATAGCACTCCACCTTGGTAGTCAGCCGTAGAGAACATCCATGTAAAGATGATGAAACTGAAATGTGACAATAACAACAATGACACAATCTGAACTAATAAACTTTGTCTAGAGACTGCTCTCAGGAACCTAGAGGTCAAGGTTGAACCCCCCCACCCCCCGTTATTATTGATATATTTTAAATAATCGTATTGATGTTAATAATTGTATGATTATCAATAATTTAATTTTCATACTTGCCAGTAACCAGGTCTGTATGTGTCATGATAACAAGGTCTATCTATGTTGTATGATTGTTTAATTCATTCTATCATTGATCAGGTTGTATTCAGTGATTTATATCCAACTTTTTGGTACCATTCTGCAGCTGAGACAGTCCAGATTTAAAATATGGAAAAATTAAATAGACTATGGCCGTTTCTCAATATGCATACTTCTCTGTACTTGTGAACTCGTGGACTTGTGAAACGTCATCAGTCTCAGCCCAAGTACTGTTCCAATTCAAAGTTCACATCAAGCCAGGTCCAAATGCCCAGATGTGGCCCATTTTACCGGGGATGCATCGGAGGTGACTTGTCTAGACTTGGGACAGCCAAATATCCCAGAATGCATTTTGCACCAGCAACAGGAAACAATGGCGGAGGAGAAATCACACAACTGGAAGTTGAAACTTTTAGAAATACTACTGTTGTTAAGTCACGGAAAGTAATTTTAGGATGTTTTGAGGCGAGAAGTTAGTTGTTTAAGCATCGAATCTGTGGTCGGTTTGTCAAGATTCAGCCGATTTAAAAATATGCTCCGACGATTTCGGAGATGTGAGGTGTTTCTAGCGGGACCGGCAGTAAACCAGCACCCGGGGCTCAGCGCTCATGTTACACGCCTAGAACTGCCTGATCTCGGCAGTAAACCCCGCCAGCACCGGGGGCTCAGCGCTCATGGTGCCCGCCTAGAACAGCCTGATCTTGGCGACAGGGGCGTCGTTAGGCCTAAAATGTTCTTCAGCCGCCCCAAATAATTTGGCATTATTGGTTTAAGAAAATAAAAAAATAAAATTATTTTGGTGATGTCATTAAATTAAACTATTGTTTCTCACATGGACAAGTTATTTATAACTCTAACATGCTACATATGTACGTGCGTTCTGGTTTGTATGTTTTCTCCAACTTCAAATTACAATCCAATAGCCTATCATCATACTTAACGATATAAGCCCCGGGCACTAGGACCTTGGGGAGGCTGCTGCGCTGGCTTTCTCACTCTGCCAAGTAACGTCTCTCGTCAACGACAGGATTATAGCCAAGGAGTTTAGCTCAAAGTAAATGATGCACGGAGTGAAATTGTAAGTACAGGTAGTTACAGAATGTGGCTATCTGTAGTTGTTAACAATTGTTACCTGCTTAAATTTAGGTTTACTTGAGGCAAATGAAAGGGAATATTGTAGTGGGCTATGTTAACACTAAGCTAGCTAGCTAGCTATTTTGTTAGAAACTGTCTCCAGTGAGCAAGACTGTGAACGAGCGAATTCGAATTACAAGAAATAACTATCGACATCTCTCTATTCTTTTCATTAATATATATCTCTAGTATTTCGAAACAATAATATCAGTCCCTATAGAATGTTGTTGTTTATAATACGTTAATGCTAGTGAAAACTAAATGTCATAGTGTCCCTCATAACGCTATTGTACCGGTATATCATCATTGACCAGATGGATATAAGAAGATTCTTTAGGAGAGGTGGCAGCTCCGCCCAGTCAGATGAGAGAGAGAAGCAGGAGACTGACAGGGCTGAAGGAGCCGGTGTGATGGAGGTTAGTGGTCTACAGGTCTAGAAGGAAAACTAGTGGAGTTTTTTTATTTTCTTCTACTGTGGTAGAAATGTATAGGCATTTGTTGTCAGGCCTAGGCTACTCCAAGGCATAGCCTAAAGTTTAAACTGTCTGAAACAATGGATATCCGCGGCCCCAAAATAAACGGGTAAACATGCCACTCCCCTTGGGGCTAAGCCCCCCCCCCCCCCCTTTCTTTGAATCCTAGAAACGCCCCTGCTCGGCGAGTCTTTTTGAAACTTGCCGCTGGTATTGACGTCTCTGTAGCGTTTTCCTCGTCGGCAAAGAGTACAGCAATCCAAATTATTGATCAAATATTGGTCTATTTCCGGGCTTTTTGGGGCTATCCAAGTACCCGTAACATGGCACCACGAATAGACGAGCATTACATTTCAAGCACCGGCTGACGTGCCCGAGGTTCCGCGGATAACGGCTCACTTGACCGCAGAGAGTGGTTCGGTGGTCCCGCCATACGCTGCACCCCCTTTCCAACGTACACGGACCGTGGTGTTATGAAAGAGAACAAACTTTACTTTACCAGTTAGTCGCTGGTTGACTAAACATCTCAGCATTTGGACTTTAGACATTTTCACTAAACCACAGAAACGTTTCCTCCAGACAAACTCCGGAAGATATACCGAGACGGACTGTTGTGCGTTAATAAAAGGTCCGAGTAGCACCAACAAGCTTGTGAACATTTAGTTCCACATGTAGATACAAAAAGTATGTAGTAACCGTAACAGTTGTACTTGTATAATATAATTGATAAAATATATACTATTACAACGAAGCATAATAACTATTTAAACATTAACGTACCGTTTTTTTTTTTTTTCAGTACTTTATTTTCATTTTGGATATATATATTTTGTATTCATTGGATTAAAAACTGACAGTTTAGAATCATTGTTTATAGAAGACTCCAACTCTGATAGAGTAGATGTTTACAAATGGTCACTGTTAACATACAATCATGAAGAAATGCATGCTGGGTAGCTCCCTACTAGCAGATTTATACGTCATTAACACAAATCTGAACGAGACGCACACATGAAATCGTATGACAGCAGCCAAAGAGCTCTAATGACAGAATTCCATTATCTACTCTATATTTTGGGTCAAGACTGTGACTTTAAAGCTGATGCAAGTGTTTTTTTACTTGTTTTGTACTTTATAGAATTTGACTCTGAAATGATTATTTACTGCTCTTATGGCAGTTAATAAGTGAGATACGCACAATTATTGTTTATTTATATTTGATTCTATTGCATCAGTTATTAGATGTTGACTAACTGGAGCTCTTTATTGCGTTCATTTTGAAGGAAAACAAATACCTCAAGCATTTCTTTCCCCTCAAGATGAATACCGCATTAAAGAGATTTTATTTTCTTTGATTTAGTGAATGAAGTTGATATTCACTGAATGCAGGAAAAACCTGCATCCAGTTTATTGGTGCATTAGCGCCACCTTCTGCTCCGGAGAGTGGATCAGACAATAAACTGACAATATTTCACACAAAACAAACATAAAAAACTCTCCACACAAACACATTAACCTATATTTTATCCTCAATGTTTTACACTATAATATGTCGACAAAAGTCATTAAAAAGTCATTATATAGTATGTCCAATAAGTCATAAAAAAGTCAGTGTGGTATGTCGAAAAAATCTAAATAAAAGTCATTGTATACGCAGTATGTTGAAAAAGTCATAGTATAACTTTATCCAGTCTTGTACATCAGGTTTAACAACATCAGGGTGTTTTATATATGAAGCTGAATCACAAGATGAGGCCCAAACCACCCTCAAACCAGCATGACACACAAACATACTGAAGCATTAGTTTAAATAATTCTGTTATTTATTCCTTGTTTTGGGCTACAGGAGGGAACAAAAGGTTACTGACAAACATAAAGTACAACTTCCAGGCTGGATTTATGAATGAAATATGCAAAACGACGATATATATAGAAAACTAAAATACAATCACACTTTGGATGTATGAAATCAGTTTCTAGGTGAGTATTTTTTAGCCCTCGTTAAGCTCAACCTGGATGTTAACTCTTGGTAGCCAAAATGTTACAAAAATACAGTATATATATGTATACACTTTTTAAACTTTTAGCACCGTCCATGCCACTCGCAGAAAAGTGCGAAAGAATACAGCCTTTGATTCTTAGAAATGTCCTCAACAAGGCTATTTACACTTTTTTTATGTATTTTAAACCAGAACAACCTGCTTTTGTTCCAGTAGTCCTTCAAAATAAAAACATTTGTAACTACTCAAATAACTAGAACTACAGCCTGAACACAAACAAACTAATGTCGTTTTATTCAATGTGGTTTTTTTAGCGGCCTTTAACAAAACATTTTCCATAAGCTCCCGGCATTCAGCTCTTTACATATTTTTGGAACAAAGTATCAAAAACTGTCAAGTGCACAAAGCCAGCATTCAATTCCTGGTCAGATTTGTAATTGTTTGTTTCAGACAGTTTCTGATTTAATTTAAAATGTATTTGGCCAAATTTCTTGTATCTCGGCTTGCAGTAACATTTGAAATGGTCTGGTTGAAAAACCTCAAAGTAATTAAAGATCTGTGTTGGTACTTTGGTTGTGAAACTCAGGTATTCTATCGGCACAAGAGGCAAAAAGTCTCAAATGATACTCAACCCTACCCACGTTTAGCCGAGCTACACACCACGTGTATACGATGGTTTCAGTTGTTGGAAGGTGTATATCTATATATATATATTTCTTATTTGTGATGGAGCTGGGCTAGCAGCTTTCCCATGCTTCTAGTATTTGTGCTAAGCTAGGCTAAACATCCTGGAGATTAAAATGAGGTGCAGCTCAGTGTACTCCTAATATTCTGAACACCAGGGAACAGTTCATCCCATAATACTCATCAGTGCAACAAAACCAAGTTTTTTGTCTGTTTGGTTGTTTTCTCAGTTCAGTAAATAAACATTTTCATCTCCTATTTGGGTCAAACTGATTTTTGCAGATTCAAATTTAGTTTTTTTTTTATTTAACAAGAAAAACAGTCATATGCTGCTGTTGTAGATAATAAAACGTGTGCATGACAGCAGAGTAAACAGCTTTCAACCACCAAGACACCGGAACCAAAACTTTTTATTTATTTAATACTGACATCTAGTAAGGGAGCTTTGGTAATTAGACAACACCACCAAGGACAAATGATAATTGATCTATAACTGAACATCTAAGCCAGTTTGAAAAGGAGACTGCTTTATGCCGAGAACTAAAAGAAAAACCTGACTCCTGTGCAGGTGGTGGCCTTTAACCTCTCAGTGGTTGGATTAGGGAAGACAATTGGTGACAGACAAATGTCAAACACACTTCTGGAGATATTCAAGCTTTTCTCCCAAACATCAACACAAAAAAAGAGACAGCCGTGGCTACTGTTCTGCTTTCTCTTGTGCAGTTCCCGTCACCAGCAGCAGGTTGCAGGCCATGAACTGGACGTTCAGCACGTTGCTGGTGTTTCCAGTGTACAGTCCCACCAGCTCGCCGGACGAGCCGTCGGCTGGCGTCCCTCCGTGGGAGTTGCGGATGTCCCACACCCGGACCGAGTTGTCTATAGAGGACGACGCCACCAGGCTGCTGTCCGGGCTGAAGGATAGGCTGGTGACGCTGTCCGTGTGTCCTCGCAGGTCTTTGAACAACGTCCCTGATGCCAAGTCCCACAGCTTCACCCTCTGGTCCTCGCCGGCGGACGCCAAGTACTTCCCGTTAGGTGAGAAAGCAAGCGACAGCACGGGGCCACGGTGGCCGGTGAAGAGGCGGACGGACGCTCCCTGCTGGGTGCTCCACAGCCGGACAGTCTTGTCTGTGGAGCCGGTGGCCAGGTAGTTGGAGTTGGGGTGGAATTTGACGCAGTCGACGTCGGCGAGATGCCCGGCGTAGAGCCGCAGCGGGTAGGTGCGGGAGAAGGTCCAGAGGCGGGCCGTCCGGTCGTGGGAGCCGCTGGCGAAGTAAAGGCTGCAGGGGCTGACGTCCACGTCCCACACTGGGTAGGCGTGGCCCTGGTAGAGCGCCGTGTTGGTGAAGCTGCCCAGGTCCCAGTAGCGGATGGTTGTGTCCTCAGAGCAGGAGAGCAGGCCGGAGCTGTCCGTCAGGAAGGCGGTACGAAACACCGGGCCGCTGTGACCTCGCAGCGTCTTTATCTCGCTGCCGGAGCCGTCTTCTTCATCCGCCTGACGAGAAACAAAAGTGACATCTGACATTACCCGACTCCATTATTATTGTTTTTTTTACTTTATAAGAGTTCAAATGTTATGTATGTGAAAAAACACAAGCAGTCAATTTAATCAATCTGAAGTTTTAGTTATTGGGCTGCCTCTAACAATTCTATTCATTAGAAATTATTTCCTCAATTCACTTGTTAATGAGATATTTTCATGTCGACCAAAAAGACATCTTCGAATATCTTGTTTTGTCCAACCAACTGTCCAAAACACAATTTAGAAGATTATAGAAGATAAAGAAAACAGAAAACATTTGCATTGAAAAAAGCTGGAACCAGAGAATTTTCTGGTCATTTACTTTATCAATCAAAATGCAATTTATGGGCCGGGCTTCTCAAATATGAGGATTTGCTGCTTTTTGCAGCAGTTTAATTAAATATCTTTGGGTTTATAATTATTATTATTAGATTTAAAAAAAGAAAATCACATATTTTTGTACATTTTCGAAAATGTTATGAAACAAGAGTAATTGACGAAATGAAAAAGCCCTAATAAGCTATGCATATCACAAATTGTAAAAAACAATGTCAACTGCACAGTAAACTTGCTTTTACTGACTGAAACCAAGATGTTTTCACATGATTAAACACATTGAAGCCATTTGAAACAACCATCAGACGATATTTATCCCTTCAGTCAACTCACTTCCTCCTCCAGTACGTCACAGGCCAGGTGGATGAGCGACACGTCAGCCTGATGCGGTTTGGCCTTCAGCTTTCTGGCTCGGAGGCTCCACAGTTTCACCGTGGAGCTGTCAAAGCCGGCGGCCAGCAGCCGACTGTCGGCCGAGACCTCTGCGGTGTTCAACGTCTGTTCCGTGTGGTGGAAGGCGTAAAAACACACGGTGGTGAGCGTGGGGGGCCCCTCACGGACCTTCTTGATGCAGTCCTGCAGAGTCTCCAGGGCCGCCTCGCTCTGTGGGATCCCTGCAGGGACCTCCACCCCCTCGACACCCTCCGCCCCGTCCACCCCCGCCCAGGAGGAGGTGGAGTTTGGGGCGGCGGTCGCCCCGCCAGCTGCTCCATACAGTTGGTAGTCTGTGCGCCTCGAGGCGGTGACCTCCACCTGCAGGTGTGTGCTCAGGGCCCTGCAGAGGGCGCTGTTGTCCTCACTCTGCAGGTAACGCAGCAGGTAGCTGTAGGCCGGCTCCGTCAGGTGAACCACGTACTTGTGCTCCAGGAAAGCACTCAACTTGGGGTTGGCTGCGACATCCTGAGCAGTGAGAACATGGCGGAGCTGCTCTATGGTGGCGCGCTGCTCGCTGTCCTGAAGAAAAGTGCCGTGGAAACGACTGTAGAAACCATCTACCGCCCCCTTCAGGCCACAGTGCACCAAGTCCAGGTGGAGGTAGACGAAGAGCGGGTAGAGAATGCTGCTCACTTCCTTCGCCCAGGATATATCGGTTTCTGATTTATGGGAAATGAAAATTATTGTGAGGGCAGAATCCAAAGACGACATGTACGTATGATTTGGTGGACGCCATTTTCAGAATTCAGTGACAATGCAGCAGGACTGTGAATCATGGGATACCTGACAGAAAGGAGCGCAGCCGGGAGTACTGAGTCTCATACTGCTGTGGGTCAGACTGGCAGGGTGCAGCAGACACGATGTTGGCACACCCCGACTCTGTCTGCACTGCTCAGAGGAAGAGGAAGAGAGAGAGAGATGAAGGTAGGAGAGAAAATAAAAATCAGCTTGACACAAAGCAGGGCTAATCAGCCACAATAGATAAAAAAACACCTGTGCGGGTATGTAGGGCCTTTAATTTATAATAATGCATTCAATTATATACACAGATCATATGTTCTCAACTATTAAATAAATGTACATGTGACATGACTTGTAGTGATGTGGAACACAAATGTCATCACCACCATCTTTGCAGTCATCTCACCTGTGAGACTGGCAGCCATCTCCTCCGCAGACTGGAAGAGCTTGGCTCCTTTCAGAGAGCCATCGGTGTCCACATACTGCCTCCGCTTCAGGTACTGAGCCACGGCGTACTGGATCTGCTCAGTGCGAACCCGCTTCATGACCTGAAAAAAACAACATAGAAGTGTCACACACACACACACACACCTGAGGAGACGTCACCTGAAGTCACCTGCACATCACACCACACTGGTTGGACAGACTGTTTTTTTTTTTTTTAGGCTCATCACCATCTACGTGGCAATATTTATATTAAGCATCTTTCCAGTAACTTAGCAAACTAGCTAGCAAAGAAGTGAGCTAATGTGTTTACTGAGGCATTAAAGATAAGATAATCCTTTATAAGGGGAAATGTACAGGATTACAGCAGCATAGTGGATAGTGCAAAGAAGAGACATAGTAAAAAACAAGATCAAAACAAATATTAGAAATAAGTAAATAAGAAATAAGTAATAAAACAGTAAAAATGCACAATAACTAAAATATTATATATACAGACAGAATAATCGTTGTGTTGCAATATTATACATACAGACAGAATAGTTGTAGTATTGCACAATGTATTTATATTTAGTGTTTTTAGTGTTGTGTGGTCTACTGGGAGCAGAGCTGGTTGTGAAGGAAATACACCTTTTCTGACAATCTTAACATATGTGCTAGCATGCAACGAATGTGGAAACCCGAAACAACGCATTATTAACGCGTTAATTCGATCTAAAAGGCGGGCTGGTTTCCCCATTAGAGGAGGATGCCTTGAGCTGAGCTAACCGGCTAACTTAGCGCCAGTGGCAGCAGGCCTGGCGGCTCCAAACTTTTAGCGGGATTGATCCGGTTCCGTAGCACCACCGGGTCGTATATCAGTACTCACTGCATATCGTGCGGGTTCCTCTCCGTGCTCCGTTACTGTGTGCAAGCTAGTGAGGGTTTAATGCTAATGTATCCTAGCTGAAACTACGTTGCCGCTCCGGTAAGCCTCCATCAAATCATGTTAGCTACAGGTTAGCTAGCTAGCTCGCTTTCATCTCTGATGGGTAACAGCTATCGTGAATCTACTCGTCCTCCTGGCTTCACCGTTAGCATCCACAAGGTAAATGTAGCGACAGTCTACTAGCTATGTCTGGATCGGTCGGCTTCTTCTTCTTCTTTTTTTAGGTTTATTGGCGGTTGGCAAACAATGAATTGGTGCATTACCGCAAATAAATAAAATAAATAAAATAAATAAAATAAATAAAATAAATAAAATAAATAAAATAAATAAAATAAATAAAATAAATAAAATAAATAAAATAAATAAAATAAATAAAATAAATAAAATAAATAAAATAAATAAAATAAATAAAATAAATAAAATAAATAAAATAAATAAAATAAATAAAATAAATAAAATAAATAAAATAAATAAAATGAATAAAATGAATAAAATGAATAAAATGAATAAAATAAATAAAATAAATAAAATAAATAAAATAAATAAAATAAATAAAATAAATAAAATAAATAAAATAAATAAAATAAATAAAATAAATAAAATAAATAAAATAAATAAAATAAATAAAATAAATAAAATAAATAAAATAAATAAAATAAATAAAATAAAATAAATAAAATAAATAAAATAAATAAAATAAATTAAATTAAATAAGAAACAAAACAACTGGCTCATATTTTGTTAATAATATTAGTTAGTCTCAGATATTGAAATAATACTTGATAACATTCACTTTTTGAGTTATTTTGCAGAATATCCACTGCGCCAGTGGATGTCGTTCACTAAATAGCAAATAATATTAATGAAAATGTCAACTTATAGGAGTAGTTCACAGTCCTCATTGTCATTCTGCTGTAATAAATAATACAGCGAATATTATTTTTCGATTATATTTTGTATTAACAATCTGAATCTGAAAAGTAACTAAAGCTGTCAGACAAATGTAGTAGAGTAAAAAGTAAAATGTTGGCCTAATTGTAGTACAATACTTAAGTACATTTCACCCGTGTTTGAAGTATATATTTAAAAAAATAAAATAAAATAAAAATATTTTTAAAAATTAATGAATGATAACACAACGTCTTTCCATCCCGATAGTTATTGTTTTTGTTGTCAAGTTTCTTTAAAAAATAAAAATAAAATAAATAAGTCGTTTTTGCGATGGGCGGGACTTTCCGTTGACACGGTGATGACGTATATTTCGAGCGACTGCACCGCGCGCTGTTTGGAGGAGGATTCTTCAGTGAGTCTTTTAGCGGTGTAAATATAGTTTTTTACGGTTAAATTCGTACATATTTCTCTACTGTTGAGCAGTACACGGTACCGGCATGTTTACCCCCCGAGCCAACCCGAGCTCTGGCCGCCGGCAGCAGGGCAGGACCACCGGGAGGAAGAGCGTCTCCGGTGCGGCCGCGAGTCTGCTGTTCTCCCCGCGCAGGACGCCGCTGTCGGCGAGGTGAGTGGAAACACTGAACGGACGGTTTAGCTGTGTTTTGTGTGTATATATTATACATATATATATATATATTATATAAAATGTTATTAGGCCCACCTAGATACATCTAATGGAGTCAAATACAATAATCCTGTTGTAAACCCTCCCTTCATGTGTTTTTAGTATTTTTATTTAACTCAATGTCAATTTCGGAGGATGTAGTTTGTGGTGCTCTTGAGTTGTAATAATTTTCTTCCTCTTATTTTTTGTTCACCCCATTCATATTAATGAGGGTTAATATTAAACATCTATCTTAATATAGTGTATTGCAGTTCAACAGCACCAAAGTATTCACAGCTCAGTGATATTCGGCTGTTGTTCCTGAGGATCTGTTGAACTCTAAATCTCTCTCCATCAGGTCAACACCCACCAGAGTGCAGAGCCATTTAGCTGCAGATTCAGTCAACTATGACGTGCAAACCTTTGGCTCGTCGCTGCCTGTCAAAGTGATGGAGGCACTGACGATGGCTGATGGTAAAGAAACATGAAGTTCATGTTCCTGTTGATGCCTCTTTTTCTGTTTGTCAGGGCTTGTTAAAAGCTCAGAATGCCACTGAACAATTCTGTGTGTGGGTCGGTCCCTCTAGTTGATGACCATATCTCGGTGAAGGTGAATGAGAGCGGCTGGGCCTGGATGGTTTGTGGAGAGAGACTGATCCTCTGGAAGATCTGCCAGACCGCTGTGGCCAAGGTACAGTTGAAGATCTAGAAACTCAAAAGCTGCAAACACACTCCAGACGTCCCCCTTGCTGCTTTAGTCTGCGTTATCTGGTTGTTCACTTAAAACATTTGGGTTTTGGACTGTTGGTTGGAACAGACAAGCAATTAGAAGACGTCACCATCGGCTCTGTGAAACTGTGATGCTCATTTTACGATATTTTCATCTATGTTTAATCAAAACATAGCCGCTTAAGAGCGTTAAGCATGTTTAGATGATTATCGGAATAACATTGTGAATTGTAATTATTATGGCCAGGTTAATTGCGATGTGAAATTCTCATATTGTCCCGTGTTTAGTTGCAGTTCTTAGAGGAAACTCTCACAGTTTATTCATTCAAGTATTATAATCCAGCCACTGTCTTGTGTGTTCCCCTGCAGCTGTCGGTGTGTAAGGAGCTGCAGCTACCCAGCAGCGAGTACAACTACACAGCCGACCTCGTCGCCGTGTCGTCCGCCGCTCCTCTGGAGACGGCCCCCGTTCAGTCCATCTCCGTCCTGGCCGTGGCTGTGGAGGGAACGGCTCGCTTGTGGACCAGCCTGGCCCAGGAGGGCAACTACACGGAGACGGACGTGGACCTGGGAGATCTCTGCAACTTTGTTGTTGCTGTCAATGTAAGTAAATCTGATTTATTTTGATTTCTTTGCAGCTGAAACCTCTAACCTGACTCTTAATACAGCAGCTACTAGTGAATCCATATCACAAATGCATCACTGGGAACTCAAACAAAACCAAACTGAAAATCGTATTATTTCTCTGTCTTTATTTCTGACTCTTCTCCTCTCTCTCAGGGTGGAAGCTTCGTCTTGTCCTCAATGAAGGGTCGGCTGTTGAGAGCGAGTGCCGATTCCTCGGGGAAGCTGCAGTACCGAGCGCTGCAGCAGGGTCAGGGCATGCTCTCCGGCATCGGACGCCGTGTCTCCAGCCTGTTCGGCATCCTCTCCCCGCCAGCCAACGACACAGTGAGTCCTGCTGACAGATTTCTCCGTAAAGTGGAGTTCAGTGGGTGGTGGTCAGTAGGGCTGCCCCCCTGAAATGTAGATAACCTGCTATAGAAGCTCCTCATTGAAGGACTCAAAAGTCCTCCTTAAATCCAGCTTTACAAATATCATATATTGCAGGGCTCTGCAATGCCCAACATAACAAACATTTTAAACTGTAAAAACTATATATATTGGTAACAATTCATTAGTAACCAAATTAAAAGGATCTGTTCCAAAAAAGCTTACGTTGGGTTGTATCACCTTTTAATAATACTGTAACGGTTGCTTGGAACTACTAAACATTTTAGACCAAACTTCCATGTTTCTGGCCTGTAGTGGAAGAAGTATTCAGATCCTTTACTTCTGTAAAAGTAATACCACACTGTAAGATTACTCTGCTAAAAGTAAAAGTCCTCAGTTAGTTCAGTAAAATTATGTAAATATTATCAGTAAAATGTATTTAAATCTCCCTCTGAGATGTGGTGGAGAAGAAGTAGAAGGTGGCATGAAAAGTAAAACAATATTAGTCCCTAATTAAATTACATAATTTAATTTAATACGACTACTTGTTGCTATTTAATATTTTGACGGATGATGGAATGAATGGATTTCTGTACTGATTTAGTCTGAACCGTCTGCCTGATTCAACACCTCCAGTATATATATATATATATCTCTCTATATTTTAATATTCCCTTAATGACCTACAAACCGTTCCAGATGAAGCCTCAGCTGTAGCTCCACAGTAACTTCTCTGTTTGTCTGCTGCAGCTCCACAGTGTGCTGTGGGTGGGCGGAGCCAGCAGCCTCTACACGCTGACCAGCTCCAGACTGAGTAAATGGGAGGTGGACGACAGCTGGGAGCACCAGGTCCTCAGCTGGGACGCCCAGCGAGCGCTGACCGAGAGCATCGCCGACGCCATCTGGGTCAGTACGAGGGGGGAAAAACAAAAAGAAAGTGTATGTATGTATATATACATACACTTTAACGGTCTGATTCAGTGTCATACAGCGGTGGAGGAAGTATTCAGATCCTGTACTTCAGTAAAAGTACTAATGCCACACTGTGAAAATACTCCTTCACAAGTAAATCTTCTGCACATAAAGTATGTGAACATAATCAGGAAAATGTACTTGAAGCAGAAACAAAGCCTTGTTAGTTTATATATTATTACCAATGACACATACACACTATTGTATATTATTACTTATGCATTGATGTTTAAGCTGTTGTTTTTTTTTATAATGGCTGCAACTTTTCATTATGGATTAATCTGCTGATTATTTTCTCCCTGACTCGATTGGTTGTTTGGTTTGTGACGCCTTCAAATGTCTCGTTTAGTCCGACCAACAGTCCAAACCTCAAAATGTTTCAGTTCATTCATCTTATCATTGAAGACGAGGAGGTTCACGGGACATTTGAGAAGCTGAAACCATCAAATGTTTCAGGCATTTCTGCTGATAAATCAATTATCAAAACAGTGGTAGATACATTTTTTTGATGACGGACTAATCTTTTTTAAACTCAAATCTATTTATTTATTTTACAATGCACTCAAAGGTTCAAAGGTTCTTCAATCAGATGTTTATAGTAACCGGTAACTAGAGCTGTCAGATAAATGAAGTGGTATAAAAAACACTATATTTCCCTCTGAGATGTAGTCGAGTACAAGTATATATTCTTCAAAATTGTGCTCAAGTACAGTATTTGAGTACATGTATAAAGCCCATCACACAATGTTGGTGAACGTATATTTTATATTTTAGCAGGAGGTGAAACTGTGACTCAAAATACAGTTAAAGCTCTTTTTTTATTCAATCTAATCCTCAATTAAACTCTTGACTTCCATCATTTCTACTGCATGTTGGCAGCCTCATTGATCCACATCGATCAGATTATCTTTAGAACGTTTCAATACTGCGAATGTCCGTCATGATTTCTTAACATTCGTCTCCCACCAGGGGTCAGAGAGCAACTACGAGGAGCTGAAGGAGGGAGCGAACGTCACGTACCTGGATATGAAGCACAGCCAGTGAGTGTGTATGTGTGTGTGTGTGTTTATCTACACGTGCACAACTTCCTGCTTGTTTTACACTTCAGAATAAAAGGTCTTAAATTGTCTTTGCTGTATTTAAACTTCGATGACATTTTCTCAATTTAAAAGTCTCCCTACTGAACAATGTCTTTCTATTAATTATTATTATTAATTCCCCCCCATCTGAATGTGATGTATAAGCTCTTAAATCAAGGTCAGTGAATAGGAGGTAGAGGGAAATACAACCGTCTTGCGAGGAGACAAATGAAAGCATGAGACTTTAAATTCAGGTTTTTAATCACAGACAATCTGTTACTGAAGGAAGGATCCAGAAATCCAGAAATAAGTAGTGAGAAGATCTTGTGTACTGAGGAGTTAAAGGAGTAGAATTAACATACTTATAGCTGCAAAGCATATAAAGTACACAGGGAACCTGACACTATCTTGCAGGATTTATGTACGGTATTAGTTTTAAAAAAATACATCCAAAGACATACCAAGTAGATCTGAGGCCGAACTGAGCCGGAGTCTTTGTGTTTTCAGAGCCGGCCTGGTGGTTTTGGCTGCAGCCTGGCACCCCTCAGACACTCCCTGTCTGGTTTACTACTGCCTGGTCACCCTGCAGGACAACGGAGCCGCCATCTCCGACCAGTTCACCGTGGAAGTCACCAAGTACAACCCTGCATTCCAGGTCAGTCCTGATCCTGATCCTGCAGAGGTTGGATTCAGATTCTGTTCGTCAGAGAGTCTTCTTTACTGGATCTGTTAACGGTTCAGATACAAAAATACATATTTGTCTCCTTTTTTTTCTTCAGGCATTTATCAATGCAGACCGTAACTCTCCTGCATAATCTGTTTATGTTGATGAACGGCACTGTTGTTTTTAGACAAGCCAGCATGCACCTGTCCCTTCTCGCCTCGTGTTTCTCCCTTCCTTCTCTTCACAGTTTGAAAACCCTGAATCCAGACTTTTCTAAAAAAAAAACACAAATTCCTTCCTTTGTCATAGTATTGTAGCGGCAGTAAATGTCTCAAAACTGCACAAATGCAACTAAAACCATCTTAGTAGCTAGATACTACTAAAGGTTAAGTATAGAACGTAGTATTTTAATTGATGACCCTTTTATGCTGCATTAACACTATGACGTCAAAGCAACAGCCTGAAAGTCATTTTCAATGGAAGTCGTAGGCCTGAAGCTGCAAACAAAAATGAAACTAGTCTTTTTTTTGCCCTCTGATGACGTGAAGTGTCAACCAATCACATGTCTTTGTGTCACCGTTTCTGGCTTCCTTATCTCTCCCCACAAGTCCTGTGCTGTTCCATCTCAACAATGGGGGAAAATGAATCAATAAATAGTTTGGTATACGAGTGTTAATGGCACATTTAGTGCTCACTTTACGACATGCAGGCAAGTCACTGGTTTGAATTCATGACGGGATGGTATGAAGATCCTTGAGATGACGATGATGCTGTTTCCCCAGGTTGTACTTTAGAAGAAGCACGCTTATTTTTTCCTTAATGTCTTGTTTTCCCAGAGTGAGGAGGCTCTGCAGGCCACTCGGCTGGCGTTGCCGCGCTCCCCCGGCTCCACCGCCTTCCTGTATACCGAGGAGCTGGTGTTTGCTTGCTCCACGGGAACCAGCAGGGGAGGACTACCTGATGAGAAAATCAGCTTCAACTCACCCGGTGAGTAGAGGATCGTTCGCTGCTCCACAGCACCAGAGCACACTCAGATTAGTGTAATAATGTTGTTGGGTGAGATATTATAAAATGGAGAGTGATGGAATTACAGTGTATACAACTTAAATGATGCTTAAGAAGTCAGTTATTTAAGATTTTACAAGTAATTACGCACAGGGAACATAGAGTAAACTGTAAAAAAATCTCTGAATGTCTGACTGATGATGTTTCTCTCTCCGTCCGTCCGTCCAGGTGACGGTGTCCGTGGAGGAGGCTGCTGCGTCAACCTGCCCGTGTTTTTCTCCCAGAACAGCGGCCTGGTGGCGGTGGTGGCCCGGGAGAGCGCCTCCATCCTGCCGGAGACGATGGAGGACTCGCTGTGCTCCTCGCTGACTGCAGCTCCGGAGGTGAAACTAACGAACAGTTATTAATTCACACAATATCTGTAAGATATTCGAGTCAGGATTCAGTCTTTCTCGAGACGTTTGCATCGAACTATTCACACATTAATAATGAGAAAAGAAAATCTACTGAACCATGTGACTATGCTTTTGATGTTGACTGAATTTAAAATGCATTTCTGGTTTTGTTTTCTTATGTTTAAGGTTTCAGTCATGGAGACTCCAACCCGAGCAGAGCCGGTAGCTCAGGAGGACAAGACCAAACTCCTGAAGATGGCTTTCCTGCAGTTCTGCCGGTACGTCAATAAATAACGTAAAGAAACAAAATCTTTTATTGATGTTCTGATAAACGGGACCAGTTGGCTGCTGGTTTCACACAAAGGGATCCGTGATTTTAGTGACACATGTTACACATTTTGTGTTTAATCAAGTGCTTTAAATTATTACCAAATCATTTCACTGATCGAGTAAAAACCTCAAACAAGCTTCGCAGACAGAGTTCTCTTTCTCTGCATCATGTTGTATGGAGGCATTTGGCTGTTTTTCATCACGTTGGACTTCAAATGAACATTTAATTGAGTTTGGTGTTCACTTATTATTGAACAAAATAAAATATTTTTGAAGGCTCATATCAATAGCAGCATTACTTAGGATTTAGAAAGGATTTAGTCGCTGTGATTCTTTAAATAAAAACTTTATTTATTTTCCTCTGTCAGTAACGATCTGGTGGGCGCTCAGACGGTCACAGACGAGCTCTTCCCCGCCGACGGTGACGGTGAGGAGGGAGCCGAGCTGGACGGCGTGGTGACTCGAATCAACCTGGACCTGGTGGACGATTACCCGGCCTCCGACCCTCGCTGGGCCGAGTCTGTCCCCGACGGTGAGGAGGGGGAGAGGGAGAGAGGCCCTTTAAAAAAACCTGACAATTAAATGCAAAGGTGCCTGGTGTAGCATCTCTTTACATATGAAACATATAGTGCTTATATTTATAATAAACAAAGGAGCGAGATAACTAAAAATACCTTTCAGTTTTTCACTGTAATTCCACCAAATTGATTCAGTAAGTTTAAAGATGTTTGTGTCATATGTGTCATAGCTGTTTTTGCTTAACGAATTCTAATTCAGGCACAAAATTAGTTGCTTGAACATCTAATAAACATCTAATAAACAGTTTGGCATCTAATAAACAGTTTGTACTTTTTCTGTGATTATTTCTGTTTCTGTTCCTCCAGAGAGCGCCGGCTTTCCTCTCACCTCCCTCATCATCCTCCACCAGCTGGAGGACAAGATGAAGGCCCACGGCTGCTTCATGGACTTCCTGCTCCAGGTACACACACACACACGCATATCTTAAATATGAGAAATAATGGTGCACAGAGCGTTAGTAGTGGTCTGACAATGAATCCAGCCTGTGTTATCTAAAAGAAACTAATCACATTTGAGAGCTGTGCTCATTTCAGGATTCTGTTCTTTCATCAGGTGGGTCTGCTGGACCGTCTCGGCCACGTGACGGTGCGCTCGTCTTCCATGGCGACACGCCTGCTGCTGTGTGAACACGCCGAGAAGCTTCAGGCAGCGATGTTGCTCAAGAACCACCACACCAAACACGGCGAGCTGGTGAACCGGGCCATCGGCATCACGCTGCAGAGGAACAACGCCGCCGTACCGCCCAGCCTCACTGCTGCCGACGTCTTCTTCAGAGAGGTTCGTGTCTGACGGTGTTCTGCTCTGATGATCCAGGTGGTGTGGGGAAGATGAATTCAATCTTTTGTTTCCGGTGCACCCGCAGGTGTCTCAGATCTCCTCGGTGTTCGATTGTCTGCTGGACGAGGAGGAGCGGAGTCTGAAGGAGAACCCGGTCGACTCTGTGCAGTGGGCCGAAGTGGTTCTCACCGTCAACAACATCATTAAGGTAAACACATTCATGGTATCATAAAGCGTGATGTGTGTAACCAAAGAGGGAAAAAACTAAGTAATTTAGAGAAGTAAAATAGTTGATCCGTTTCATTTTTACAAGTGAAAAGACATGAATGTTGTCACATTTTATTTGGAAAATAACTTTATGTAAAGTGCTTCAACAAATACTAGGATTCAGGGTCCCCAAGAGTTGTTTGTTACTTTATCTCCGTAATGTCTCTGAAGAAAGTGTGATGGGAAGAGGAAGATATTTATTTAAAATCAGGCTTCAACCTCCGGTTCTGAAAAAGTGAAGCCGATGCTGATGTGCCTTGAACCTGCATTCTCTCTAGTGTCCACCAGGGGGCGACTCCTCTGGTTGTATAGAAGTCTGAGAAAATGACTCTACTTCTCTCTTGATTTATTACCTCAGTAAACATTGTAAACATGAGTTTATGGTCTCAATCTCTAGTTTCAAGTCTTCTTCAATACAGCATGATGTTCATTTAGTAACTTATGGTCCATTTAGAGTCAAACAGACCATAAAGCAGGGGATGCTTTAGGGCGGGGCTACTGTGATTGACAGGTCACTACCACGGCATTGTCCGGTCTGGGAGTTGTCCGTGTTTTCGTCTTACAACTTTAACCCTCTCAGAGTCTTTTGAGTTCATGAAAGTTACTTATAAGACTCGTATTGCAACCTCGCAATGGAGCGGTAAATAAATCCATATACAAGACTGTAAATGTAACGTACTTCCCAAACAGATTTTGTTTAGTTTGTTTGTCCATTTTTTGTTGTTACTCTCAATGTTTCAAATGTTTTGCCAGTAAAGATCTCAGTCGGGAAAAGAAATGCTAATAATTGGTGTGTGTGTGTGTGTGTGTGTGTGTGTGTGTGTAGGACATGCTGCAGGCTGCTGGTCAGTACAGGGAGACGAAGGCCTCCATGTACAGAGCGTCTGAAAGCTCTTCTGCAGAGCCGGAGTACATCCCATGGACAGGTACACCTTTAATTCTTCATTCTTCCACCAGCAGCTTCAGGTCGCTGCAGCCTGACTGCATGTTGCTGTTGTAACTGCCCCAAGATACTCATAGTTTGTATAGCTTAAATAACCGTATTACTGTCAGTGTTTACATGGCACTCTCTCATTTGAGACTCAGTTCGGATGTCTGTTCGGGCGGTCATTACTTCAAATTTGACACTAACTGAAATATTGTTGTTCATTTATTTTTAAATGTCCAGTTGATCTCTGACTTGTTTCTATCAATGCTGTATGAGGAAGTCGTTCCCTGTGAAAGTGTTTTTTGTCGTAGGATAACGTATTAACCGCACGTCTTCTCTCCTCACAGCGTCAGGCGCTGTTGGCGGCATTCGCACCGTCATCTCCCGCCAGCATGACATCATCCTGCGCTCGGTTTACCCGCACGCCGACTCGGAGCTGCGCAGCGCCCTTTGCGAGCAGCTGGTGGCGCTGTTGGACATCTACCTTGGCGGCTACGTGGCCCAGCTGACCTCCCTGCAGCAGCAGAGGCCCCCGGGGGCCCAACAGGAGCGGTATAACAGCCTGGAGATGGAGTACAGCCAACGGCGCTCCGAGCTGCTGGCCCCGCTGTGTAAGTCTAATGATGGAATAAGATTTGAATCATTGACATCTCAAACTAGAGCCCTGCCCGTACCGATGGCAATGTTTAAAAGTTTAAAGCATCTTATGACACACGCTGTACAACCACAATGTTACCGGTTCTGTTTCACTCTGTTGCACGTCATTCCTTTTTGTTTCCTGTTTCTCTCTGACTCTCAGTAGTCAGATAAAGGCAAAGATGCCCAAAACATATTTTTAAAAGGCCTAATCATGATATATTGACCAATATTTGGTCCTATGAGATCCCATAAATTTCATATTTATTAGTTTTAGCCGATATATATATAGAGAGAGAAACAAATCAGCATGAAAGCACTTTAAAAAATCTAAACTATGGTTAACTATACAAACAATTCAAAAAACATTAAGTGATTTTGTTTCGCTTTTAAAACGGAAAACTGACTAATTCATCCTTCATCTACTAATAATATGTATGTACTGCATTTTTCATGTTACTTTTCCGTCAAAGTATATCAGTTGATAAAATGTGTGATAATTTAATATTGAATAGTATTATTGTCGTCCTGAGTGAACTCTGTGACAAACAGCAGCTGTAACTACATCAAGAGTTCCCAGTATTCTGCTGCTTAAGATCCTCGAGAGGTGCTCGAACAATTGTATGTAATAAAAAACATAAACGTAAAAACATAAAATTAAATTTTATGTGTAAAAAAAATAGCAATTAAAGCTGTCAGAAACTAATGAGCTCTGACGTTTAAAAACTCAGTTAAAAAGTGGATTAAAGAAACCGATAAGGCCAAAATCTATAATTAAAAACAGTTAAACAAGGTTTGAATGTGTGTTGACATCAAGTCTGTGTGTATCTGAAGCTGTCTCAGTGTATCGGGAGATTGTTTTTGTGTATTTTACTTTCAGAGTTGTCACTGTGCAGTTGTTATGTGTTGCAGTGGAGCTGGGTCAGTACCAGTGGGTGGCAGCGCTGGCTGAGAAGTACTGTGACTTCGACATCCTGGTTCAGATGTGTGAGCAGACCGACAACCAGAGCCGCCTGCAGCACTACATGACCAAGTTCGCAGACCAGGTAAAACCAGAAACCCTAAGGGACCTCTTTGAGAAATAATGGGTTAGCGTGTTAAAGGAGCTTTTGACAACTGGAAGGGCTGTGGACCAATGTTTTAATGCACGGGTCCACGTTTTGTTTGCACAGCACACTCTACTAACACACTGTAGACGCACACGATGTACCAACAGTGTGGTGCTTTGAGGAAGACTTGAAACTAGAGATTGAGACTATAAACTCATGTTTACAATGTTTACTGAGGTAATAAATCAAGAGAGAAGTAGTCATTTTCTCATAGACTTCTATACAACCAGAGGAGTCGCCCCCTGCTGGTCAGTAGAGATAATGCAGCTTTAAGACACTTCAGCATCGGCTTCACTTTTCAGAACCGGAGATTGTACTGAAGTTTGCAGTAGAGAAGCGTCTCCTGTTCAATGCTTTATTTTAATTAGTTCTATCTTTGGAGGGTTAGTAAACCAGAACGTTTCATCCCACAAAACTAACTAAGTGTGATACTAAGTGTTTGTACATTTTGGATTTACATGTAACTGCAACATTTTGTTTTACACACCGCTCAACCAACTTCCTCTTTGTCCCACGTGTCACTTCCTGCCGCAGAACTTTGCTGACTTCTTGTTCCGCTGGTACATGGAGAAGGGGAAGAGGGGGAAGCTGCTGTCACAGCCGGCCGCTCAGCACCAGCAGCTGGCTAGCTTCCTGCAGTCACACCAGCACCTGAGCTGGCTGCACCACATCCACGTCCACGACTACTGCAGTGTACGACACACACACACACACACACACAGCTTGTTTCACGCTTCAGCACAAAACCAAAACCACATCCTGTCTCAGTATAAAAGCTAAAAAAGCACACATACGTCCTCCCTCTTTTATACTTCCTCTATACCCGATGGCTTCTTCATTTATTTCGTCCCTTAACTATTGTTCTTCTTCTGTCCCATCTTCCTCACCCTTCCTTCCAAGATCTGTCTGTCTTCATCTTCATGTTTCCTCGTTTTTTTTCCTTCCCTCTTTGCTCCCTTTTCTTTTTGTTTCCTCCCTCCTGTCTTCATCTGTCCTCTTTTCTTCCTTCCTTCCAATCTTCCCCGTCCTCCCTTTTACCCGCCCTTCCTTCCCTCCATAGATTTCCTTCCTTCCCTTCTTTCTTTTGCTTTTCTTTCTTTTAATCCTTTATTTCTTTCTACATTCCTTCTTCTCTCACCTTTAACTTTTGTTCCCTCGGCTGTTTTTTCTTTGTTTCTTCTTTCCTTTCCTCTATTTTCTTTCCTTCCATCCTTCTTTCCAATCTTTCCTGTCTTTCGTTTCTTCCCTTTTTTATCTTCCATTCATTTATTCTCTCTCATTTACCTTTTTGTTTTTACTTCTTTTGTTTCTATATGCCTTATTCATTCTCCTTTACATTTAGTTTCTTCCTTCCTTCCTTCCTTCCTTCCTTCCTTCCTTCCTTCCTTCCTGTCTTCCTTCCTTCCTTCCTTCCTTCCTTCCTTCCTTCCTTCCTACCTTCTTCCTTCCTTCCTTCCTTCCTTCCTTCCTTCCTACCTTCATCCTTCCTTCCTTCCTACCTTCCTTCCTTCCTGTCATAGTCTACAGTCACCACAGTATAGAACAGAAGAAACACACACAAACTCAGTTTCCTTCCTCTTACAGCAGCGTTAAACATGTTGATGCTCACGACACCCAAAGTATTCAACACACGCACACACATTGCACAGCTTCCTTCCTGTTTGCAGTTCCCAAACCCACCCACACAGCAAGGCCACACACCCATTCTCTGTTTAACACACACACACAGAAAAAGAAAACGAAAACCTTCCTGTGTTTTTCACTTCTTACTTTATTCACTTTTCAAGGTGTTACAAAATGAAAACACTCTGAAAATCAAAAGTTCTTACTGACCAATGTCTTCAGCTTTTTATGTTCAGAATACAAACATAAAAAATATAACAAGACATCTTCCAGCGTCATGTACAAAACAAAGAACATTAATCACAACTTTATATATTCTCTACATCTACAGAGCATCGATCAACACAGTGCCGCAAAATTACAAATAAATTGGTCGCTGAATGCAAGAAGAACAATAAGAAATGCTGCGATATCTTAATTTAACCATCAAAAGTTCTCAGTTTTCTTTTATGTTTAAACTAAAAGAAGAAAAACAAATTAAATATATCCCTGAGATGAGATGATTTGCCCGTACCAGCTTTATTCATTATTATAAATGTTTTGGGTTGACTTGAAAAGGTATTAAAAATATATTGTGTTCTAGACCTTAATCATCATATTTCTGTGTGAATTAATGAATTAATCTGCTGATATTCAGTGTTTATATGTTATGCTTTGCTGTGTGTGTGTGTGTGTGTGTGGACCCCAAGAAGAGCATCTTCTGCCTAGTTGCATCTAATGGGGATCCAAATAATGAAGACTCAGGACTGTGTTGTGTCTCTGCAGGCCAACCGGACGCTCTACAGCCAGGCCAACATGGAGACGCGTTACTTCGTTAAGAAGAAGACGCTGCTGGCTCTCAGTAAGCTGACGGTGCTCGCATCCAACCTGCCGGAGGACGAACTCGACAAACAAGTCGACGGTAAAATGCACAATAGTTTTTAATTTTGCTGTTTGACAACAGAATCTGATATTTTTACAGTTTGATCCAGATGGAAACTGAAAAATGTGACTTTAAGCAGCTTCTCTACTGATGAAAAACCAGCAGAACGTCACATAATAGACACGCAAGGGTTCACACCATTATAGTGTGGTCCTGTAACTATTGCCATTATATTGTTTAGCTTTCAATTTACTAAATGAACATCATGCTGTATTGAAGAAGACTTGAAACTAGAGATTGAGACCATAAACTCATGTTTACAATGTTTACTGAGGTAATAAATCAAGAGAGAAGTAGAGTCATTTTCTCATAGACTTCTATACAACCAGAGGAGTCGCCCCCAGACATGAAGCGTTGGCTTCACTCTTTCAGAACCGGAGGTTGCCGCCTGGTCTCAACCTTTATTTCTTCCCTCACATTTATCTTTGTTTTTCCTTCTTTCAGTCCTTTGTGTCTTTCTATATTCCTCCTTCGCTCACATTTACATTTAATTTCTTCATTTGTTGTTTCGTGCCTTCCTTCGATCCATCCTCTCTTCCTTTTGTTACTTCCCTCCTTTGCTCTTTTTTTACCTTCCTTCCAATCCTCCCTCTGCTAGCACAGTGAAGGATAGTTGAGACCAGCAGAATGTCACATAATAGACACCATTGCAGTGTGATCCTGTAACTAGACTCGACAGTGTCTGTAACTATTGCCATTATATCATTTAGCTTTCCAATGTCCTATTTAACAATGTAATTAAGTTGCATTTGTTACTGACACATTATTTAATTTAGTACAGAATCAATAGTGCAGTAATTGGTATTCTCAGCTAAACTAAACTACAGACAATTCAATGCTTCGGTGAAAGGTTTATGCTGCTCATAAAAGGACACCAGAGGACTATTCCCTTGTTCGTATCAGCCAACCGGTTTTCACGGTGGATTTGGAGAGAAGCTTCAAATAAACCACTTGTGTCTGCCTGCGCCTCGAGGGATTAACAGTGTCGTTTATCCGTCCAATCAGACATCGTGCAGCAGGAGCGCTTCCTGCTGCATCAGGAGACTCTGCCCCGACAACTGCTGGAGGAGAAGCAGCAGAACCCCGACACCATGCCTCTGCTCAGCGCTCACAACCTCATACAGGTGAAAAACGCACACAAGCACAAAGCGGTCCGTGGACTGAACAACACAACCAAAATTATTTTCACCTCAGCCATGTTGGGATGGTGGCAGAAGTCTCAACAGTAGGAGAAACTATATGACGATACCATGAGGATTGGTGGCGTCAGAACACCCCGACATGCCGTTTCTCTATGAGCGGGACCTTGTTTATCTCATGCATGCGCATCCTCGTGGCCGTGCGGATGACGTAATACACAGTCCTACCAATACCAACAGGTGGCGGTAACATGACGAGATATGCTGCAATGCACCGACAAAGGCAGGGAAGAAGACTATTACGGTTGGTAAACGGGGGTTCAAAGCAAATGTACATTTTAAAATACTTAATGATCAGCGTTTCAAATGTTCTTTGAGGAGTGAAACGCTTTTGTTGGAGCTCAAGGATTCACACAATGAGAAACATTTAACAGACAGAGGAACTCCTGTAAAATACAGATTCATTAGTCATATTTTTATTGCAACTATACCCTTTAATACATGGTTACATTTGGATTAGATGAAAATTGAGATATCAATTTGAGTAACCTAATCCATCCACTTTAACAACCAGCGGCAACAAAACAGACAGAACTTAACCGGGCACCTTTTTAAAGGAGACAAAACAACTATGATCTATGTAGAGATGTAGTGGAGTAACGTTTACCTGAGCAGAGAATGAAGTCGCTCTCACTCTGTGTGTTGCTTTGTTCACAAAGCCGTCGACCTGTTGAGAGCCGAATGAAATGCTCCCAATCTGGTATCTGGCACCTTTAGGAGGGGAAATGTTTTGTGATTTGGGTGACTTGAACTTCAAACTAGATCAACACATTCCTGTCATTACCTATGTTAACATGCACAGAAAAGCAGGTGTTGTTGTTCTCTGAAGCCCAGTTTATATGTTGTAGCGCGAGCGGCTCCTGCCCCGTTTCTAGGCGGGGAAGTCTTTCGCACCTAACACTGTGGTCACTCCGTCGGCTGTCCCACCTGCGAGGTTATGTTTTCCTCTTTGAGGTGTCGGAACAATACCTTCGGCCTTTTATCTCACCCCGTAGCTAAATCGTTAGGATTTCGGAATTAATTGTCTTTTTGAAAGTCTTTTACGGCTAATGCCCTAGGCGCTCTCAATAGGATGTAACCCTAACACCCAGTATGTAATAGTTATGAACATCGTCTATACTTTACTATTGCCTATTGTGAACATTCTCACCATTTATGACTAACACTGCCAAGTCTTCACCCAGGGAACTTACCTTAAGCTCCTCTGCATGTTTCAGTCGTCACATCTTATAACACCGTTAACGGACAGGGGAAGAGGGTGACATTGTTTTAAAGGACCCCAATACTTTCAGTCACTTACTAAAGGTAAGGCTGTGTTTTTATTTCAGGTTTTCACACAATGATCACATTAAACAATTTCAATTCAATGAAACAGTCACAGTGGCTACAATAACAAATTTTAACACTCCTATTTTAATAAGTTCTCCTCTTTGTCAGCTTTCACTGATTTTGCTATGAGGTATAAGCCACTAGTTGGGGGGGAAAAGGCCCCCCTTCTTCTTCTCTCTGCTCTGCTGTTCTGTCAGTGCAGGCTCTCAGTCAGCTCTCTGACATTCCTACTTTTTTGGGGTCTATCTCCTTTTTATGCTGTCCTCTGATAGCAAAAGGGTCTTCTGTCCTCCTCTAAGTGGGTAAGACAGAAAAAGGGTCTTATTTTGGGTAACTAAAAGGGTCTTATTTTGGGTATATAAAAGGGTCTTATTTTGGCCATCTCTGAGGGGGTAAGACCCCTAAAGGGTCTTCCGTTCCCTTTAGAGTGGGTAAGAAGTCTATCCCATTCTCTAGTTGGGGGAGAATTCCAAATCTCACAGTTTTTCTGCTGCTTTTTCTGCTGTTCTAAGGCTGGCACCTCCTTCATTTCATGTGTCACTCACACATGAGTCCTCCTCTCTCTGGAGCAGACACAGAATGTACTGGTTGTAACTGGTTTGATCCTGTTCAGAAGAGGAAGGATTCTAAAAGTTTGGAGTGACTATTTTATATAAGGCATCTCTGCAGTTTATATGGTTAATCACGTCTATCATAAAATAAAACCGGTCATATTATGATGGTTATAAAAAGTGTAAACAAGCTATATGTGGTGATGGTTATACTTTGAAATCAAAAGGGTTACAGGTTATAATAGTTATGCTTTCATATTATTCTACGATCTTTCTACAATGTAACCAACCGAAAAAACTATGTGAAGTCAGCTGGTTGAAGTTTTATTCTCCAACCAAGTTGCTATAGACTCTTCTGTTTCCCAATAAAAGATGGCATCATGTTATTTTAGATTGTGAACGCTTCATACAGGAGGTGTATTTCCCATTCTGAACATCATAGAAGTAAACAACTAAAGATATAGTGGAGTAATGTCTACCCCTCAGGGAAAACACTGTTAGCTGTGAGCCGCCGGCCATGTTGAGAGCCATTGAGAGGCAATCGGAATGCACCCAATCTCGTGTCTTGCACCTTTTAAAGTCACAATTACAGATCTTTTTAAGTAAAGTCGTTAAAGACCAAATAATCAGATTTTTGCAGTGGGTTTACTTTTAATTTCTTAACATGGAGAAGGAGGCAATATTTCCCGTTTACGTTGACATTTTTGAAACCAGATTACTGCCATAAGCGATCGTGTTCACACGCTGACAGTAACTCCACTCAGCCTCCGCTCACCTCAGCGTTTCCTCTCCTCAGCTGTACATCTGCGACGACAACAGGCGAGCGAACGAGTACGACTTCAAAAAGGCTCTGGATCTGCTGAAGTACATCGACGAGGTAACCTGCTGATTTATTGGTCTGTTGGAGGGTTCGGCTAGTTGAGGTGAGACGGCCGTTGAAAGACAACTTCGGTGAGTTTTTCCGTGTTTGTGTTGCAGGAGGAAGCCGAGGACATCGACTCGCTGAAGTGTGAGATCTTCGGCAAAGCGCTCCGAAGAGACGAGTAAGATCCATCAGTCGTGCTTTTGTTTGTCTAGTCGTTCAATTAGGAAAGATTTTTTGTTTTGAAAACTCAATTCAGAGCCCTTTGCAGATGAGAGTAAAAAATTCACATCAGAAGAGCAAAAGTTGGAGGAAAATGCATTGAAACACTGATTTATGAACATGTTCACAAACACTGTACGTCACTTTGATGCCGTGTCTCTCCCAGCTGGTCCTCGGCCGACGGGACCGACGACCCTCTGGAAGCCGCCAAGGACAGCATCTTTGTCAAGATCCTCCTCAAACTCATCCAGGAAGGTGAGACACGTTCACGGAGGTTTGTTTAGAAAATATACCAAAGTACAGCCAGGAGGATTCAAGCCTAAGATTCATTTAATTTACAAATGTCATTGGTGAGAATCTTTTCCTTAATGACTAAATCATATGACTTTGTATTTATTAGGTATAAGGCTCTATAATATGTGGTTGTAATAAATCGTAATAAATTATTATTTTTATTTGAAATCAAGAGAGGCAAGTCTTTATTGTCATCTACACAATTACAAAGAAGCTCCTCCTCCAACAATGTTCACTGAATATGTAAAAAACATGCCACAAAAAAATAAGAATTAAGACATAAAACGGTGCAGAAGTTAAAAACACAGTGATGCAGTGAACCAGACATAAATACAATAAATAACACTGTGATTATAGATGGACGTTTTTGCTGAGGAGACTAGCGTAGCTCGCTAGCTAACCTGATGCACTGAATTACCTCTGTTCTAATAAATGACGGACAAAACGCGTATCCCGACATTCGCTGAACAAAAACCCATTGACTTCCATTTGAGCTTGATTTTGGTAAAATATGAATAAAATAATGACACAGGCAAGTATCTGTTTGTGTATATGATGAAATATATATATATATATATATATATATATATATATATATATATGTGTATATATATATGTATATATATATATATATACATGTGTATATATATATATATATACACACATAAATAAATGATGCTTTGGCAACATTGTTTTGTTTTTTAAACTTTCATGCCAATAAAGCCACATTGAATTGTTATAATGGACATAATATGGATTGAGAAATCCGTATCCTTGTATTAAAGGGTATACTTATTTAATAAAAACTTAACCCATATTGCATGTCTCTTCATTTTCCAGGAGTTTCTCTGCAGACGTACCTGCCCGACGTTAAAGAGCTGCTGGAGCTGGACGACCTGAGCGGTTTGAAATCAAAACCCTTTTTTGAATTTGTCCTTCGAGCTAATTATGAACATTACCGAGAAGTCCAGATGTGACGACTGATCACCTCTCGGTAACGACCGCTTTTTGCACTTCAGCTTTCATTCGCGTTCTAATAACTTTGAAGATTTGTTTGAATTTTTCTCTTTTCTCAATAAATGTGTTATTTCTGTAGATAGACTGCTGTTTGTTTGTTTTTTAAACGGAAACATAGTTAAGAATAGTTTTTGCAGATAGAAAAGTTATTCTTCACACAAAGATTTTTCTCAGAAAAACAAAACTGTCGTTTACTAGCGACGTTTCTGAAGCACTGTTTTAAAACAACGGAGACAAAATGTGCAAATGAGGTAAAGTATTGTTTGAAATCAATTGTCCAATCAGTAGTGGATATTAAACAAACGTTTATCCTCCGAAGAAGACCCATCCCACATCCAGCATGTGATCAAAGAAGAAACTAGTCACCTTTTTCTTTTTGTATACATTTTTTTTAATTATCTTTTTCTATACTTACAAACATAATGGCTCAGAAAACCAGTTGCTACAGAGGAACAATGGAAAATAAGTAACACATCTCAGAACACAGAATTTGCTACAAGTACAGTAAAGAAACCAAACAGTGAAAAATAAAAGACAATGAACAGAAATAAGGGGACACCATGTATCGATACATTGGGTGTTGTGTTTTCCTCTTAGCTTTCTTCTTTTATATACATAAATCCATTAATTATTAGTCAATTAAATGAATCAAGCATGAAACAAAAGAACACTCCGAGCCGTCAAAGCATGATTCAAAAGCACAAATCAGGAGTGTTGGAAATTAACTAAATACTTTTTACTCAAGTACTGTACTTAAGTACAATTTTGAGGTACTTCCATTTTCTGCTACTTTATAATTCTACTCCACTACATCTCAGACTCAGAAATGTTTTTACTTCGCTACAAGTACGTGCTTCAGTGACTTTGAAGGAATGTGGTTTATGTGTCCGTTTACTTTCTGCTCTCCGTTTGCTTCTTGCCCGTCCGATATCTAAACCTTCAGGACTAGAAAGTGACAGGAACCCGATCCTGTAGACTCCAGAAGCTGGCCTGCATTAGTCAGGACTTCCTCCTGTTTGGTGACGAGGGGCAGATGTTGGTTATAAATAGTTATTTTTGGACCGACCGACTGCCACCACTGACGGGGATCCTCTGTTGTGATCCACTGTCACAGCTACACCGCGGCCGCAGACGGCGTTCAGGGTCCCGCTCGGCTAAAAATAGTAGAAGTAGGTGAGATTATGGACATCAGCTCCACATTACTGTTCTGTTGTGCTCTTAACTGGAGAGCTAAACAGGTGGGAACACGTAATTCAGTCTTATCTAATCACACTTTAACACTATACAGCACTACAGAGGGTCTTATTTAACTCTCCTATTATAGGTCAAAATATTTAAGGAATCAGCTTTATTGGCCGTGTATGTGGACGCATACGAGGAATTTGACTCCGGTAATAAAACAAAAAAATATAAAAACAACAAAGTAGAACAGAGGTAAGCATAAACATTTAACTATGTACAATATAAAATGTAAATATATATCCAAAAGTATATATATATGAACAATGACAATGACAGTAGAATTGAGGTAATATTGCAGTATGTCTGATTAAGTGTCCATCAGTGATGGCATGAAATGTAGAGAATTTCCAATTCTGGTCCAGATGATGGCTCAATTTGGAGAAAATATGTAAATAAACAACACAAATAATTAGAGATTGTCCTCCAAAGAAGGACAAAACCCCCAAAACACACGTTAAATCTTCTGCGTGTTGTTCTAAAAGCACAAACAACGTGTTTTGTCGTTTAGTTTCAGGAACGTGTTTGATAATCACACATCTGGTTCAGCAAATTGCACCTTAAATGATTTACCCAGAAGGCAACTGCTGGGTAATATAATGTCTGTAAGCCACAAGACATTTTTTTTGTCATTAAATGTTTTTTTGACCACAGTCTGCTGCCACACAGTCGGATCGTCTTCCAACACCTCAGTGGAGCTCAGCTAACAGTTGGGTAAACACAGCCGGGCTCTGCTGGCTCTGTTGCAGCTGTCCGATGGGTTGGCGGTCCCGACCGTCTTGTTTTAGAAACTTGAAGCGTGAGCGTCACTCAGCTGCTGCTGTGTGGACGTAGTGGTTGGCTTCCAGCTGAGCAGCACGAACTCCATGCAAACATGAAATATATCTAAAAAACAAAATCCTTCTTAAGCCGAGATAAGAACCATATTTATTCATGTTTTAAAATCAAACAGTTAATTTACTGAGTCGACATGGTGATAGGACAACGGCTACACTTTTCACTACATTTTTATCGATTTTCAAGATATGCATTAAAAATCAACCATAAAATACAATGAATACACACGCATATATATATATATATACATACATACAAATAATAGTAAATATATATATATAATTTATTACTCGTACTTCCAGAACACTTCAACTGATATCTCATAATAAAATAATCAAATAGAAACAGACATCTCTGTCATTCAGTAAATGCAAACAATATTTGTTTCCCAAAGTAATATAAAGCAAGGGAGGAAATTAGAATAGGCCTAGTTATTAATTGTAGTTTTGTTTATAGTTTTATGTTTCCATGTAAGCTATGTCACCTTTACATCAAGGACCAAGACTTCATTGTAACATCCGAGACATTTACTTTTTTTATTTGAAGTTGTGTGTAATTCATGTCTAAGAAACTGAACTCAAAAACTCAAAAAATAAGCTTTGAATGGGAGCGTGTACTTTCTGTATGTAGACTGTGTTGTTTGAGTAGCAGTAGCAGTAGTAGTAGCAGTAGTAGTGCTCCTCAACACGCGCCACTAACGGTCGGTGAGTCGGTCTGGTCTCGCTCCATACACGGGCTCGAGCGCTCCGCGGCAGTCTCGCGGGGGCTTTTCTCTCCATATATGGCCCTCCCGGCGCGCGAGCCGCTCTCTGTGTGCATGCATGCGGCCGACCAAATATGGACGAGGTGGCCGGTTGAATTCCTGTCGAATACTCGGACATTCCTAACGGCTGTCTGGGGTGGTATGGAGGAGTGTATATAAGGACCCCCGGTGGTCGCTGCCGGTCACACCTTTTTAACTGGAACCAGCAGCAGCGGTTAACGTTTCCTCACTGACAGCCGGAGACAAGCAGAGGTAAGCGGCTTGGAGGAGCGGGTGCACCGGGGTGCGATGGTACGGTTGGAGAGAGAGGGCGAGATTTGGTAGCCGGCTTCTGTTCACCTTCAGCGGTTAGAAAAAGCATTTTATTTTGTTATGACAGGACAACTTCCTGTCAGGGAGCCAGACCTGCTGCGTTCATGTGCTGTCGGGAATTATATTTTAATTATAGTTTAATTCTAGCTTAATGCTCAGATGTAGGACTTTATGTGGAGCACTTGAAGGCATCATTAAACTAATTGAGGGTTAATGGTGTTTCTGTTTACTACCTTCTATTACAAACTGAGTAAACTGTTGTCGGCTCTGGTTTAATGAAACGCAGAATCCAGACACTGCAGGACGGAGTGATGATATGACTTGAGTTATAGTCATTATCCTTTTATTATTCATACAGTTTAAATAGAGCTGGGAGTGTTTCATCAAAAGGAATAGGATCTATTTGTTGGCCAGCTGTTGATTATCATACTCCACTATTGAAGAAAAAGCAATGAAATATAAAATAATAGTAAACTTTTATAAAATATTTCCCTAAAACAGAACAAAGGTTTATCTCTGGTATGATATAATGAAAACCCCAAATGTAACAGCTGCAAACTTGTTTTTGGTCAGAATTAATAAAAAATCAACAATAACCAAATTAGATGTACAACATGTATTAATGACCGTGGTGATACATTCTGTCATTCTTACATGATCTGGTTCATCCTTTTTCTTGGGCTTCTTGTGTGCATTCAACTTGTAATTGTTGCATTTCTAACAGCACCTGAAGGCAGCTACTAAAACTAAAACACATGTCAGTATGTTTTTTTTGTATTAGTTGTTAAGGCTCCATGTCAGACAAATAGCCAGTATAAATGAATGTTGTTCTCCGTGTATCTGCTGTAATGAGACTCACCGGCCTCCTGACCTTCCTCCTCCAGAACCCGCAGACATGTGTGACGACGAAGAGACCACCGCCCTCGTGTGCGACAACGGCTCCGGTCTGGTGAAGGCTGGCTTCGCCGGAGACGACGCCCCCAGGGCGGTGTTCCCCTCCATCGTGGGCCGGCCCCGTCACCAGGTACACAAAGAGCATCTTGTCCCATGATGTCTATTATACCATAGACCTCCTGGTTTTAAGCTGTGTTTAAAAGTTATTTCTCACTGTTTCTGAGTCAAACAGCTCCAGGTATTGACCAGCTTTTTTTAAAAAAAGGAGGATTAAATCACCTTTGGTTTGGTGCTTGGTTTAAAGTCTGCCATGCACATTCTAACTCCCAAGTGGAAGCAACCAAATGCTGAAAAAGTTCTTGGAGTAAAGCCCTGTAAACTGGAGTAGAGTTGTAGAGGATTAATATAATGGCTGTGGATTTAAAGTAATCTGGAAGTCATAAAACATCCTCCTCCCCTCAGGGCGTGATGGTCGGTATGGGTCAGAAGGACTCCTACGTGGGCGACGAGGCCCAGAGCAAGAGGGGCATCCTGACCCTGAAGTACCCCATTGAGCACGGCATCATCACCAACTGGGACGACATGGAGAAGATCTGGCACCACACCTTCTACAACGAGCTGCGCGTGGCCCCCGAGGAGCACCCCACCCTGCTGACAGAGGCCCCGCTCAACCCCAAGGCCAACAGGGAGAAGATGACCCAGATCATGTTCGAGACCTTCAACGTGCCCGCCATGTACGTGGCCATCCAGGCCGTGCTGTCCCTCTACGCCTCCGGCCGTACCACCGGTGAGTCTGCCGCCTCCGTGTGTTCAACAGGATTATAACTTCTTTAGCTGTCATCTTTAGATAGAGATGCATTTAGAACCACATATCTACTCCTTAAATAATATCTGGTTGTATTTGGAAAATGTGGACAAAATAACTTTTCTGAGACAGTTATAAGTACACATAGTGAAATGCACATCCTTTAAAAGCCCAGTGTTCATTTTTAAATAAAGTTTTGACCGATCAACATTGGATTTACACGATCTGTGCATCAATTTGATTTAGTTTCTTGATTGTTCAGTTATTTAATTCACTGAATTCGCCCCAAAAAAAACAGACGTTTCATTATGTTTGTTTAAATGTTAATCAATTAAATTGACAGAAAATGCACGATAGAATTTGTTCTGCAAAATGTCAGAAATAAGTTACTTGAGCCAAACACACTGTCTTTAAACTACAAGCAGCCAAAGTCTGTGAAATATGAATTTAGTTTCAATTATATGAAACAGAAACAAGTGAAATGTTTACTATTTTTACTCTACATATGATGACAGTTAATAATTAAAAATGAAACCAGAATGATTATCTAACTATAGAGCACTCAATGGATTAGTAGATTAATAGACAATTTAAAGTATTTTAACTATTAGTCAAGCAAAAATATAAATTTTTCAGTTTCAGCTTCTCTTATGTTGTGTTTTATTGCTTTTCTCCATTTTACATCATGTGAACTGAATATATTTTGGTTTTGGACTGTTGGTCTGACAAAAGAAGACATTTGAAGACGTCTCTGGGAATTATTAGTTGAAATACAAACTAAAGTAAATCAGTGAAATAAACAAACTTTACAGCCGGTGACACCTGATCTAGACATCAGGGCAGAAATGTTGTGTTGCAGTAATAAATAAAGTATTGAACAAGAAGTTGTAATTGAGAGTATTGTCGTGTTCCTGCTCTCAGGTATCGTGCTGGACTCTGGTGATGGTGTGACCCACAACGTACCCATCTATGAGGGCTACGCTCTGCCTCACGCCATCATGCGTCTGGACCTGGCTGGTCGCGATCTGACCGACTACCTCATGAAGATCCTGACGGAGCGCGGCTACTCCTTCGTCACGACCGGTAAACACTTTCACGTCAACACAAAACACGTCAATTCAATTTGATTTTAAGACCTAAACTCCAGAAGCACGTTAGCTGTAGACATGAACCCTTTTCCTCCAGTTACTTTAACAAAAATATGTTTGAGATATTTTAAAGTTCCTGATTTAAAGATTACAATCATCATATACATACAGGTACATACATGAATTTTGGCCGTTGCATTCAACCCATCCTTAGCATTAAGAGCAGTGTGCTGCTGTAAAGCGCCCGTAGAGCAACTTGGGGTTCAGTGTCTTTTACGAGGACACTTCATCATGTGGACATGGAGGACCTGGGATCGAACCGCCTAGCTTGTGATTAAAGGACGCTGTGTCCACTGAGCCACAGCCGCCCGCTTACAAAGTCTGATATTTCCTCCTCGTTTCCAGCTGAGCGTGAGATCGTGCGCGACATCAAGGAGAAGCTTTGCTACGTGGCTCTGGACTTTGAGAACGAGATGGCCACCGCCGCCTCCTCCTCCTCCCTGGAGAAGAGCTACGAGCTGCCCGACGGTCAGGTCATCACCATCGGCAACGAACGTTTCCGCTGCCCCGAAACCCTCTTCCAGCCCTCATTCATCGGTGTGTAGAACTGCATCCTGGCATGATGAGTAAAAGACATCACAGCAGCAGCTTTCCGCTCCGAAATCTTGTCATTTTCTGAACCTGAATCTCTCTGCCGCAGGTATGGAGTCCGCTGGTATCCATGAAACCGCCTACAACAGCATCATGAAGTGCGATATTGACATCCGTAAGGACCTGTACGCCAACAACGTGCTGTCCGGCGGCACCACCATGTACCCGGGTATCGCTGACCGCATGCAGAAAGAAATCACGGCTCTGGCTCCCAGCACCATGAAGATCAAGGTAACCAACTCTACGTCACCCTCGACTGAATCGTACATCCACTAAATGACCAAAAATATGTGGACACCAACTATTTTGTCTTTTATAGTAAATGATGAATATGGTCTGCTGTGTTTCTTGCTTTGTTACCTTTTTCAAACAGCCAGTGGAAGTGTCTAAAGAATTAGTTTTAAAAGCTAAGAATATATCGGCTGACTGAGTGATAACTGAGTCAGTGGTGTCATCCTCCCGTCTGTTACGATATGATTATTATAATTGCTATCAGGCAATAACAAATAAATGATTTCCTTCTCTTCTGCAGATCATCGCCCCTCCTGAGCGTAAGTACTCCGTCTGGATCGGCGGCTCCATCCTGGCCTCCCTCTCCACCTTCCAGCAGATGTGGATCAGCAAGCAGGAGTACGACGAGGCCGGTCCCAGCATCGTCCACCGCAAGTGCTTCTAAGACCACCTCAGGATCCAGAGCAATAAGACGCTGCCGTCCCAGGACTCTTTAAAACAACATCGTCTAACCTGTACATATGTTATTTATTCCTTCTGTTATGTATGTGATTTCTTTTTTTTTGTTTATGTGAATGATGTCCGGTGTGTATGTGAAAGATTCGAAGGTACGACACACTTCAACTCGGACCAACGGAGAAAAAGGAGATAAAAAAAACACACGGAAAAGACCAAAAAAGAAACGAGACAATGACATAAATAAAGTTCATTTATTTTCAAGTACGACTGCTGTGTGCTGTTTCTGGTTCTCAACACGTTGGATGTTTGTTAGACTTTAAAAAAAAAAACACAGAATATAATTAAAATGTAGTTATATGAGGTTAAGTAAAAAAAAATAGAAGGTGTATAAAGGCTCTATTAGAAATAAAAGTCATGCATTTAAGATTAAGTATTTGCATATACTTATACAATATACCATTGAATGTATTAATGTGTTCATGACTTTAATGTTGCTGATGGAGCTGCCTGTAATTAGTATATATTACAGTATATAAATTAACTTTACGTATATACTGCTGTATATATATATATATATATATATATATATATATATGTATGTATATATATATATATGACATTGACATAGGCTACGTAGACTATGACATAGGTTGATACACATTTTATGACAAAGTATATGATGACATTTCTAATGAAATACTGTACAATTACCTTTTTGATGAATAATTTCGACATACTATATTCTACTTTTTTTTTTACACGCTATACTATGACTTTTTTCTGATTTGTTTTTTGACCTACTATACTATTATTATGAGATGCGATACTATCACAACATTATGACTTCTTTCAACAAAGTTGATTTTTTTTTATGACTTTTTTATCTATGACTTTTATGACTTTTGTCAACATACTATATTATACATTTTTTTCAACATGCTTTACCAAGAGTTTTTTGTGACATTTTTCGACATGTTGTACTATGACTCGACATACTAGTGTAAAACATGGAGGATAAAATATAGGTTAATGTGGTATGTGTGGAGATTTTTTGATTATTTTGTTTTGTGTGAAATATTGTCAGTCTATTGTCTGATCCACTCTCCGGAGCAGAAGGTGGCGCTAATGCACCAATAAGCTGGATGCAGGTTTTTCCTGCATTCAGTGAATATCAACTTCATTCACTAAATCAAAGACAATAACATCTCTTCAATGCGGTATTTATCTTGAGGGGAAAGAAATGCTTGAGTTATTTGTTTTCCTTCAAAATTAATGCAATAAAGAGCTCCAGTTAGTCAACATCTAATAACTGATGCAATAGAATAAAATATGAATAAAACAATAAATAAATAATAATTGTGCTTATCTCACTTATTATTTGCCATAAGAGCAGTAAATAATCATTTCAGAGTAAAATTCTGCTAGTTCAGTGAATTTAACATTTATATAAAGTACAAAACAAGTACAAAAAACACTTAAATCAGCATTAAAGTTACAGTCTTGACCCAAAATAGAGAGTAGATAATGGAATTCTGTCATTACAGCTCTTTGGCTGCAAGTGAGAGTTGTGTGTGTTTACTGTATCTAGTGAGATGTTTTGGAGTTTTGTTTGTTTTATACACCCTGGCTCTTATAAAGAAAAAATGTAGCTTGTCTTCTGTGCAAAGAATACAATTGTCTGTGATATACATTATAATATCATACTGTTGAACATTAAATACATATACAAGGGTGTAGATATGAAAAAGACAAACGGTATGTTAATGTTTAAATAGTTCTTATGCTTCGTTATAATAGTATATATTTTATAAATGATATTATACAAGTACAACTGTTACGGTTACCACATACTTTGTATATACATGTGGAACTAAATATTCACAAGCTTGTTGGTGCTACTCGGACCTTTTATTAACGCACAACAGTCCGTCTCGGTATATCTTCCGGAGTTTGTCTGGAGGAAACGTTTCTGTGGTTTAGTGAAAATGTCTAAAGTCCAAATGCTGAGATGTTTAGTCAACCAGCGACTAACTGCGGCTGTTGAAGAGATATTTGGTGTGTTTGAAAGAACGATAGCAGAGCACGAGGAGGAACGTTCTGCTTTAAAAGAGGAGAACGAGCGACAACGGGAACTACTGGACACTGTTTTCAACCCTCAGCTGCGGTTACACAGAGCAGGTTGGTTCACTTTATTTATTAGGGCCCGAGCACCGACGTAGTCGGAGCGGAGGACCTATTGTTCTTCTAATGTTTATTATTATTATGGTACGTGTTTCATCGCGAAAAGGAGGTGCTTGGGATACTGGTAATATTTTGCAATTTGGCACGCAAGGCAGTCGTGGCGAAAATTCCTGTCTGATTGGGGTGTGTTGAGGCTTCACTTTTCCTGAATGGAGGGAAGGCCGCTGGACTGGGCTACGCCTTTGTTTACTACTTACTGCGCAGGCGCACCCAAAAAGTTACTGGATCCGGTTTAAAAGTAAAACAGCATTTAATAACAATTGCAAACTAAATTAACTATTGATAGTGATGTTCTCGAGAGCAGAGATCACACCCACACACGCCCTCACAGGTCTGAACACTTAAGTCAGGTGCTGAACAAGAAGAGGTGATATGATCTGAAGAATACTCCCTAAAACAATGTCCTTTATATTCCCTAAAAGTCGGAAAGTGTTCGAACTGTCCCAAAACGTTGAAAACAAATGGCTTTGTCCATCAGTGATTGGCTTGTAGTAGTATTGGTTCCTCCTCTTATCGATCCTTTGTGGCAAAAGTTCTTTGACCCCTCCTTCTTCTTCGTGTCTGGCACGCCTGTTGTCCATCTCTCTGATCACATACTCCATCGATGAGGTCACCTCTGTTCATTGCTGCACATCTCCTTATTTGGTATCACTGTTTCTCTTCTCCTCCATGCCTGTAAAGCCTCGCTCAGAATAGCCCTATCTGACCCGTAAGACTTATTCTTTACAGCGTTTAATACCTACAGTGACTATGCTTTTATGGTTTAATACATTCAATGAGTTAATATACTGTAACATATAATATCCTCTATAAGTAAACATACTGTAAACATATAATACATTCCATAAGTAAATCATTTTGTGACTCTTAACATATTTTTGACATTCTTATTATTGTGACACTTTTATTCACCACTAGGGTGCTATTAATTAAACTAATAATGTTTTTAATACTGAAATCCAGCTGCGGGATGACATATTGGCTCGATAGCGCCCCCTATTGAATTTCACCTAGCTAACAGGAAGTCGACCATTTTGAATTTTATGACGTTTTTGACCATTTCAAGTTGCCGTATATTTTAACGAGCTTCTCCTAGAGATTTAACCCGATTGACTTCAGATTCGGTCAGTATGCTCTTGAGACCTTGGCAGTGAAAAATTACTCAAAGATCAAAAAGTTATCGAACTATGTATCCGTGGTGTGGCAGCAAAAAACACCATTAGCCATGAAACAGGAAGTTGTTGTAATTCGGCTGTACATTGTCTAATCTGCTCCAAATTTCTCATATGTCATACCATCGTGACCCTGAAGACATCTATATGACAATTTAGAATCATAGTCATAGCACCACCTAGTAGCAGCAGGAAGTTATAGGTTGTGTACTTTGACATCCTGCTCCTCACAGACTAATCAGATCCCTCTAAGGCCCAATCCCAATGTCCCCCTTTACAGACTCACGGACTTTAAGGCGCGCTCCCGCGAAGTCCGTGAGGGTTTAGGGCTGTCCCACTGTCAAATCATCGAGTGTTTGATGGCTCTCTTGCAGACGTTTTGAGCCCTTCATGAACCCTTTCCGTAAGTCAGCATAGGATGCTGATTTACTATAGAATAGAAATGCCTTAAGACCTTGATAATGCTTAATTGTGAAGATTGCAAGAATTTGTTAAAGGGCGGCGACGTGGCGTCTCTGCGAATTTCGATCCTTTGCCGTGAACAAATAAACTGATGTAACTCGACTCCACATAGTCAGATCTTTTCCAGAATTCACATGTTTGATGAGACTCCAATCCTGAGGACAGCCACAGGTCAATTATGTATAATAGTCATAGCCCCACCTTCTGGTAACGGGAAGTTAAAGTTTCTATACTTTGGCTTGTTTCTCTTAGTAGGTAAATCAGATAAACATCAAATTAATTTCCAGGCCCTCTTTAAACCTCGCCCTTTTTTTGGCTTCTGCTCGAAAATACTATACCCATACTCAAAGGGGCATTACTCTCTAACTACAAGGTCTATTTGAATAATTTCAATGGATTAATAACACTCAAGGGGGTGAGCTTTGGTCAGAGGTGTAAATATTGTGTATATGTTACTGGTTAATAGCAAATGAAGATGGAACACAGCTCCACTTTGAAAATGTCAGGTTCGCCTGGTGAAAAAGCACTATTATTGATAATACTATATTAAATGAGGCTCTAAAACTCCTAAAAACCACCCAGCATCATAGCAAAGCATGGCAGTAGTCATACAAAAATAATTGGAGTTGATGGAGTGAAGCAGGCCAGAGCTAGAGAGATAAACGTACGAGAGGTCACGAAAGGTCGTCATTTGGGAAACAGCTTCTCCAGCTGTTCCATTGAACTTTTATATACTAAATAACTATATATTTAACTTCCTTTATCCTTGTACATGCACAATCTATCACATACAGCGGTAAAAATGGATTATGGACGCTTTTTCTTCATGATTCATCTCAAAGTGAGTGAGAGTTATGAATTTTTCTGCGGGGTGAATGGCTGAGTTTTGTGTGCTTGTTTGCTGGTATCTTTTGAACGGTTTGACGGAGAGTAAATCTGAATCTAGCGCTGGAATCCGTGTTGAATGCTAATGCTGTTTGATAGCAACTTCGGCCGTGGTAGCTTCTAGCTTGGTGTTCGGAGCATTTTTCGGAGTGCATATCTCGCCGAGTCATGGCGAAAAAAACACGATATTGTGGTAGCTCTTCTTGTAGGTTCTGTTAGATCTTGTTTAATTGTGTTTTCAGTGTGTAAAATGTTATACATGGTTCTGTTCATCAGAAGTTCTTCGTTAAGCCGGTATGCAACATGTTTGTAGGATTATTATATTTGTTTCTGTAAATAGCTTTCTACGGTACCACTAGCCCCCCAATTGGGGGACTCGCGGGTTAAAGGAAATTACTCCTCGGGAAATATCGAATCAACTTCAAATTTGGTCAGTACAATCTAAAGACCTTTGTGATGAAAAGTTACTCAAAGTTTGTTGTTTCTTGAAAGGCTGTTGCCGTGGCGATGATTCTTCACCATGTTTTTGAGGGGCTAAAAATGCTCAAAACGTGTCACACACATTTAAAATCGTGCATGTAGTTACCTGTTGTGATTTTAATGCTTCAGAGTGGCAAGTCGGCTCGATAGCGCCCCCTACAACATTTTGACGATGCAGCCCTCGCAGTACGTTTCACCTAGATGTATACAATTTTGTAAGCAGATGTATCATATGTAAACTTAAAAAAATACAGCGGCCCAAACACTGAACTTATTAAAAGTGTTCGTGGGCACACCACCAGAAAAAGACTTCTCTGATCTAAATATGTGCAAACTAAGATGTTTTTGAGAGCAGAAATTGGATAAAAAAGGTTTCCAAATCACGCTTGTACGTGGAGTTTTCATTAATAGTAAATGTAATTGTTTTTGTTCATTTTGGAGCCAGGCCGTAATGTAAAGTAATGTCATGCAACGGGAAGTTTGTTTAATAAAACCGAGCTGCACCCAGCCTAATTTATATGATAGATTATTCTACATTGGCTCACCTTTTGGCTTAAACTTATTTATTTACAAAAAGATAATTTTTTTTCCACATGGAACTAAACATTCTCCTATTTCTCCTCGACTCTTCCAGCTTTGAGTCACTCAGCAGTGATTGTCAGAGCTACCTGCACAAACAAACGACCTGCATTTACACGCATTCAGTTTTTTGTCGATTTTTACAGGCTTACAGTTATGATTGTTTTTGGAGGTATACTCAAAACATTCAAGGCTTAAGACTGTCAAAATGACCTGGCTACGCCATTGTTCGACACATGAATTACTGTTTAACTCGTGCACGCAGTGTATGATGGTCACAGAAATGCATTGCCGCATCAACCAGAGTCCTGCCAGTACCCTCGACACCGTGAATATGCAAGGACCCGATCAATGCTGCTTGCAGCTTTATTTCTGTTTATGCTCCAGCTGATAACGTTTCAATGTAGTTTGGAGTGAGACTCAGTTGATTCAATGAATCTTTTTCTTCTGCTTCTGATCTGTTCTCTCAGCTTCTTTATGACAAAAAATATTTACACTTAAAGTAAAGTTTGTTCTCGTTCATAACACCACGTGAATTTTGCCGCGTGTTGAATTCTAAAATGATTCATATGATTCATGGTCGCATCAGTTTATTAAAATATTATATTATCTGGGTCCATTGATACACTGGAAAGGGGGTGCAGCGTACATTAGTCAACTATAACTGCCCACATGATCACATCTCAGCCAGACTTTATGGAGGATGCAGGTTCTTTGAATACTTCTTAACAATGTTGGGTAGTGCCACACATTTTTGCCATGTAAACTATTGATGACCTCATTGCTGCTGGTGCGTTGTGTCTTTACAATTTGTGTCGGAATGTCTGTTTGGTAACTGTGCACAGGGAGAGTAAGAGGGAATGATGGCAGGAAAATAAAGTGTATCTACAGGAGACTATTTGCTCAATACTAATATTTCTTTGTAACGCCTCTCTGTGTGTTTACTGTTTTCCTGCAGACGTCCAGCAGCTGTTGGTGGTTAAAGAAGAGGTTCCCCCTGAACAGCAGGAGTGGAGCTACAGTCTGGACCAGGAGGACCCAGAGCCCCCACACATTAAAGAGGAACAGGAGGACCCAGAGCCCCCACACATTAAACAGGAACAGGAGGACCCAGAGCCCCCACACATGAAAGAGGAACAGGAGGAACTCTGGACCAGTCAGGAGGGAGAGCAGCTTCAAGGTTTGGAGGAGGCTGATGTCAAGTTCTCATTCACTCCTGTGAAGAGTGAAGATGATGAAGCTCAGTCCTCACAGCTTCATCAAAGACAAACTGAACAGATGGAAACAGATGCTGATGGAGAGGACTGTGGAGGACCAGAACCAGGCAGGAACTCAGATCCAGATAGACATCCAGAACCAGATACTGATGACAATGGAGACTCTTCTGACACTGATGGCAGTGATGATTGGAAGGAGACCAGAGAACCTCAGTCAGGTTTAAACTCTTTGAAACCTGATGAAGTCCATGTCAGTGATTCAAGATGTAGTGCTGGTGAGAAACTATTTATATGCTCCGAGTGTGGGATAACAACTTGCAAGAGCGGAAATCTGAAGACACACATGAGAATCCACACAGGAGAGAAACCTTACAGCTGCTCCGTTTGTAAGGAATCTTTTAAGCAGGGTTCAACTTTAAAGATACACATGAGAATCCACACAGGAGAGAAACCTTACAGCTGCTCTGTTTGTAAGGAATCTTTTAAGCAGGGTTCAACTTTAAAGGTACACATGAGAATCCACACAGGAGAGAAACCTTACAGCTGCTTAGTTTGTAAGGAATCTTTTAAGCAGCGTTCACATTTACAGACACACATGAGAATCCACACAGGAGAGAGAACTTTCAGCTGCTCAGTTTGCAAGAAATCTTTTAAGCAGGGTTCACATTTACACAAACACATGAGAACCCACACAGGAGAGAAACCTTTCAGCTGCTCAGTTTGTAAGAAATCTTTTAACCAGCGTTCACCTTTAAAGATACACATGAGAATCCACACAGGAGAGAAACCTTTCAGCTGCTCAGTTTGTGATAAAAGATTTCGGCACAAGTCAGCTCTGAAGTCACACATGATTACTCATACAAAAGACAACCCGCTTTAGTGGTTCTGTTTGTATACAAAAGGTAAATCTGACACACCACATGGCACATAACGCAGGGGAAGAAATATGGTGCTTTTTTCCTATCTTTATTCAAAAGCATGTTTTAATTTGAGAGAATTGCTTATTGATGTCACGTTCAGTTTTTGAATTGTTTCCCTCAAAACGCTCACCTGGAAGAAAATGTTGTACATTTTAAAGTTAAATGCATCAATCTGGTGCATTGTGAGACCAAAATCAAGAGGCTAGTTCTATGAAGAACTTTGTGCTCTTGTAAACAATTTTGTGGTCTTTTAGCGGTGGTGGAATGTAACTAAGTACATTAACTTAAGTATTGTACTTGACATTTTTGAGGTACTTGTACTTTACTTGAGTACCTGCAGCATTGAAGTGTTCATTTAATGATCATTTTAAAATTATTTTTCATTAATTGATTCATGTATAATCTTTAGGGGTGTAACAATACACGTATTCGTATTGAACCGTTCGGTACGGGGCTCACGGTGAATCCGAAAACTAATCAAATATAAACTAGAGTTTATTCTGTGATCTGTCTTCACTCTGGTGTTAAACTCCAGTCAGTCAGTCCGATCGGCTGCAGCGTCCAATCACATAACTGATGAACAATGAGGGGGCGTGTCGGCCGTTAAAAGACTTCCTGGAAGTCTGTTCTTGTGGTTCCTCGCTCATGGCTCCTCCGAGGTCCCTCCTCCATCCTCGATCCTCGCTCCTCCGAGCTACATAAGAGCTTTGGGACGGCCGTCAATATGGCGGCGCGGAAACAACAGTTGTTGTTGTGTGAACTGTTGCACCCTTGTTGCCATATTGAGAGCCGTGCGGAGGCAATCCTTCAATCATACATTCACGGTTAGCAGTAATGCTATTCAGTAGGACAGATAGTTAAGCCACCAGCAGAGCTACGAGTGAGAACAGACAACAACGACACCGAGGGAACGAGTGAGAGACGTGTGTTGACCACATTCAAGGACCCATAATCTAGCAAACTGTTATGTGTAAGTGTTGATTTTAATGTCAATATGAGGTGAGAGAGAGAGAGATAGAGCAAGACCCCCAGCACTGTAACTAAGTCTGAAAAATAAAACTTGACACGCACTGTGTCTGTTTGAGTTCATAGAGGAAGACCTTAAGTATCAAACACGACCTTTCATTATTAAAGACTACTTTATTACTCTGTCGTATTTTTTTTAACTAAGCAACCAATCTACTTCCTGTTTACACCGGCACCATCACGCCCAGTGTACGTGAATAGTCATGTAATATTCGTTACAAACTCTCCCCGCAGCGTTTAGGTATCTGTTCCCTCCTGATTCAAACAGGGCTAAAGGTATATCCCTACTCTGTAGTGATGAACCAGGCTGTACCAACATGCTTAATGCTATTGAGCCCCGTGACACATACTCCTTCACCAGCCCATTTCTCCAGACCATAATTCCTGCTTTGTAAAAGAAAACAAAAGCCCAAACAGAGAATCAAATCAGACCCCTTGAGAGTCTCACCAGCGAGGATTTGGCATTTCTGCTTTTTTGCTGTATTGAAAACGTACCGAACCGTGGCACCACTGTGTCGTATTGAACCGAACCGAGAATTTTGTGAACCGTTACACCCCTAATAATCTTATATACTCTTGAGATCAAAATTGTTTAAGATAAGTAGATGAAGTAACCTTGGATTGAATTACCTGTTTTGTTGTTGTCAAATATTTCCAATATTTCCAGCTGATAACGCCGTTCCAAGCTTAACATTGTTAGCTCTGTCAGCACTGTTGTGTGAACTGTTGCACCCTTGTTGCCATATTGAGAGCCGTATGGAGGCAATCCTTCAATCATACATTTGTTCTGAGTTTGTAATTCAGCAGCTTTAAATGTGGTTTTATAGTGTGGTTTTGTACTTAATTCACACTGTTTTCATCCTGTGGCTGCAATTTGTTAAATGTATGTGATAGTACTGATTTTTATTGTTTGAATAACTTGATATTTGATTGAATAATAAAGGTATTCAGTTAGTAAATTGTTCCAGCTGTCAACATGTTTATACAAGGTGGTAAGAGTTTAATTACGGGGGAAACGGCTCCCTTATAAGAGACCTTAGCTCTCCTGAACATAACACAAGTTTAAGTTTGGCATCTCCAAAAAGTGTTAAACCATCTACTCTGAATGTCACTATGTTAAGTGACAGCAAAGCTGTTATCAGACACCATGAGAAAACCGCAAAACTAGTTTATACTGAAACCTCTTTTTTTTTATATTGACATTTCTTACCAAATTCATGAAAAAATCTGCATTTCAACATGGCTCAAAACACCTTCTACTGTTTAAAACCAACCCGAATCTTTCAAGGCCAGTTCTGAGATAGAGTCGACCATTTGAGACTAATCTACGTCATGAAATAAAAACACGTCAACGCCCTCTAATCTGACCCCCCCCTCCTCACCTCTACCCATTTTTCAGGATTCACATGTACATAAGAAAGTGGTAGATTGTGCATGGTGTCATTTCATATCACATTTGCTGTTCCTTGTTGACAGATCCAGATTTACAGGTGCAGGTCGACTACTGGTCCAAAGATGATTTGTCACAGCAGCTGTCTTCTTTCTGGCCGTTCGTCCTTTGCTTGGTACCAGAATGAAATGAAAAAGATTCAGGATGAAACATCTCCTTCTTACGGAGGATACGTTGATCACATCGACAGTTATTCCTGTTTTTACCAGAGCTACCGCTCCCCTCCAGTGTGAGTTCACTCCACTCTCTCACTAACATAATGTCCTCAGGTGAAAACTTTAAAGCTGCTATAATCAATAGTTGTTTTTACAGAAACAACCTCTTGTATGTGATGTGACACGTGTTAGCTTGTGTGGTTGTTTTTAACCGATGAATAGAAGTTACCATATTTGGAATGAGGAGGAGTGACATAGAGATGCCTTATACGTCTCTGGTAGAGACCTGTCAATCACAATAAGCCCCGCCCTAAAGCATACTCTGCTTTATGGTCAATTTGACTCTAAATGGACCATAATTTACTAAATGAAGTGATCAGGCGATGATATCAGTCTTGTGTTTACAATTTGTTTCTGCTGCCTGCCACCAAGTGGCAAAAAGACAAGTTTTTTATGTGAATATGTCAGTCAATGTTTAACTCATGTGCTCATTACATCACAGCTTCCACAGTTTCACTAAACATCACATCACTTCATCACTGCAGAATCATCTACTATCAATGCTACATCTAGATAAACTCACACATGTTAAGGTCTGATGCAAAAAGGGTTGGAGAGAGATAGAATATAACATAAATCAAAAGTGTATGGGAATCCAATACTTTCCTCTCAGCCAATCACATTGCTCCTTTCAGAAGTTTTTTAAGTTTTTGCAAAACCATTGGGCACAGCTGTACTGTACTGTACTGTTATTAATACAACTGTAGAAATACTTTGTTACAAGTTAATACCTGCATTTAAAACTTAAAGGGACAAAGCACCATTGTCAGAATCATATATATTACACTGTATCATCACTTTAATGTTTTATATGAACCTATAACAGTACATCGTATTTTAATAATTAATTGTATATATTTTTTATTAATCTGAATCCGCAAAGTAACTAGCAACTAAAGATATCAAAAGATATTGTCTTTTAAAGCAGCAGAAAGATAGAAATAGTGCAAGTACCTCAAAATTGTTCTTAAGTACAATACTTTAGTAAATGTTATTAGTTACTTTCCATCAGTAGATAACCGCATGTTACACTAAATTAAAGGTACCCTGTGGAGTTTTTGACCACCAGTAGCGCTATTGAATAATTTGTTTCATGAGTTTGTTCTTGTGCAAATGCAAACAAAACAACATGCAAACATTCACGCTGGCTTCTCGACACGTGGCCGAGGTAATACTCAAACGAGTGTAGAAATAAAATAAAGCAAACGTTGATGCAAGCATGTTTTTATTGTGAGGAAAGTGGGTGAGTATTAATGTGTGTTCACATTGTCTCCTCCAGATGCTCCGAGGGTTCCCTTAGTGTTGATGAGTCATTGTGGTGACATCGTGAAGAACAGTTCAGTGACTCTGACCTATAGCAGTGATGCTAACCCAGCAGGTAACTACACCTGGTACAAGGAGGATGAAGACTCACCAAAAGCATCAGGACAGATCTTCATCATCACTGAGTTCAGAGCTGAACACAGTGGGAGTTATTCCTGTGAAGCCCAGAACAGAAGAGGACGCAGTAACTCAACTTTACATCTGACTGTTTTAGCAGGTAAACAATGTGTGTTCAGTGATGGCGAGATGAAGCTTCATGAAGCATTGAAGCTTTCCATCCAATTGGTTCACTCATGGGCCGAAGCTTCATGGTGCTTCATCTGCTCTACTGCGCCATCAAGTGGACAATAAATGTAAAACAGGCAGAGTGATTATAATGACACCATGGCTTTGGTGTGTGAAGCTTTGAATTTAATAGATGAATGAATGATGTTTGTGATGCTCGAATAGATTGCAAACAAACACGCAATAAAGTCCCAAGTCCACAAAATGTGAGGGGGGGATCCATTGCGTTTCGCTGCCCCTTATATTTATATATTATTATATATTTATATATTATTATAAATATATATTTATATATTAACTAACCCTAACCCTTTATACTCATATATTATTATATATATATATTATATATTATTATATATATATTTATATATTAACGATATCAACGACTACCGACCAGTTGCCCTCACATCACATGTGATGAAGGTGCTGGAGAGGCTGGTCTTGGTTCACCTCCGACCGTCATCTACCTGCTGCAACGAGCTCAGTCGATGGAACCGGTGGCTCTGTGAGAATCACTTTCTTTGATTTCTCCAGTGCATTTAATACCATCCAGCCACTGCTACTGAGTGAGAAGCTGCGGGTGGTGGGGGTTAACGCGTCCACCGTCTCCTGGATCACTGACTACCTCACAGGCAGACCACAGTTTGTCCGACTGGGCCGTGTGCTGTCTGATACGGTGGTCAGTGATACTGGAGCTCCACAGGGAACTGTTCTGTCTTCCTTCCTGTTCACCTTGTACACCACTCACTTCCAGTACAACTCGGGGTCATGCCATCTGCAGAAGTTCTCTGATGACTCTGCAGTGGTCGGGTGTATAAGGGACGGGCGGGAGGAGTACAGGGCACTAGTGGATGACTTTGTGGAGTGGGCCGGTAGAAATCACCTGCTTCTGAACGTGGCCAAGACCAGAGAGATGGTGGTCAACTTCAGGAGGAAGACGACAGCTCCACAACCGCTGAGAGTTCTGGGAGAGGACGTGGACATGGTGGAGGAGTACAACTTCCTGAGTGTCTCCATCAACAACAGACTGAACTGGAAGGCCAACATCAACGCTGTGTACAAGAAGGGGATGAGTCAACTCTTTTTCTTGAGGAAACTTCGATCCTTCAACGTGTGCAGCAAGATTTTGGAGATGTTCTACCAGTCTGTTGTGGCCAGTGCACTTCACTTCGCCGTAGTCTGCTGGGGGAGCAGCATTGGAGCCGGAGACACCAACAGACTTAATAAACTGATTAAGAAGGCCGGCTCCATCATTGGCTGCAAACAAGACTATGTGGAAAAGGTGGTGGAGAGGAGGACACTGAAGAAACTATGATCCATATTGGATAACCAGGACCACCCTCTCCACCACCTACTGCAGGGACAGAGGAGCACTTTCTCCAACAGACTGATCCAGCTCCGCTGTCACTAGGACAGATACAGGAGAACATTCCTGCCCTCTGCTATTAGACTGTACAATAAATCACCTCTGGCCAGATCATCCTTCACATAACTACACACTGCTACACTTTTGTTGTTTGCTGTTGGTTGATCTTTGCACTCCTGTTTAGTTTATCTAGTTAAGTAATTTAACACTAATCTATTTCATTTTGTATATACTGTGCATTTCATTTTTTTAAATGTTCTTATATTCTTATATTTAATATGTTCTACTCTGTTATTTTATTGTATATATTGTGCATTTTTCATATTTAATATTTGTATTCACTATGTTACTTTGTTTGCTGAAGTATATCTTTGCTGCGGTAACATACAAATTTCCCCCTGGGGATGAATAAAGTATATATCTATCTATCTATCTAACTAACCCTTGTATTTATATATTATTATATATATTTATATATATATATATATATATTAAATATGTATATATTAACTAACCCTAACCCTTATATTTATATATTATTATATATATATATATATTGTATATTTATATATGAACTAACCCTAACCCTTATATTTATTTCACCAAACCCGCGAACCACTTCCTGAATCAGTCACGTGGTACGGCTGGCTCGTGAGGCTTCGAACGTCAACATATACGTCATCAACACTCGCCTCGCCTCGAAGCCTTGACACGGAAGGAACCATCGCTAGTAAACGGTGTTTTTGACGGAGTTTGTGTGGCGAGAAAGTTTGTGTCGTTGGTGGATTGTCTCCTGGTGTCCTAGTAGTAGATGGACCCGAACATGACCTAGCAACACAGCGCAGCTCAGAGTGAGCAAACAGTTTTTAACGGAGTTTGTCTGGAGGAAACGTTTCTGTGGTTTAGTGAAAATGTCTAAAGTCCAAATGCTGAGATGTTTAGTCAACCAGCGACTAACTGCGGCTGCTGAAGAGATATTTGGTGTGTTTGAAAGAACGATAGCAGAGTACGAGGAGGAACGTTCTGCTTTAAAAGAGGAGAACGAGCGACAACGGAGACTACTGGACGCTGTTTTCAACCCTCAACTGCGGTTACACGGAGCAGGTTGGTTCACTTTATTTCTTCTGTTCATGCTCCGGCTGATAACGTTTCTATGTAGTTTGGAGTGAGACTCGGTTGTTTGGGGCTACATTCCCTTCAATGGGCACATCCCAAGTCTCTTAATTGCATCCCCGTTTCCCTCACTTGGGTCATTTCCTTGCGCCTTTGTCCCTCCCACCAGGGATGCATGGAGGAAACCATGCGAGGAGAGAGGAAACGAGGAAATATGTTTTAAGAGACATGAGACGTCCTTTCCTCAGTTGCGTCAGGTGAAGCGACGTCTGTTTCTGATGACGGAGGATCAGCTGATATCAGCTGTCAGTCGGCTGACAGCTGTCAATGAACATATATTTAAACCAGACGGTGAATCAGAAAACTAATCAAATATAAACTAGAGTTTAATCTGCGATCCGTTTTCACTGTTTACATGTTGAAAAAAATCTCATCAGTCCGATCGGCTGCAGCGTCCAATCACATGACTGATGAACAATGAGGGGGCGTGTCGGCCGTTAAAACACTTCCTGGAAGGCTGTTCTCGTGGTTCCTCGCTCATGGCTCCTCGGAGATCCCTCCTCTCTCCTCGATCCTCGCTCCTCCAAGCTAAATAAGAGCTTTGGGACAGCCGTCAATATGGAGGAGCAGAAGAACTTCCGGTTCAAGCGAGGATCGAGGATCGAGGATCGACGTTCTCCCAAAAGAGAAAAGTGTTCAGAGAGACCAGAGTCTTTAGTCAAAACTGAAGAGGCATTTGTTGGATCAATCCGCAGGGGATAAACTGAAAACTGTACCTCTGTCAAATGACACTATAAGTAGCCGAATTGAAGACATGTCGGATGACATCAAACAGACCACAGCTTGAATGAAGGCAAGTGGTCATTTTACATTACAAATCTACAGACATAACAAACAAAGCAGTTTTACTCGTTTACGTGAAACATGTGTGGGACGGGGACTTACAGGAACAATTTCTCTGCACAAGAGAGCTCCCTACTACTACGACCGCAGAGGACATTTCCAGCTCAGGTTCAAACTGCTCCATCTTTTCATTAAATAAATCTGAGAAGTTGAAAATTCGGGTCGAGGCTTGTCATTAAGGGGTGATGGTGGGTCCCGCAGCCAGACCAGTTGAGAACCACTGTTCTAGATGACAGAAAATATTTACACTTAAAGTAAAGTTTGTTCTCTTTGATAACACCATGTGGGTTTTGCAGGTTTTGAATTCTAAAATGATTAATAAGTTGATTGATTGATAAGAGTTTATTAAAATATTATATTATCTGGTTCGAGTGTATCACTGGAACCAGATAATATAATACTTAGTAATATTTTTTGTTCCATATATTGTGTATAAACATTTCATCACATCAGACCACATTGATAGCTCAGATTTGCTTGTGTTCTAATGCAGGGATGCACCGATACCAGTATTGGTGTATCTGGTCCGATGCTGTACTGATGTACTTGTGTACTACTCCGATACAACCGCACCTGATACCACTACGGTAACATGACGTTAACCTCTCGTCTGTTGAGCTTAAACAGCCGCTCAGCTGTAACGATACCCAAATGCACCAATAGGTTATGTTAGGGCCGGGTGGTAATTCAATATAATAATTGATTGTCTTTAAAAGTTCGGTAAAGTTGGAAAGATATTCACAGATTCAGGTTTTCCGTATCAATAACTGTAACCGTAGTAAGGTGGACAACGAGCTACATCCTCATGAGACGAGTCTAGAAAGATTAATGCTGAAAAGACTTACTGCAAAAATATTCAATAGCTTCATTGTCGTGTAGTGTAACAAAATACACTTCCTACATCAATAGGCTCTTCTTGGTTATACTACCATGTTTATTTGAGAAGAAAATGCTTTTGCATAATTTTGGCTAATTGTTATTGGGAGAAATATTCAATAACTTCACTGTTACAAAGTGTGCTGCTCAGTTTGTAAGAAATCTTTGAACCAGCGGAAACACCAAACCTCTCCCATCCTGACAACAGTCTTGATTATTTCATTTAACCTTAATTTACAGAATTAATACTCGTTACTTACATAGTCTATTTATTTCTTCCATATTTTAAATCTGGACTGTCTCAGCTGCAGAACGGTACCAAAAGGTTGGATATAAATCACTGAATACAACCTGATCAATGATAGAATGAATTAAACAATCATACAACATAGATAGACCTTGTTATCATGACACATACAGACCTATGTAGCAGTGGCGGGCTGTGCATTTTATACCTGGGCCTTCTATTGTTAAAATCAACGTAATTAACACAATGATAACAACAAAGTCATAAGAACCAGTCACATATATTTATATGACAACAAAACATGACACATCAATCCAGCAAACCTGCAGCGGATCCACGCATTCCACCACACAAGAGCACGAGCCATTCAAATATTATTCATAAAAACGACACGATAGACAAATGAACACAGTAGTAACGTTACTGCAGATGTAAACAAACAAACGCAGTTTGTCACTTACCGAATGCCGTTCACTTAAAGACAAAGTCCATCCTCCTTTCTTTGTTGACAAAGAGTTTAATACCGCGGTTGTTCAGTACATCGTTTCAGTTCCAGTAAGAAGTCCTTCTCGATTCATGGACGCCAGTGACAATCGAGCCTCCCCAGTTGTATTTCACCGGTCGGTTCGCAGCGGGGCCGGGATCCCACCTCCGCTGGCGCGCCCACCGACCGCTGCAGACCGCCCGAGGACCGGCCGCGGTTGTGGAGCTCCGTTTCCCTGCGAACGTGTTCGTTGATCTGTAGATCCACTCGGGTTTCTCCAAAAGTTTTCAAAAGCACCGTCGTGTCCTGTCGTGCTATGCCGTCCTCAGGTTAGCTTAGCGTAGCTCCAAACACCAAGACGCTCAGTTAAAATTAAACACATTCCAGCCATAAAATGTGCGATGCTGTCAGCCAGGAACACCATTCATACAAATCCTTTTCCTGGCTCCGTCAGGGCTGCTGTTATAATGTTATAATTTCTTCCATATCTTTCAATTTGAACTCTTACTACTCCAACTAACTTCTGCCAGCTTCCTTAAATTTCACATTAGTCACACGCTGGCCCACTGACCAATCACGGCGCACATTAATGCTGACGTACTTAGGAGGCTACCTCGGTGCCAAAGGGACGTCAAAGAATACGCCCAACATGTCAAACTAAAGATCTGATTAGTTGAAGACTATGACAATCAACAATAACGTCCCCATTTACTTAAACTGCAAAGGCTCTCTAGCGGGCATCGGGCCTCTCTCCTTACATAGAGACATAGGGGCTGAATCTGATTGGATAAAAGGTATCCTTTAACCTTGACCTCTAGGTTCCTGAGAGCAGTCTCTAGACGAAGTTTATTAGTTCAGATTAAGTCATTGTTGTTATTGTCACATTTCAGTTTCATCATCTTTACATGGATGTTCTCTACGGCTGACTACCAAGGTGGAGTGCTATTGGTTCAGAAACGGAGCGCACCGATGATGCACGTCCACGGTTACGTTGTGGCTGCTTCTGAAAGTTCTATCCACTGTTTCTACGGTGGCAGGTTTACGTACATTAGTCAACTATAACTGCCCACATGATCAAATCTCAGCCGGACTTTATGCAGGATGCAGGTTCTTTGAATACTTCTTAACAATGTTGGGTAGTGCCACACTTTTTTGCCATGTAAACTATTGATGACCTCATTGCTGCTGGTGCGTTGTGTCTTTACATTTTGTGTCAGCATGTCTGTTTGGTAACTGTGCACAGGGAGTGTAAGCGGGAATGATGGCAGGAAAACAAGGTGTATCTACAGGAGACTATTTGCTCAATACTAATATTTCTTTGTAATGTCTCTGTGTGTGTTTACTGTTTTCCTGCAGACGTCCAGCAGCTGTTGGTGGTTCAAGAAGAGGTTCCCCCTGAGCAGCAGGAGTGGAGCTCCAGTCTGGACCAGGAGGACCCAGAGCCCCCACACATTAAAGAGGAACAGGAGGAACTCTGGAACAGTCCGGAGGGAGAGCAGCTTCAAGGTCTGGAGGAGGCTGATGTCAAGTTCTCATTCAGTCCTGTGAAGACTGAAGATGAAGAGGAAGCTCAGTCCTCACAGCTTCATCAAAGACAAACTGAACAGGTGGAAACGGATGCTGATGGAGAGGACTGTGGTGGACCAGAACCAGGCAGAAACTCAGGTCCAGATAGACATCCAGAACCAAATACTGATGAGAAGATTGGAGATTTTTCTGACACTGATGGCAGTGATGATTGGAAGGAAACCAGAGAACCTCAGTCAGGTTTAAACTCTTTGAAACCTGATGAAGTCCATGTCAGTGATTCAAGATGTAGTGCTGGTGAGAAACTATTTAGATGCTCTGAGTGTGGGAAAACAACTGGCAGAAGGGGAGATCTGAAGAGACACATGAGAATCCACACAGGAGAGAAACCTTACAGCTGCTCAGTTTGTAAGGAATCTTTTAACCGGGGTTCAACTTTAAAGAGACACATGAGAATCCACACAGGAGAGAAACCTTACAGCTGCTCAGTTTGTAAGAAATCTTTTAAGCAGTTTTCACATTTACAGACACACATGAGAATCCACACAGGAGAGAAAGCTTTCAGCTGCTCAGTTTCTAAGAAATCTTTTAACCATTGTTCAAATTTAAAGACACACATGAGAACCCAGACAGGAGAGAAATCTTTCTGCTGCTCAGTTTGTGATAAAAGATTTATGCGGAACAGAGATCTAAAAGTACACATGAAAACTCACACAGGAAAGAATCCCCTTTAGCCGTTTTACCTGATCACCCCTCCACATATCCCTTTGAGCGGTGGGCCCATAGGGCGGAGGCTCAATGTAGATTTTTCGGGTTGTTCCTGGTCGAACCATATGTCTCATGTCCCGGAAACCAGACCCTCACCAGCAAGCGCCACTCCCAGGTCTGGCTCCAGAAAGGGGCCCCGGTTTCCCTTTTTTCGGCCCAGCTGCTACAACTCTTTTCACATGGTGAGTGAATTGTTGGTCTGAGAACACAGGTCACAGGGTCACACACACGGCCCTAAACCACGTTAAGGTGATTTATTGGAAGGCTGTAACATTTAAGATACGTTGCTTTCTGTTAATATTATAATATTACCCAGCTTTATAGTGTTGTTTTTACCGTTAAAATACAAGTTTTGCTGATTTGCTAATGTAAATCTCTTCTTGTGTAAAGTTATTTTGCATGTTTAGATCCAGAATTGCAAAAAAATACCAGAAGGCAATTCATGTGTTTATGCATTGACTTCTGCAAGTATGTGTTTTCCAGTGGCGGGCCATCAGGGCCTGCAAAGCCTTCTCTGCTGGCCTATACAGAATCTATTCATTATTTTAATTTATAAAAATGTTTTTCCCATTATCTTATTTTCTCATTGCACAGCTACTGTCTTCATCAGTTGCTCTGCTTCCAGTGCAGCTTGTTTTAAGTAGAGATTTTATCCAATCAGATTTCACCTCTGTGTCTCTTGGTAGAAGAGAGGCCCCAGGCCTGCAGCCTCAAAAGTGCTTCTATGTGCCGTTTAAAATGAATGGGGACGATATTGTTGATTGTCAGTGTTCAACCAATCAGATCTTTAGTTTGACATGTTGGGCGTATTCTTTGACGTATCAGCAGCCGCTACCCCCAGACCAGCTGGCCTACACCATCGTCATCATTACATGTCCAGGTGCTGCTTTGCCGCGAAGTGCAGGGTGTGCTGTGATTGGTCAGTGGGCGAGCACGTGACTATCGTGAAACGAAACTTAACAGCAGAGTACCACACACCGTGACACAGGGGGCTGAGGCGAGGAAAGAGGTTGCAGAGCAGTACATTTAATGTTTGGGTTGTTAAAGTAAAATATGATGGTGTCTGTATCAGCCTCAGCTTGTCGTTACGGGATGATGGTGGGTCCCATAGCCGGACCAGCTGAGAACCACTGTTCTACATGAGCACAAAAAACATTATATTTTCCTGAATTTAAGCTTCTGCATTTTCCAAATGCTCTAGCATTATTCAAACGGCCTAGTATGGAACGATTTCATACGAGTACGTACATAGTTACAGCCTTAGAAACGAATAATAGCTGTGGTGCCATCATGTGGTTATAATGTGGTATTTCAACTGCATGACAGCAGTGAAGTCCTGGGTATAAAATGCAAGGCCAGCCACTGGTGTTTTCCTTTGTGTAATGTTATAGTTTCTGTTGTCTCTGTTTAGTCACCCAGTCCTACGCACCTTTTCACTTTACCCACCAGGTGTCCCTGTTTTTCCTCTTGTATATATTGTTTTTAATGGTTTTGAGAAATGTGTTGTTATGATTTAGGTTAGATGTTTTCCTGGTAATAATAATAATAATATCCCTTTTCTAGTAATGTGAATCCTGAGCTTATTACATACTGTAATATCAAAAGAATGTATCTAAATGTAAAAAAAACAAGAATGAAATCACACATTGTCATTTTACTTATTGCTGAGGGAGCAGAGGTGCAGAAAAAGATCAGAAGGCAGTTAATAGGTTGAATTCTTCTGCAGAAGTAAATAAATGTTGGAAAACAATCAATTGATTTTTCTTTTTTCCATGTCCAACCCACACGCATTACATATGGAAAATATGGAAGGTAAGTTAAGATGGGAATAATTTATAGAGGCTTTTATTTTGTAGGTGACCCACTAAGTTGCAGCAGAACCTGCCCTGCAGGTAGAAATGGGAGACACGCCGCTGGATTTAAGGAGAAAGCAACTGATGGCAAACTACTGGGCTAATTTACAGGGACACAATGATTCCCACCCTGCAAAAGGAGCGTTGCAGGTGGTCTGGGAGAGTGGGAGGAGTCAGAGGGATCACTTTGGTCGGGTAGACAATGACATTGCAAGAGAATCTAAAGTGTTTGATCGGAGGATAAGCCCCTCAGTAGTTTACCCGGTGGTGGCTCTAAGGACGCTTGTGTGGCCTGACAGACTGGTATTTGTCAGAGGTCGAAAAGGAAAGAAAAAGATGAAGTTGATTTGGTAAGTGCAGTTGAATATTATGTAATGAAAGAGTATAGTAATTTTACACAGATTTACACGGATGGTCCTAAGAAACCTGAGACAGGAGAGACAGGATATGGGGCGGCAACACCAGCTAAAGGAAGAGGAATCAACAGAAGAACATCCAATCATTTTGGGGTTTACACAGTGGAGATAATGGCAGTGCTGGTTTTACTATGATGGGTGGAAATAACTAGACAGGAAAAGGTGTTTATTTGCTCCGACTCATCTTCAGCCCTATCGCAAGTTTAAGGTCTTTTCATTCAAACAGTCGTCAAGATGAATGGTAAATGGACTGTACTTGTGTCGAGCTTTTCTAGTCTTCCGACCATTCAAAGCGCTTTTACACTACATGTCATCATTCACACATTCACACACTGATAGCAGGGGTTACCATGCAAGGTGCTACCTGCCCATCAGGCCTAACTAACATTCATACAACATTCAGACACTGTAGGCATCGAGGACACATTGACATGGACTAGCGGAGCCGGGGATCGAACCGCCGATCCTCTGATTCCACCCTGCTCTACCACAGTCGCCCCATATACTGCATGAAGTCCTCCAGTCAACCAGAAGAATAACTAATCAGGGAGGTCAGGTTAAATTCCTGTGGGTTCCAGCGCATGTAGGGCTGAGTGGGAATGTGAGGGCGGATGAGTTGGCAAAGAGGCCTTTAAAGACAGGAAACACAGATATGCACATTAGTGTCAGTAAAGCAGACATCAAGTGTATTATTTGGGAAAAGAATCAACCGAATGTGGCAAAAAAGGGGTGCATGAATGCACATTAAAAGGAATACTGAGCCTGAGTGAGGGAGCACAGGTGAGGGTCCTGTTAGCTTTCTGAAGGAACACAGGTTTTTCTTAGGATATGATGGAAATGCAGGGAAATGGTAAAAGGGTGATTGCCAGAGGCTAGGAATGTATATGTGTAGTCTACAATGATTTATTATGGCTTTTTTTTTACCTAGAAATAACATTTATTTTTACAATCAACACTTGAAATGATGAAGGCACTTGCAAATGACATGATGTTGCAGTACATCAAGTGAGAGTTGTGTGTGTTTACTGTATATAGAGAGATGTTTTGGAGTTTTGTTTGTTTTATACACCCTGGCTCTTATAAATATGACATTCAGTTTCAGCTCATTTATAGCCTACTTGGAATGAAACAATGTAGCTTTTCTTCTGTACAAAGAATAAAATTGTCTGATATACAGTATAATATCATAGTGTTGAACATTAAATACATATACAAGGGTGTAGATATGGAAAAGACAAACTGTATGTTAATGTTTAAATAGTTATTATGCTTCGTTATAATAGTATATATTTTATCAATTATATTATACAAGTACAACTGTTACGGTTACCACATACTTTGTGTATCTACATGTGGAACCAAATGTTCACAAGCTTGTTGGTGCTACTCGGACCTTTTATTAACGCACAACAGTCCGTCTCGGTATATCTTCCGGAGTTTGTCTGGAGGAAACGTTTCTGTGGTTTAGTGAAAATGTCTAAAGTCCAAATGCTGAGATGTTTAGTCAACCAGCGACTAACTGCGGCTGCTTTAAAAGAGATGAACGAGCGACAACGGAAACTACTGGACGCTGTTTTCAACCCTCAGCTGCGGTTACACAGAGCAGGTTGGTTCACTTTATTTATTAGGGCCCAAATCTGTATTGCCCCGAGCTGCGCGTTCTCGTCGGGACTAGTCTCTACAGGCGAGCGCGAGCACTACTCCTCCAAGACCCGTTTGAGAGGAGAACTCTGGCGGACAGCAGACCTCACAATCAGACAGCAGACTAGCAGAACATGCGAAGCTTCTCTAGTACCTGTACCCCAGAAAGGTTTGGCTAGCTCAGGGGTCGGCAACCCGCAGCCCCTCTGTTGCGGCTCCCTGAGTCTACCCAGTGAGCATTTTTCCGTTGAATAGACGTTTAAAAGACGTCTACGCCCACCGTTGAATAGACGTTCAGAATTGGTTCAAAAGTGAAAGTTTTTTTCGACCACTATTTGTAGACGTTGATTGAACGTTCACCAGATTTCAACGGGATTTGCAATACTATTTTTCTTCCTCTACATTGTGCTAATAATAATATATCATAATTTTAGAGGCTTACTAAGAATCCACATCCACATTTATCAGTTGAAAGCCAGTATTGCACATCCCGTTGAAATCTGGTCTAAACGTGAACGTTTTATCAACCTCTATAAATAGTCGTTGAAAAAACTTTCACTTTTGAACCACTTCTGAACGTGTTTTCAACGTCACCGTATTTTAAACGTGTTTTCAACGTCGAAATGCTCACAGATCAATATGTAGCAACTAAATACTTAGTCATAGTAACACATCATCAGTTTCCACTTACAGGACAAAAGACCAAGTGACACAGCCCAGTGAGCACTAACCCGGATTTCAACGTTGATTTTTGGTTGAAATCGCGTTTAAATGGAGTCTGAACGTTTAAGACCTATTTTCAACGTGTTTTCAACCGGCTAAATTACGGTTACAATATCAACGTGTCACAAAACACCAATTTCTTTTAAAATATTGATGGTTTGTTCAGTTGTAGGTTGAAAGAGACACTATTTTGGTTACTTATTTCTCCAAAATCATATTACGCTGGCCGGTGATATGTGGTCTACACGAAGACGTGATTTCAACGCATTTAATGTTTCATATAAAACGTCATCAATATGGAACTAAAGACTGTGTGCTGTCAACAAGAAGCTCCCAGGACATCGTAATGAGAGCAGAGCACATTCTGTCTGTATGTTCACTTAAAAACACGAGTCAATGTTTACTCCTTGAACACGCATGTGCACGGTGCATTTTTCTAACTTAGAGATGAAGAAAGGCACGATTTGAGCCAGCTCTTACTGAGTTGATGAGCAAACTGAACGAGCTGACGGAATAAAAGAGGCTTCACGCTAACGACATACTCTGTAAGTACTTGAACTACTTTATTCCAATATTGCAAACTGAAATATCATTACCATACCATTAATATCATGTTATGCTCACCATGCGGGCGAGGCTTCTAGCTAGTAGCGTTAGCATGTTTGCTTGTAGCGTAGTGAAAAGATGTTCAAAACTGGTTTAAAAGTCAATATGTTTTGCTAATACTTGTTATATTTACAGATGTCCATGTTGGAAATATGGCAGATCTTCTGAAACGGGCTCCTGTGTGGCTTTGACAACGACATTTAAATCAGGAAAAGGAGATGATGGTTGTATATAAAAAACATTGTTTATATTTATATTGTGCTTAATAAATACAAATGAACTGTTGCCTGTGTCACTTGGTCTTTTGTCCTGTAAGTGGAAACTGATTTTTTTCAACGGTGGGCGTAGACGTCTTTTAAACATCTATTCAACGGAAAAATGCTCACTGGGAGGCAATCATTTGTATTTATTAAGCACAATAAGCATGCGTGTTCAAGGAGTAAACATTGACTCGTATTTTTAAGTGAACATACAGACAGAATGTGCTCTGCTCTCATTACGATGTCCTGGGAGGTTCTTGTTGACAGCACACAGTCTATAGTTCCATATTTATTATGTTTTATATGAAACATTAAATGCGTTGAAATCACGTCTTCGTGTAGACCACATATCAACGGCCAGCGTAATCTGATTTTGGAGAAATACGCTTAAAGTAACCAAAATCCCGTCTCTTTCAACCTACAACTGAACAAACCATCAATATTTTAAAAGAAATTGGTGTTTTGTGACACTTGATATTGTAACCGTAATTTAGACGGTTGAAAACACGTTGAAAATAGGTCTTAAACGTTCAGGCTCCATTTCAACACGTTTTCAACCAGAAATCAACGTTGAAATCCGGTTTAGTGCTCACTGGGTACATCCACACTAATACGTTTAATACGAGTTTTAACAAACAAACGATCTTCGTCCACACGGTGTTTCAGCATCGTTTTCGAGATGATCTCCGTCCAGACTAAAACGCCTGAAAACGAATATCACGTGACTATTCACTAGTGGTGTAACGGATCACGGGTCGATCCGTGATCCGTTCGGATCACCCCTCACGGTTCGGATCACTCGTGAACCGCGGATCAATTGAGTATTTTTTTTCTTTTTTTTTTTTACAGTGTAATCATTTAACGGCGAAAGTCACGGCGAGCGGAGGAGCTTCAGAAGCCCCCGGCGTCATTTAAGTCACAAGTTTGGGATCATTTTGTCTTCCCTGTAAAGTATAATGACGGACAAGGGTGGTGGACAAAACCGTTACGGTATGTAGGCATTATTTAAAAAGAAAGACATACGACAAGGAAAAGACTGTGACCGCTTTCACCACGGCGGAGAGATTCATAGACCGGTGCTGCAGACACGCCCCCTCTGTGAGAGTCACACATACATACACCTGGTGCAGGTGCTGACAGAAGCATCAGAGTGGAAGCTAGACAGGCCCAGTAGTAACAGTCACTACAGAAAGGTCTACCCTCTCCCCAGACAATGGAGATATTCTCATCTTTTTGAAAATAATGTCACAGTAATGTAAACATTATTGTGTATTTGAATGACATAACCTGACAGGAAGTAAACACAGACCCAAGTTGTTGCCTAGCAGTTCAGTTCAGTTGAAACAGTGTAAGCTAGCTCACTGGCTGTTTCTTTCTTTCAATATTGATCAAAGGACGAGGGTCTCAACTTGGACAACTTCAAATTGGACATCTTCAATATTTTTGTTTTCATGTAAGACTATAGCCCAAAGTTCTTTGCTTTAAGTGTTCTTGAAGTTCTTTAATTAATAAATGGAAAGCAAAGTTATATTTGTCTCCTCCCCTTTTCTTTGCTGATCCGAAAAATGATCCGAACCGTGACTCAAGAACCGTGATCCGAACCGAACCGTGAGGTTTGTGATCCGTTGCACCCCTACTATTCACGTACACTGGGCATGCAGTGGGTGCCGGTGTTACGTCCCTACTGGTTTTCAAACCTACTGGTTTCTCCTCCGTGCGCAACAGCTGTTTTCTGTCTCTGTCGCCAGATTCGTCACACATTCACAAACATATTGCTGGAGATCTATAAAACATATCTCATATTCATTACGCGGATTACAATTGTATAAGTGAGCACTACATCACAGCCACGTATGAAGAAATACATATTTATGGAAAGATCGCAGTGACCTGGATTCGAATTCTGTCAAGCAAAACAGTAATAAATCTAAAGACGGTCACGCTACACGATCCGCCACTTGCTCTTAATGAAGTGTCAGTCATTCAGTTATTTATCCATTAAGTCATACCTCGTCAGTGTCCAGGGAACGTTTGGGTTTAGGGCAGGGGTCTTCAATTAAATTTCCAAAAGGTCCAGATTGAGAAAATCTCCTCGGGCAAAGGTCCGAAACATTACAATAATATCTAACTCGCGCTATTTAGTGCCATATATATATATATATATATATATATATATATATATATATATTCAAGAAGCCTAGTAGTAGTAACAACGTCTCTGTGTAGTCAACAACTGTCAAATCAAATAAAGAAAGTACACATCAATTATATTTTAACAAGTATTATTGTTGGTTTTCAAATGTAACTGAATGGATTATAAATAATACATAGAAATACATCAATAAATGTTCTTCTCATTTCAAGTAAAATAAGAGCTGGATTAAAGAATAACTGACATAACAGAAAGCTTTTCAAAAATGTGCATCTTAAAATGAAGTAATTCATTTTAGAAAAATTAATTTCACTGATTTGTCCTGCAGCTTTAAATTCAGTTCATTCAGGTGTGAAGTGATGTCAATCAAAAAAGCCACAATATTATATTTTTGTCATCTAAAAAGAGAAATCAGTGTGCATGGACTTTATCTGTGGTTATTAAACCACTTGTTTCAGCTCTATTCTCTCTGTTTACATCATTGTTGAACAGTGAATTCATGTGTTATGATTCTGATCATATTGGGCTCTTAGGTTTATTTTCTGTGTCTTCATTTCAGACTCAAAAGAGTTGTGCTTTTCCTCGTAGTGCGGTTCATTTGCCGCTTTTATCCACAGTTACGGTTTCTGAACATATGAGACATGCTGGTTTTAACTGCCTGTGGGAAGAATTAACATATAAGATTCTGTTCATTCTTGCTTATAAATTCTATTCTCTCTGAACACGTTTCTCTTTTTGGAGAACGTCATGTGAGATAACTTCTATGATTAGCGCAATATACCTGCTCTTCTTTCTATTTCCTCGTCTCTCCCCCGTGTGTCATGGTGTATGTAAATCTCACTAGAATCAGGAAACTTGAATACCCATATTTGATTGGCTGAGCTGCATCACGTGATGTGATTCACAACGCATTGGTCGGTGTGTTTCCTGCACCGCTGAACAAGTGCCGTAACGGCTGAATAAACAGCGCCGGTTAAAGTATAAACTCACTGTCTGATATGAATAATTCTGAATTATCTATCGGTTATAGGTCCTGGGTCCGGATGCAACTGTGTCTGGGTCCGGATCCGGACCGCGGTCCGCCTATTGGCGACCCCTGGTTTAGGGTGAACTGAAACCACTGGTTACTTTGGGCGTCTCTTCAAACACTTCCAAACATATTTATCAATACTTTTCAAATGTATAATGTTCACGCCCAGGGTTTTCTAAATTATATTCAGTCTATAATAACATTAAAAATAATGATAATAAACTTTATTTACATATTACACAGTTTAAAAAGTGCTTCACAGACATAAAAACGAAAATACACCGTGCAAAATTCAGGATCAAGCAATCATGTAACGTTAATTAGCAACGTCAGTATAAAAGGACAATGGGGTTAATACGACATTTGCTCACTAGAAAATTATTTCATACAGCTAGCAAACAAACAAACAATTTAAAGAAGCACCGATGGACCCTCAGAGAGTGAAATAATTGCTTGAGTTCAAGCAAAGCAACATCTATCCGACATATTTCAACTAAAATGAGCGATACGTTCTTAATCTTATGCTAATATTTACGCTTTCAATATCGGAGTGTTCTCAATTGTGTCACTTTGTTAGATTGCCCAATGTGATGCCTGCCAGAAAAACAGGACCTCTATGAAGGAGACAATTCAGTATAACACGTAGAGGTGAATAAACTTTCAATTTAACATTTTGTATGGAGTTGTATATATTTATCAATGCATTTTCGCGAGGCTTCGGCCATACACCACCGACGCATTTTGACAAAAACAAATGTACTTTTGGACGATTATACAGTGATGATCGTACTGTGAAAATACACTAAAGGTGGTGCATTTCAGCTTGCCAACTAGATCCATCCAGACTAGTTCGAAGGGCTCAGTCACCTTAGAATGCAAACCAAAGCTTAACACCAACAAGACTTCCATACAACATGTTAAATTGAAAGTTTATAGCACAGCGGTTGAAAATCACTGTATTACACACATGAAGATAAAGTTGTGAACACCGGCTGAATATCTATTATCAGAATCATAACTGTATTTTAACTGCTACTGTGTAAAGGGAATACTGCTGTTAAAAATAACATTATTTGTTTAAAGTGTTTGCAAACCAAATGTTATTGCACATTTCATATAGCAGTACTTTTAAAATAAAAGTGCGCAATACACTACTTTTGAATGAATTGAATTTTGCGCATAACAATGCGTCGCTTAATCGCATGATTTTTCTGCGATTAATCGCATTGATATGCGCAAAGTTCAATAATTAATTAAAAAGTAGTGTATAAATGCATGGCCGCATCAACCAGAGTCCTGCCAGTACCCTCGACGTCCGTGAATATGCAAGGGCCCGATCAATGCTGCTTGCAGCTTTAATTCTGTTTATGCTCCAGCTGATAACATTTCAATGTAGTTTGGAGGGAGACTCGGTTGATTGGGGCTACATTCCCTTCAATGATCAGCAGCCACATCACAAAGGCACAAACTACAGCTCCCAGAAGGCCTCGCCACTCACCCAGGTGTGGGTATTTAAGTCACCTGATTAAGACAGGACGGAAGAGCTGCAGGACTTTTTGAGTTTGATAAAAAGAATTACCTGAGTTGCCAGTAACCGAAGAATAAAACTTTTTTCCTGTTTTTGTGAATTTCCTTGCACCACCTCACACTAGCCTGCCATTTTGACTTCTCATTACAATACAATATTTACACTTAAAGTAAAGTTTGTTCTCGTTCATAACACCACGTGGATTTTGCAGCTTGTTGAATTCTAAAATGATTCATATGTTCATGGTCACATAAGAGTTGATTAAAATATTATATTATCTGGGTCCATTGATACACTGGAAAGGGGGTGCAGCGTACATTAGTCGACTATAACTGCCCACATGATCAAATCTCAGCCGGACTTTATGGAGGATGCAGGTTCTTTGAATACTTCTTAACAATGTTGGGTAGTGCCTCACTTTTTTGCCATGTAAACTATTGATGACTTTATTGCTGCTGGTGCGTTGTGTCTTTACAATTTGTGTCGGCATGTCTGTTTGGTAACTGTGCACAGGGAGTGTAAGAGGGAATGAGACTATTTGCTCAATACTAATATTTCTTTGTAACGTCTCTGTGTGTGTTTACTGTTTTCCTGCAGACGTCCAGCAGCTGTTGGTAGTTAAAGAAGAGGTTCCCCCTGAGCAGCAGGAGTGGAGCTCCAGTCTGGACCAGGAGGACCCAGAGCCCCCATACATTAAAGAGGAACAGGAGGACCCAGAGCCCCCAAACATTAAAGAGGAACAGGAGGACCCAGAGCACCCACACATTAAAGAGGAACAGGAGGACCCAGAGCCCCCACACATTAAAGAGGAACAGGAGGACCCAGAGCCCCCACACATTAAACAGGAGCAGGAGGAACTCTGGACCAGTCAGGAGGGAGAGCAGCTTCAAGGTCTGGAGGAGGCTGATATCAAGTTCTCATTCACTCCTGTGAAGAGTGAAGATGATGAAGAGGAAGCTCAGTCCTCACAGCTTCATCAAAGACAAACTGAACTGATGGAAACGGAAGCTGATGGAGAGGACTGTGGAGGACCAAAACCGGGCAGGAACTCAGATCCAGATAGACATCCAGAACCAGATACTGATGAGAAGAATGGAGAATCTTCTGACACTGATGACAGTGGTGATTGGAAGGAGACCAGAGGACCTCAGTCAGGTTTAAACTCTTTGAAGTGTGGGAAAACAACTGGCACAAGTGGAGATCTGAAGACACACATGAGAATCCACACAGGGGAGAAACCTTTCAGCTGCTCAGTTTGTAAGGAATCTTTTAACCATTGTACAACTTTAAAAACACACATGAGAATCCACAAAGGAAAGAAACCTTTCAGCTGCTCAGTTTGTAAGGAATCTTTTAACCATTGTTCAACTTTAAAGACACACATGAGAATCCACACAGGAGAGAAACCTTTCAGCTGCTCAGTCTGTAAGGAATCTTTTAACCATTGTTCAACTTTAAAGACACACATGAGAATCCACACAGGAGAGAAACCTTTCAGCTGCACAGTTTGTAAGAAATCTTTTAACCAGCAACCACATTTACAGACACACATGAGAACCCACACAGGAGAGAAACCTTTTAGCTGCTCAGTCTGTAAGGAATCCTTTAACCAGCAACCACATTTACAGAGACACATGAGAATCCACACAGGAGAGAATCCTTTCAGCTGCTCAGTTTGTAAGAAATCTTTTAAGCAGTGTTCAAATTTACAGAGACACATGAGAAACCACACTGGAGAGAATCCTTTCAGCTGCACAGTTTGTGAGAAATCTTTTAAAAATCGTTCAAATTTACAGAGACACATGATAAACCACACTGGAGAGAAACCTTTCAGCTGCTCAGTTTGTAAGAAATCTTTTAACCAGCGTTCACATGTAAAGATACACATGAGAGTCCACACAGGAGAGAAACCTTTCAGCTGCTCAGTGTGTGATGAAAGATTTCGGCACAAGTCAGTTCTGAAGTTACACATAATTACTCATACAAGAGACAACCGGCTTTAGTGGTTCTGTTTGTATACAAAAGGTAAATCTGACACACCACATGGCACATAACGCAGGGGAAGAAATATGGTGCTTTTTTCCTATCTTTATTCAAAAGCATGTTTTAATTTGAGAGCGTTGCTTATTGATTCCACGTTCAGATTTTGAATTGTTTCTCACAAAACCCTGTCCTCACACACAATTAGCCCCTGCTTGCGATCAGTGACACAATAAACGTTGATTGCTCTGAGAGATCCATGCTTTGTTTAAGGTGACGCCTTCTCACGTTGGCAGGGAGCTTAGTACTGTCTTTAGTTTGATCCAGTAGAATAATTGAGTTTTTATTTTCTAGTAAGTGTTGGTTTTCTAGAGGGGTCCGGGGCACGCTCACCTGGAAGAAAATGTTGTACATTTTAAAGTTAAATGCATCAATCTGGTGAATTTTGAGACCAAAATCAAGAGGCTAGTTCTATGAAGAACGTTGTGCTCTTCTTTTAGCGGTGGTGGAATGTAACTAAATACATTAACTTAAGTATTTTTTAGGTACTTTACTTGAGTACCTGCATCATTAAAGTGTTAATTTAATGATCATTTTAAAATTATTTTTCATTAATTGATTAATGTATAATCTTATATAGTCTTGAGATGAAAATTGTTTAAGATAAGTAAATTAAGTAACCTTGGATTGAATTACCTGTTTTGTTGTTGTCAAATATTGCCAGCTGATAACGCCGTTCCAAGCTTAATATTGTTAGCTCTGTCAGCACTGTTGTTGTTGTGTGAACTGTTGCACCCTTTTTGCCATATTGAGAGCCGTGCGGAGGCAATCCTTCAATCATACATTTGTTCTGAGTTTGTTATTCAGCAGCTTTAAATCTGTTTTTTATAGTGTGGTTTTGTACTTAATTCACACTGTTTTCATCCCGTGGCTACAGTTTGTTAAATTTTTATTGTTTGAATAACTTGATATTTGATTGAATAATAAAGGTATTCAGTTAGTAAATTGTTCCAGCTGTCAACATGTTTATGCAAGGTGGTAAAAGTTTAATTACGGGGAACCAGCTCCCTTATAAGAGACCTTAGCTCTCCTGAACATAACACAAGTTTAAGTTTGGCATCTCCAACAAGTGTTAAACCATCTACTCTGAATGTCACTATGTTAAGTGACCGCAAAGCTGTTATCAGACACCATGAGAAAACCACAAAACTAGTCTATACTGAAGCCTCCACCAGTCATGTGACTCTCACCTTGCAGGTCATAGCGGTCTCTTGAGAGTCTCAGCAGATGGAGTTCTCAGGATGCTTCCTTCTATTTTTTTACCCTTTACAAAACCAAAAACATGAGAAAAAGCTGAAGGACTGAATTCAACAGCCTGTTAATCTGATATAGTGTTAGCTGCAAGAATTAGCACATCTTGCTAACGAGTTTACTACTACAGTAGTAACCAGTGGTGAAGGAAGTATTTACATATTTTACTTACCTAAAAATAGTAATACTGTTACAAGTGAAAGTTCTACATTCAAATATTTACTTGAAAGTTTGGTTCAAAAGAGATGGATTGAAAGTCCAAAGTTTCTGTGGAAATCAGAAAATGAGTGGCCAGCGCACATCTTGGATTTGGACATTGCTGAGGACCCGGAAGTTAAAAGGAACTTCACAGTAAATGCAATTGTCACTGAAGATAATACAAGTCCCACGCATAAACTGATTACTCACTTTTCCAGTTGGAAAAGACTGAAAGTTGCAGTAGGTTGGATTCTCACGGTGAAGATGAATTTGCTGACTTTAAGTAAGAAAATGAAGCAGCTGATTTCTGCAAATGCCAGTGGCAATGGACGTCAAATAATGGATGTCAAATTGGAGATGCAAAAATTCAAAGCCACATTAGGGTGACAAAGATTTGTCTGCTTTATGACGCAACTGACGTGTAAGAATAATGGTGAAACCCCACAACCATGTTTTCAAGACATGGAAACATACTTAATCGATTGTAGGGAATTCTTCTGAAACTGACTGTTTAAAACAGTAAATTTTTTGTTTCTAATGTAATGGCTCCTTATGTAAATTTGTAAATAATTGTTATGATTTTTGGTTTATGTAAAGAAAATGGATTACAGCAGAGAAAGTGGTTGGCCTCTGTTTATATAGAAAATAAATGCCTATATTGGAAACTGGACTTCGTTATTTGTGGCACGCGTCAGAACAAACATTTCAGCAACCATAGTGACTTTTTTATTGGGAAGCAACGGTCACTACATCAACATCTACTTAAGGTTAATTTTTAAATAATATATTTGTTGGGGTCTGCCTCTGATGTCATGGCTGACTAAGACCCTTACATGTGTCCTCACACAAAGAAGCATCCATGTTCCTCTCAACAAGGGCCTGATCTGGGTGCTGATAGGGCCAGCCTTAAAGAAAGATGACCACACCTCCCAGGTCCAGCCAAAACGTAATGCTGGCAACTCATTGGCCAAAAAGGGACCCCCCCACCGGTTTTATTACCTGGGTTTAAAAGCGAGCGCGACTCTCAAATCTGCCCTTTCCGTCCGGGCTCGCTTGGTGATAGGAGGTCCAAGGAAACGTTTGCCTCAAGAAATCCTGTTAGGTCACAAGTTAAATTCGCTGGTCAAACAGCTTTTTATATTTTTGGATCCTGCAGTGAGAGAACGGATAACTTCTACGACCCGTTCTCCCACCATTAATGTATACAGTGCCGACTGGAGGGTAGAATTTTCTGATGAAACTGCAAGGCCGCAGGACTGAGCTGGTTCTCTATTTACTACTTACTGGGCAGGCACACCCAAAAAGTTACTGAATCCGGTTTAAAAGTAAAACAAGTATTTAATAACAATTGCAAACTAAATTAACTACTGATAGTCATGTTCTTGAGAACAGAGATCACACCCACACAAACCCTCACAGTTCTGCACTGAAGCAGATTATCTGAAAATGGAATAGTGATGCGATCTGAAGATTATCCTCTTGAACATCGTCTTTTATGCCCTCTGAAAGAAGGAAAGTGTTCAAACTGCCACAAGACAAATTGCATCTCTTACACACATGAAAATAAAGTTGTGAACATCATTGTGATTATCAGAATCATTATAACTGTATTATAACTGCTACTGTGTAAAGGGAATACTGCTGTTAAAAAGAACCTTATTTGTTTAAAGTGTTTGCAAACCAAATGTTATTGCACTTTTGTTCATAAAACAAACACTGAGGAGTTATGCTCCATTCAAGGATCAAAGTTGCAGCCCTAGGCTTGCATTTTTTTATACAGAGCTTCTGTTATTTAGCCAACCCTCATTGATATCAATGGGGTGGACTAAATAATAGAAACACCTGTTAAGTGATCATACAGTTGCATCAACACCTGTAAAAGAACAATGATGGAAATGATGGTAGAATGTATGCAGTGAAGAAGTACTCAGATCTTTTACTAAAGTAAAAGTACTAATACCACACTGTGAAAATACTCCACTACCATTAAAAGTCCTCCATTCAAACCTTCGTAAAAGTATTCATTGTGCAGTAAAATGATCCTCGTCGGTGCATGTTTTTAACTAGTTTAATCTACATCAATGCATCATATTCTATAAAATCATGTTTGTAGCATCTCTGTCCTGTGAGAACCTCGTATCTCCAGAAAAGAACAAACCTGTTTTCAGCTTTGTGACGATGTATTTTCCAGCTGATCCAAGAGTCTTTTTAAAGAGTTTATTTATCTGAAGAAGTGGGAGGATTTCATCAACACATAAAGGAACATTTCATCCTTCAGTTTATCACAAACATTCAACATCAACACATCTGGAGATACAAGGTTTAAACTGGACAGGAAGGAGATGAAAAACTGTAACTAAAGCTGTCAGACAAATGTAGTAAAAAGTACAATATTTACCTCTGAGATGTAATGGAGTAGAAAGTTTCATGAAATGGAAATACTCAAGTAAAGTATATATAACATGAATTTGTACTTAAGTACAGTTATTGACTAAATAGGAATAACTCCATCTTTACCAGCTGCAATTTTAAACACATGAACACATGAATACATCAGCAGTTTGACTCATATTCTGATATGGGCCATTCTGCATAATGCGTACTTTTACTTTTGGTACGTTAAGTACATTTTATTACTGATACAGTTGTACTTTTTTTGTAAGAACGATTTTGAGTATTTCTACACACTGGTGCATTACTTCTTTCATTCAAGAAATAGACCAGAGTCCTTCTTCCACCACTGCCATCTACTGCCCCCTTCAGGCCGCAGTGCACCATGTCCAGGTGGAGGTAGTTAAAGAGAAGGTGGAGGATGCTGCTCACCTCCTTCATGAGGATATTTGTTTCTAATTTAGGTCAAATTAAGGTCACATCCAAAGAGGACATGCGCTTTTGTGGATGCTTGTATCACCTGAGCAGATATTTTTAATTGAGTGAATAAAGTACAAACCTTCACGAATGGTAATCTCACTACACAACACATAACTGTGTAAATACATACTCACCTTAAGCTATGTAAAGAATCCAGTGACTGTGCAGCAGGAATGTCGTCGTTGGCAGAAAGCAGGACAGTCTGGAGTACTGAGTCTTAGACTTTATAGGTGTAGTCTACAATGACTTTCTCGACATGTTATACTATGAATTTTTAAAAACATTTTTAAAAATACTATTCAACTTTTTGCGACATACTATAGTAGGACTTATATTTAGATGTTTTCGACATACTATACTATGACTCGACATACTATAGTGTAAAACATGGAGGATGAAATATAGGTTAATGTGGTATGTGTAGAGATTTTCTGATGTTTGTTTTGTGTGAAATATTGTCAGTCTATTGTCTGATCCACTCTCCGGAAGCAGAAGGTGGCGCTAATGCACCAATAAGCTGGATGCAGGTTTTTCCTGCATTCAGTGAATATCAACTTCATTCACTAAATCAAAGAAAATAAAATCTCTTTAATGCAGTATTCATCTTGAGGGGAAAGAAATGCTTGAGGTATTTGTTTTCCTTCAAAATGAACGCAATAAAGAGCTCCAGTTAGTCAACATCTAATAACTGATGCAATAGAATAAAATATAAATAAATAAAACAATGAATAAATAATAATTGTGCTTATCTCACTTATTATTTAACACAAGAGCAGTAAATAATAATTTCAGAGTAAAATGCTGCTAGTTCAGTGAATTTAACATTCATATAAAGTACAAAACAAATTAAAAAAATAGAGAGTAGATAATGGAATTCTGTCATTAGAGCTCTTTGGCTGCTGTCATACGATTTCATGTGTGCGTCTCGTTCAGATTTGTGTTAGTGAGGTATTAATCTGTTAGTCGGGAGCTACCCAGCATGCATTTCTTCATGATTGTACGTCAACAGTGACCATTTGTAAACATCTACTCTATCAGAGTTGGAGTCTTCTATAAACAATTATTCTAAACTGTCAGTTTTTAATCCAATGAATATAAAATATATATATCCAAAATGAAAAAAAAGTACTGATGAAAAAACCAGAAGCCAGAGTCAACAACCAATAAACATAAACTTTAAAATAGAAACAGTGCATCAAGTGAGAGTTGTGTGTGTTTACTGTATATAGAGAGATGTTTTGGAGTTTTGTTTGTTTTATACACCCTGGCTCTTATAAAGATGGCATTCAGTTTCAGTTAATTTATACTTGGAATGAAAAAATGTTGCTTTTCTTCTGTGCAAAGAATGAAATTGTCTGTGATATACAGTATAATATCATAGTGTTAAACATTGAATACATATACAAGGGTGTAGATATGGAAAAGACAATCGGTATGTTAATGTTTAAATAGTTCTTATGCTTCGTTATCATCGTATATATTTTATCAATTATATTATACAAGTACAACTGTTACGGTTACCACATACTTTGTATATACATGTGGAACTAAATGTTCACAAGCTTGTTGGTGCTACTCGGACCTTTTATTAACGCACAACAGTCCGTCTCGGTATATCTTCCGGAGTTTGTCTGGAGGAAACGTTTCCGCAGTTTAGTGAAAATGTCTAAAGTCCAAATGCTGAGATGTTTAGTCAACCAGCGACTAACTGCGGCTGATGAATAGATATTTGGTGTGTTTGAAAGAACGATAGCAGAGCACGAGGAGGAACGTTCTGCTTTAAAAGAGGAGAACGAGCGACAACGGAGACTACTGGACGCTGTTTTCAACCCTCAGCTGCGGTTACACAGAGCAGGTTGGTTTACTTTATTTCTTAGGGTGGAGGACCCAGTGGCGGCTGGCTCATAGAGTGCGCGGCCCCCCTTGAGCCACAGAAAATAAAAAATAATAATAAATGATAAATTATACAGATTGTCAATATTTATCTTTTTTGAAAGATAGAATGCACCCAGTAATATTTGTATATGTATGTGTATATAATAAAATATGATATCTGCGCAAAATATATGCTTTTCCTGCTCGTCCTCTCCGCCTGTCTGCATGTCTCAGCTGCGCTGGGTCCATGGAGAGATCACCCACAGGAGGCGGGTCTATGGAGCAGTTTAGCCAATTGCTGATTAAAGATATAAACGTGACATACAATTTAGCCAATCAGCGTCCTCAAATAGATTCAGTTTGGGGCCAAATCTGTATTGCGCGTTCTCGTCGGGACTAGTCTCTACAGGCGAGCACGAGCACTACTCCTCCAAGACCCGTTTGAGAGAACTCTGGTGGAGAAAGAGCTGATCCCAGATCAGCCTGACCTCACAATCAGACAGCAGACTAGCAGTACAAGCTTCTCTAGTAGCTGTACACCAGAAAGGTTTGGCTAGCTGGATGCAGTCATGCTAATGCATTATTTAGCTTTTTAAAACAACGGGGACAGATCCAGCATGGACAGTTATGGGAGTGAGGGATGAGGAGGTAAGGAAACATGAGAACACCAGGGCACACACGGAGGACTCTGTCAAGCAGACATATTAGGCAAAGTGAACATCTTTTCTTCTACATAGTTGTCCTCAGTCTCATCTGCTTAACTTGGTCATGGAGGCATCAACATTTCATTGAGATGGTAAATTAACAGTGAAAACTCATCATAGCTTAATTTAACACCATTATTCCTAATTCCACTTCATGTTTACGTAGAAGAATGCAATTTTCAGTAACAAATATAATATTTCCACAAAAATGCAGCATACCGTTTGAACGAAGAATCTCCCATGAATCGAAGCATGTGTAACACTTTACACACTCAAAACACAATAAAACACAATCTACGACAACATTCCTAGCCTCGTGCTAAATAGCGTCACTTTTCGCATTCATTTTGCGTTCATTTTGGCCGAGACACGTAACAGAAACAGCCTCTCAAAAGTCGTTTTTCAACCATCCATGGTAAAAGCTAGGTATTTAGCAACAAAAGCATTCGATCACGCTTCGAACGTATATCTCCGATTTCCTCTCCGGGACACACTTCAAACATTACCGGGGTACAGCAGCCCCCAGCATCTATCACTTTGCCAAAAAAATTCTGGGTCGGTACTCACGTTTTTGAAGCAAAATCATCAAACCGTGTCTTTAAACTCCATTTTGACCGCTGATTCACCTCATTCTGTCCCATTTCCGTTCTAATAAAGTTGTGAAATAAAGAAAGGGGGGTCAAATAAGCTGGGGGACAACATTCCAGCGAGGCTGGACATTCCAGTCTCGCGACTTTTACGCGCCGGGTCCTCGGCTTAGATCGGCATTTTTCGGAAAACTAAAGACTTCCTGGTAAATCTGTTAAAGCCATTCGATTGGCCACACCAGACACGTGCGCACAGAGCAAAAAAAACGAAAATTGACCAACCAGGGGCTCTACAATAGCGCAATACACACCAGCTATTGCGCAATTCTCCCGTAGGTCGCCGGCCTGGAGAGGCTTTGGAGACGGTTCCAGCTCTCCAAAATGATTTCTAACTGCTGTATGTGATAGATTGTGCATGTAGAAGGATAAAGGAAGTTAAATATATAGTTATTTAGGTTGTAAAAGTACAATGGAACAGCTGGAGAGGCTGTTTCTCAAATGACGACCTTTCGTGACCTCTCGTACGTTTATGTCTCTAATTCTGGCATACTTCACTCAATTCACTCAAATTCTTTTTCTATTCACTACTGCTGTCGTTTGCTATGATGGTGGGTGGTTCTAGGCTTTACTGAGCCTCATTTAATATCGTATTATGAATAATAGTGCTTTTTCACCATACGAATTTGACATTTTCAAAGTGGAGCTGTGTTCCATCTTCATGAGCTATTAACCAGTAATATATACATAATATTTACTCTATTCATATGAGCAAACCATTCTTAGTGTTAATACCCCCTTGGAATTATTAAAAAAGACCTTGTAGTAGAGTGTGGGGCCCCTTCGTTCAGAACCGGAATTTGCGGAATTTGCGGGTGCAGGTTACCAGGTTACAAAGAGTTAAATATATATAATATATATATATATAAGAAATGAAGACAAAGAAAACAAAAAATAAATAAACGACAAAAGAAAAAGGGAGGGGGGGCGTCTGCTAGTTCACTTTTTGGATTGCAGCATCGTTCAAATAGTTTATGAAAAGTTTCCAGGTCTCTTCGAAGGATTCACTGGAGTCTCTAAGTGACAATCTGATCTTTTCAAGTTTTATATGATTTAAGATCTCTATTAACCAACTGTTATGTGAAGGCGGGAGAACGTGTTTCCACTTGAATAGTATGAGGCGTCTAGCTAAAAGTGTTGTAAAGGCCAGGATGCGTCGTCCTATCGACGACAGATCAAGTACTTCAGGCGGCTGAGTTCCAAATAGTGCTGTAAGGGGCTCGGGGTCAAGTTTTATACCTAGTACTGCCCCAAGTGTATTGAATATTTGATCCCAGAAAACTTTTACATTTTGGCACGACCAAAACATATGGGTATGGTTGGCAGGTGACTGTTTGCACCTATTGCAGCTGTCATTCTGTCCAGACGGGCATTTGTGTAGTGTACACGAAACAAAACCTTGCATTGCAGCAGCCCGTGTCTCGCACAAATAGAGGAGTGGGATAAGGCCAGAATGCGAACCCAACGGTTATCGGATATTGGTTTACCAATTTCTCTTTCCCAGGTCTGTTTCAGATGAGATGTCTGGTCTGGGTTAAGGGAGTCAATGAAACCATAGATAGTTGAGATGGAGCGTTTTTGCGCAGGATCTAGAGTAAGCAAGGAGTCAATCAGAGATCCAGGGGGATTATTAGGAAAGTGAGGATATTCGGATTTAATGAAGTGTCTAATCTGTAGAAAGCGGAAAAAAATTGATTTAGGCAGGTCGAATCTAAATGACAGTCCTGTAAAATCAATAAAGTCTCCATCTTTATAAAAGTCTTTCATTTTACGTAAGCCTTTGTCGCACCACGTACAAAAGGTAGGGTCAGACACAGAAGGTGAGAATAAGTGGTTTCTAAAGACTGGGGCCAAAGTAGAAGGTTTGTTCAGTCCAAAATGTTTACGGAATTGTATCCAGATGTTGATAGAGTTAGTAACTATTGGATTTTCCGAGATCCCGTGGGTTTTAAGTGGCAGTCGTGCCGTGATGACGGATTGAAGGGAAATCTTGGAAGAGGATAGTTCCATTTGGGCCCACAGGGGGCCATTTCTTAGCCCATCATCCATCCAGGGACGTAGCTTTTCGATGTTGCAGGCCCAGTAATATTGGATTAAATTGGGTAGAGCTAAGCCGCCTGACTTTTTAGGAAGTTGTAAGATTGCTTTCTTAATACGAGGGGGTTTATTAACCCACAGAAATTAAGAGATAGTCTGATCTTTTTGGCGAAAAAAAATGTTTTTCATTAAGATTGGAATATGTTGAAACAGATATAGGAATTTGGGAAGAATTTCTATGAGGTTGACACGACCAATGAGGGACAGGGGGAGAGCGGACCAGCGGGTTATATTGGATTTACAGTTGTCAGCAAGAGGACGAAAGTTCTTGGCGAAGAGATCTTTAAATGATGGTGTAATGACCACCCCCAGGTATCTAAATCCTTCCGTGGTCACCTTGAATGGAAAGAGAGATTGTGGTAGTGCCTTGGCTAACGCATTTATGGGGAGAAGTTCACTTTTATGAAAGTTTAATTTGTAACCAAAATATTTTCCGAATTTGAGTAGAATATCTTTGACAACTGAAAGGGATGAGACAGGATTGGAGACATATAACGAGATCATCTGCATAAAGTGACTGCATTGTGTGTGATTCCCATCATGGAAATACCCTCGAATCCCCCTTCCCCCCGGAGCCAGATGGCTAAAGGCTCAATGGCCAAAGCGAACAGAAGGGATGAGAGGGGACAACCTTGTCTGGTGCCACGGCATTAAGTGAAAGGGCGGGATTTTACACCGTTAGTGAGAATGGAAGCAGTCGGAGAATTATAGTGCAAACTCGATCAAGGCTATAAAGTCTGAGCTAAAGCCAAATCTTCCCAAAATATAGTATAGATACTGCCATTCCACCCTGTCGAAGGCCTTCTCAGCATCTAAAGATAATATTGCCTCAGCGGTGTTGTGATTTGGGGAGCTGATTATGTTAAGCAGCCGCCTAGTGTTAAATGAGGAACTCCGTCCTGCCATGAAGCCTGTTTGGTCTGCAGAGATCAGAGATGGTAGAGCTTTCTGCAGACGTGTAGATAGAACCTTGGCTAAGATCTTCTGGTCAACATTCAGAAGGGATATGGGCCTGTAGTTGTTGCATAATAGAGGGTCTTTGTCTTTTTTCAGTAGGAGACAAATGGTGGCTTCAGATAGTGTTGGGGGTAACCGTCCTATTGTAAATTATTCATTATATACTTTTGTCAGCAGTGGGGAGACTAGGTTGGAGTATGTTTTTTGAAATTCTACTATGAACCCATCCGGGCCTGGTGATTTGCCATTCTGTAGTAGTTTAATTGCCTCTTGCACTTCTGCAGTCGAGATCAGAACTCCAAGATTATTAGGTATGTCCTCACTGATTTTGGGGAACTGGATCGATTCCAAAGGGTTAGGCTCCCTTCACACTTCAGGTGGGCAGTCTGATGAGTAAAGATCTGAATAATAACTCAAAAAAACATCATTCACGATCTTAGGATCAGTAACCACATTTCCTGAGGGGGACTTAATCCTAGGGATCAGTCTCGACAGCGCCCTAGCCCTGGTCTGGTGAGCCAAAAGTTTACCTGCCTTATCTCCCATTTCAAAATAATGTTGCTCTGAGTGTAGCAATTGCTTTTCGATCTTAGCTGTTGACAGGAGGTCATACTCAGCCTGGAGCTTGAGGCGTTGATTGTAAAGTGCAGGGGTAGGAGTGTTAGCATATTCCACATCAACCTCCTGAAGTCGGTCTGAAATCTCTACCAACTTAGCCGATTGTGATCTTTTCAGGTATGAGGTGTAAGAGATAGCTTGGCCCCGTAGGTACGCTTTACATGCCTCCCAGAGAACTCCTCTATCGATGTCGGGGGTGTCATTGATCTGTAAAAAGTTTGAAATTTCTTCTGAGAAGAGTCTTTTAAATTGTGTGTTAGATAACATTGTGGGAGATCGCCTCCACTGTCTTGATAAAAGGCTATGATTAGGAAAACATGTCAATTGAAGTAGGGGCATGGTCTGAGATCACAATACTATGGTATATACTGGAGTTGGTCCAGTGTAAAAGTCTATTGTCAATGAGGAAGAAGTCAATTCTTGAGTACGTGTGATGAACGTGGGAGAAAAAGGAAAAGACCCTTGCCGATGGATTAGCGGATCACTGAGGCCTGTTGCAGAATTTGAGATGGTGTATGGTCTGGAGGAATATCTGTCAAGATTGGGATCCTGAATAAGATTAAAATCACCTCCCAGGATCAAGTAATGGCTGTCTATGTCGGGGAGAGATGAGAAGAGGTGGGTGATGAATCTAACGTTGTCCCAGACAGGTGCATAAATACTTGCTAATATCACAGGGGTATTAAATAGCCTACCTGAGACTGCTACAAAGCGACCATTAGGGTCTTCGACTAATTTTGAAAGTTCAAATCTTACATTTTTACCGATAATAATAGCTGCCCCTCTTGATCTATTTGAAAACTTGGAGTGAAATATGAGATTCATCCACGGTCTCCGGATGCGTGAGATATCGGAAGGTTTAAGATGAGTTTCTTGAAGAAAGATAATGTCCCCTTTAAGCTGTTGGATGTGTGACAACACCTGGCCTCTTTTGACAGCTCCATTGACTCCCTTAACGTTCCATGAGACAAGACGACAGCCCCTGTTTGTAGATGTCATGGCGCTACACATGGGTCATGACAATTGTGTGACGGAGACGCCCGGGGGGGGTGGGGGGATACAAAAATAAAAATACAAAAATAAAATAAAATAAAAAACACCCATAAAATAAGGGAACAGACAGCTTCTTCGGCTGATGAGAAACGTCTCTTGTTACCCTGTTTGCCAGTAATTTGAAGTCTTGCCGGGTACTACAGAGCTGGTCGCAGGCCCAAGTTGTATAGCTCCGCCATGATGTCGCGGTAGGCCGCACGCTGTTCCAGGACGTCGGGGCAGTAGTCGTCATAGATGCGTACCGGAGTGTCCTTGTATTTGAGGTCGTTCCTTCGCTTTCGGGCTTTTCGGATCACCAGGTCCTTGGTTTGATGTCGATGAAAGCACACAATCACCGGTCTGGGTCTGTCTCCTTGCCGTGGTGGAGCTGCAAATGTGCGGTGGGCCCGGTCCAACTCTGGGGGGGCCTCAAGCACTTTGTCGCCGGGTATTTCTACCAGGTCATCAGAAAAGAAGTTTGTGGGTCTGGGACCCTCAATGGATTCCGGCAGCCCGATAATTCTGTGTGCGCATCGGGGCGGAACTCCGCCGTGCGCGATACAGAGAGCAGAGGAGAATTGTAAACGCGACCATGTGGAGACAGAAATGACATGCCGTCATGTAGATAAGATAAATAACATAAGGCTGTTTAGTGTGTTTAATAAAAGAACAAAGTATAGACCTGTTCTATAGGAAAGGAACCTTAAATGACTTCTCTTGTGATCTGGCGCTATATATAAAATAAAATTAAACCAAATTAACTCGACCTTCAAGGGGGGGCGGAGGGTGCCGTTGGGGGGGGCGGGGCACCCCCCTAATACAATGGTAGGGGAAAAACTGATCTTCCCTCTTGTTCAGTTTAGTTCGGCTGGTCATGCTGCAGAAGGACAGTACCTGCAAGCTGTTTATTTACTTTTTAGGTCTAAAAAGAGTGATAATTGAAAAAGTTACGGGAGAGTGCGACGCGTGCGACTACTCCATATCCTTCTCCACCGGAAGTCTCCCTTTGAATACTTCTTAACAATGTTGGGTAGTGCCACACTTTTTTGCCATGTAAACTATTGATGACCTCATTGCTGCTAGTGCGTTGTGTCTTTACAATTTGTGTCAGCATGTCTGTTTGGTAACTGTGCACAGGGAGTGTAAGAGGGAATGATGGCAGGAAAAAAAAGTGTATCTACAGGAGACTATTTGCTCAATACTAATATTTCTTTGTAACGTCTGTGTTTACTGTTTTCCTGCAGACGTCCAGCAGATGTTGGTGGTTAAAGAAGAGGTTCCCCCTGAGCAGCAGGAGTGGAGCTCCAGTCTGGACCAGGAGGACCCAGAGCCCCCACACATTAAAGAGGAACAGGTGGACCCAGAGCCCCCACACATTAAAGAGGAACAGGAGGACCCAGAGCTCCCACACATTAAAGAGGACCAGGAGGACCCAGAGCCCCCATCCATTAAAGAGGAACAGGAGGACCCAGAGCGCCCACACATTAAAGAGGAACAGGAGGACCCAGAGCGCCCACACATTAAAGAGGAACAGGAGGACCCAGAGCGTCCACACATTAAAGAGGAACAGGTGGACCCAGAGCCCCCATCCATTAAAGAGGAACAGGAGGACCCAGAGCGCCCACACATTAAAGAGGAACAGGAGGACCCAGAGCCCCCACACATTAAAGAGGAACAGGTGGACCCAGAGCTCCCACACATTAAAGAGGAACAGGTGGACCCAGAGCCCCCACACATTAAAGAGGACCAGGAGGACCCAGAGCCCCCACACATTAAAGAGGAACAGGAGGACCCAGAGGCCCCACACATTAAAGAGGAACAGGAGGACCCAGAGCTCCCACACATTAAAGAGGAACAGGAGGACCCAGAGCTTCCACACATTAAAGAGGAACAGGAGGAACTCTGGACCAGTCAGGAGGGAGAGCAGCTTCAAGGTCTGGAGGAGGCTGATATCAAGTTCTCATTCACTCATGTGAAGAGTGAAGATGATGAAGAGGAAGCTCAGTCCTCACAGCTTCATCAAAGACAAACTGAACAGATGGAAACAGATGCTGATGGAGAGGACTGTGGAGGACCAGAACCAGACAGGAACTCAGATCCAGATAGACATCCAGAACCAGATACTGATGACAAGACTGGAGAATCTTCTGGCACTGATGACTGTGATGATTGGAAGGAGACCAGAGAACCTCAGTCAGGTTTAAACTCTTTGAAACCTGATGAAGTCCATGTCAGTGATTCAAGATGGAGTGCTGGTGAGAAACTATTTACATGCTCCGAGTGTGGGAAAACAACTGGCAGAAGTAACCATCTGAAGATACACATGAGAATCCACACAGGAGAGAAACCTTTCAGCTGCTCAGTTTGTAAGAAATCTTTTAACAATTGTTCAAATTTACAGAGACACATGATAATCCACACAGGAGAGAAACCTTTCAGCTGCTCAGTTTGTAAGAAATCTTTTAACAATTGTTCAACTTTAAAGACACACATGATAATCCACACAGGAGAGAAACCTTTCAGCTGCTCAGTCTGTAAGAAATCTTTTAACCATTGTTCAAATTTAAAGACACACATGAGAATCCACACAGGAGAGAAACCTTTCAGCTGCACAGTTTGTAAGACATCTTTTAACCAGCAACCACATTTACAGACACACATGAGAATCCACACAGGAGAGAAATCTTTAAGCTGCTCAGTCTGTAAGGAATCTTTTAACCATTGTTCAACTTTAAAGACACACATGAGAATCCACACAGGAGAGAAACCTTTCAGCTGCAAAGTTTGTAAGAAATCTTTTAAGCAGGGTTCTTATTTACAGAAACACATGAGAACCCACACAGGAGAGAAACCTTTCAGCTGCACAGTTTGTAAGAAATCTTTTAACCAGCAACCACATTTACAGACACACATGAGAATCCACACAGGAGAGAAACCTTTCAGCTGCTCAGTCTGTAAGGAATCTTTTAACCATTGTTCAACTTTAAAGACACATATGAGAATCCACACAGGAGAGAAACCTTTCAGCTGCTCAGTTTGTAAGAAATCTTTTAACCAGCGTTCAACTTTAAAGACACACATGAGAATCCACACAGGAGAGAAACCTTTTAGCTGCTCAGTGTGCGATGAAAGATTTCGGCACAAGTCAGCTCTGAAGTTACACATGATTACTCATACAAGAGACAACCGGCTTTAGTCGTTCCGTTTGTATACAAAAGGTAAATCTGACACACCACATGGCACATAACGCAGGGGAAGAAATATGGTGCTTTTTTCCTATCGTTATTCAAAAGCATGTTTTAATTTGAGAGCATTGCTTATTGATTCCACGTTCAGATTTTGAATTGTTTCCCTCAAAACCCTGTCCTACAATTAGCCCCCGCTTTGGATTAGTGACACAGTAAACCTTGATTTCTCTGAGAGATCCATGCTTTGTTTAAGGTGACGCCTCCTCACGTTGGCAGGGAGCTTAGTACTGTCTTTAGTTTGATCCAGTAGACTAATTGAGTTTTTATTTTCTAGTTAGTGTTGGTTTTCTAGAGGGGTCCGGGGCACGCTCACCTGGAATAAAATGTTGTGAACTGTTGCACCCTTGTTGCCATATTGAGAGCCGTGCGGAGGCAATCCTTCAATCATAAATTTGTTCTGAGTTTGTAATTCAGCTTATAACAAAAGTTTTAAAAAATACATGAGAATCCACACAGGGGAGAAACCTTACAGCTGCTCAGTTTGTGATTAAAGCACAACGCAGCTCTAAAGGTACACATGAAAGAATCCCCTTCAGCCCTTTTACCCAATCACCCCTCCGCATATCCCTTTGAGCGGTGGGCCCATGGGGCGGCGGCTCAATGTAGATTTTTCAGGTTGTTCCTGGTCACACCATATGTCCCGAAAACCAGACCTTCACCAGCAAGCTCCACTCTCAGGTCTGGCTCCAGAAAGGGGCCCCTGTTTCCCTTTTTTCAGGCCAGCTGATCATTGTGGGATGTTTGCTGAAATTGATTGGATGTGGCACAGCTCTACCAAGAAAATGTTCCACCAGCCACCACTGAATTCATGTGTTTATGCATTGACTTCTGCAAGTATGTGTTTTCCTTTGTGTAATGTTATAGTTTCTGTTGTCTCTGTTTAGTCACCCAGTCCTACGCACCTTTTCACTTTACCCACCAGCTGTCCCTGTTTTTCCTCTTGTATATTTTCTTTTTAATTGATTTGAGGAAATGTGTTATGATTTAGGTTAGATTTTTTCCTGGTAATTTGAATATCCCTTTTCTAGTAATGTGCATCCTGAGCTTAGTACATACTGTAATATCAAAATAATGTATCTAAATGTAAAAAAACAAGAATGAAATCACACATTGTCATTTTACTTATTGCTGAGGGAGCAGAGGTGCAGAAAAAGATCAGAAGGCAGTTAATGGGTTGAATTCTTCTGCAGAAGTAAATAAATGTTGGAAAGCAATCAATTGAGTTTTCTCTTTTCCATGTCCAACCCACACCCATTACATATGGAAAAGATGGAAGGTAACTAAAGATGGGAATAATTTATAGAGGCTTTTATTTTGTAGGTTACCCACCAAGTTGCAGCAGAACCTGCCCTGCAGGTAGAAATGTGATACATGCCGCTGGATTTAAGGAGAAAGCAATTGATGACAAACTACTGGGCTAATTTACAGGGACACAATGGCCAAATCCCAATGTCCCCCCTTACGGACTCACAGACTTTGAGGCGCGCTCCCGCGAAGTCCGTGAGGGTTTAGGGATGTCCCACTGTCAAATCATCGAGGGTTTGAGGGCTCTCTCGTAGACATTTTGAGCCCTTTATGAACCCTTTCCGTAAATCAGCATGGTATGCTGACTTAGCCTAAGGGAATTACCCACAAATCATTGCAATGTGACGTTAAACACGGGGTAACCAGTGGACGCACGGAGACGTAAAAAAAAAGGTAAACAAAGAGGACGGCTCACGTGTGTTCAGCCTGAAGTGTTACATTTACTCAGAAACATTAAGGGTTAAAGATGGAACAAAAAATAAACATGAAATCAGAAGATATTTATTTATTTATTCGTCAAATATTTGATTTTGTCATTGAAGCTGTTTTGACAAATACGAGTGAATAGATTATATGAAATGACCTCTCATCTTGTGAGGAAAGAGCCTGGAAGACGTTCAAATCAGGGAGTACAAAGTATAAAATAAATACCTACAATTATACATCATATTTTTTGTCGTTTTCATGGTAACATGATATGTTGCAGCAAAGTGCTGTCCCATTCCTATTTACACCATTTCAAGCCTTCACAGTCTCTCACACTCAACCACTTACCAGGTGACGTCAGTAAGTCCCTGAGGGTTCAGGGTTTGAGGGTTTAGGGGGGACATTGGGATTTGGCCAATGATTCTCACCCTGCAAAAGGAGCGTTGCAGGTGGTCTGGGAGAGTGGGAGGAGTCACAGGGATCACTTTGGTCGGGTAGACAATGACATTGCAAGAGAATTTGAAGTGTTTGATCGGAGGATAAGTCCCTCAGTAGTTTACCCGGTGGTGGCTCCATGGACGCTTGTGTGGCCTGACATAGACTGGTATTTGTTAGAGGTTGAAAAGGAAACAAAAAGATTAAATTGATTTGGTAAGTGCATTTGAATATTATGTAATGAAAGAGTATCATGATTTTACACAGATTTACACGGATGATCCTAAGAAACCTGAGACAGGAGTGACAGGATATGGGGCGGCAACACCAGCTAAAGCAGTGGTTCTCAAACTTTTTCTGTCACGCCCCACATTGGAGGAATAAAAATGTTCATGCCCCACCACCCCAACAAAATTGTAACAAAATGGTCCATGTTGAACTTTTATTGAAATAACATTTTGTGACTCCTCCATCTGTGCTTTTTCAAATAATAGAATAAAGAAAATTGCAATCACTTTCAAGTAAACCAGATTGCTCCATCAGACAAAAACAAATACAATGTGCAATCACTTTGTTAGAACAATGCAAATAAAGTTCTACCTGTGCAAAAAATAGCATTGTGGCTGCAATTAACCTGTTTTGCACTGAATATTTTTTAAGATAACAATAAAGTGCAACCTGTGAAAAACTAAACAAAACAAGTTGAAATATTTGGCAATAAAGAGTTTTACTGAGTTTTACACTGCATATCTTTTCAAAACAATAACGTGCAACCTGTGCAAAACAAAATAAAATGAGTGCAGATATGTGAGAGCCATATGCGCACACATACCAGGAGAATTTTAATTTAAATATGAGCTTTAAAATGTAGCATTCTGGTGTACTCTGAGAAGAAAATTAAGTGATAAGACATTTACTTTAAGCAAAAAACTAATTTATTATTCAGTTAATAATCAGTATTTCAGCTCTATTATTATTAACCTTTAACATTTTTAGTCATATAAAAACAAAGATAGCAAGAGTAGCGAGAACCATCGCCTGTACAAATAAAGTCATTAGTTTTCATTGAACCCTGTTACTGTATGGCTTCATATTAACTTCCATTAACTGTTACTGTAAAGCTGTTAGAATTGTGGCCTATCTTCTATTTGCAATTAATATGCATTCAATCCAGTTAAATTATTTAAATGAAAATGATAATCTACTCTGGCTAAAGTAGCTTATCAAGAGTAAAATAATAGCTGTGATTTAACTGCACGTGGGACTGTTGGGACTGTTAGTCCACTGGCTGTGGTCATCACAGTGAACAGTATCTGGCAGTGTGATGAGAGGGCACGTGAGCCCATGTTGCTGTACTTTATCTCCTTGGAGCAGAGGCTGCATTTAGCATACCCTGCCTTATCAATGTATTTAAAATACTGAGCGGGAAGCTGTGTGAGAGACTGTGAGGGCTTGAGATGGTGGAAATACGAATGGGACAGCACTTTGCTGCAACATATCACGTTACCATGAAAACGACAAAAAATATGATGTGTAATTGTAGGCATTTATTTTATACTTTGTACTCCCTGATTTGAACGTCTTCCAGGCTCTTTCCTCAAAAGATGAGAGGTAATTTCATATAATCTATTTACTCGTTTTTTCAAAACAGCTTCAATGACAAAATCAAATATTTGATAAATAAATAAATAAATATCCTCTGATTTCATGTTTATTTTTTGTTCCATCTTTAACCCTTAATGTTTCTGTGTAAATGTAATACTCCAGGCTGAACACACGTGAGCCGTCCTCTTTGTTTACCTTTTTTTTTACATCTCCATCCGTCCACTGGTAACCCCGTGTTTAATGTCACATTGCAATGATTTGTGGGTAATTCCCTTAGGCTAAGTCAGCATACCATGCTGATTTACGGGAAGGGTTCATAAAGGGCTCAAAATGTCTGCGAGAGAGCCCTCAAACACTTGACGATTTGACAGTGGGACAGCCCTAAATCCTCACGGACTTCGCGCAAGCTTGCCTCAAAGTCCGTGAGTCCGTAAGGGGGGACATTGGGATTTGGCCCTTGTCAGTCTATTGTCTGATCCACTCTCCGGAGCAGAAGGTGGCCCTAATGCACCAATAAGCTGGATGCAGGTTTTTCCTGCATTTTAGTGAATATCAACTTCATTCACTAAATCAAAGAAAATAAAATCTCTTTATTGCGGTATTCATCTTGAGGGGAAAGAAATGCTTGAGGTATTTGTTTTCCTTCAAAATGAACGCAATAAAGAGCTCCAGTTAGTCAACATCTAATAACTGATGCAACAGAATAAAATATAAATAAAACAATAATAATTGTGCTTATCTCACTTGTTAAGAGCAGTAAATAATCATTTCAGAGTGAAATGCTGCTAGTTCAGTGAATGTAACATTTATATAAAGTACAAAACAAATAAAAAAACACTTAAATCAGCATTAAAGTTACAGTCTTGACCCAAAATAGAGAGTAGATAATGGAATTCTGTCATTAGAGCTCTTTGGCTGCTGTCATACGATTTCATGTGTGCGTCTCGTTCAGATTTGTGTTAGTGAGGTATAAATCTGCTAGTCGGGAGCTACCCAGCATGCATTTCTTCATGATCGTGCATTAACAGTGACCATTTGTAAACATCTACTCTATCAGAGTTGGAGTCTTCTAGAAACAATGATTCTAAACTGTCAGTTTTTAATCCAATGAGTATAAAATATATATATCCAAAATGAAAAAGAAGTACTTAAGAAAAAAACAGAAGCCAGAGTCAACAACTAATAAACATAAAGTTTAAAATAGAAACAGTACATCAAGTGAGAGTTGTGTGTGTTTACTGTATATAGAGAGATGTTTAGGAGTGTTTGTTTTATACACCCTGGCTCTTATAAGGATGACATTCAGTTTCAGTTCATTTATACTTGGAATGAAAAAATGTAGCTTGTCTTCTGTGCAAAGAATACAATTGTCTGTGATATACAGTATAATACCATAGTGTTGAACATTAAATACATATACAAGGGTGTAGATATGGAAAAGACAAACGGTATGTTAATGTTTAAATAGTTATTGTGCTTCGTTATAATAGTATATATTGTCAAGTTATGTTGTTAACATGTGCACTTTCCCCACTTGAGAAGGATCGATGAGTCTACCCGAAAGGATATCGAACTGGATTTCACTCAATGACCAAACAACTTTTCTTTTTCCTCCTTTTATTTTGGTAGGCTCAGCATAGTAGTTTGTTCATCACTAAGCCACTTCGTGTAGCGTCGTGTAGTGTAGTGTAGGTAACACCTTTAAATAGGAGAAAACACAGAAAACAAAACCCATATTCAATATACAAATTAATGTAAAGAGGCAAAGCATTCATAATGGTTTGAGTAATAAAGCACTAGTGCCACATGCTATAATCTAAACATGCCCTGATATATTAACAAGCACAAACAGTTAATGTTGTATGTAATGTGTATTTATAATACTACCAACAAACAATTAAACCGCTTAAACTATCACCATCTACCGTGCTTCCACCATCATATGATTTACAACCAGATAGAAAACATTACCGGACAATCAATCATAAACAAACAACGGTATTATACGACAAAGAGTTAAATTATCTCCGTTCGTATATGCTACAGATCCCCATGACGTAATGCTAATGCTAATGCTAACCAACTGGTGACGGCAGTGATCTTCACGTCAGCTACAAAGTCTCTCAGTTGTTGCAAAGTTCAGCTCTGTTACCGGCTGCCTCTCCGGACTTTTATACTCGTCAGTGATGCACAGTCATATCGCACATCTCAATACCATGCGATCTCTTCTGGTGCGGTGTTTGTCCGATTCCGGACCGTATTTACTGCGACACGGCGTGTTACTGCGTGTCTGCTTATCTAGACTTCTAGCCAGATTGGTTCCGCCAATTTCTTTTCTGAATAGTCAGATTGTCAGTATTAATTACTTTACAAACTGCTTTATTTATTACTTTATTTACAATTAGCTTAAATCTTTTTCAGTTCTTTATATTTGTTCTATTTACATACAAGAAAAACCCTGTTTGACTTGACACTCACCAGCAAGCTCCACTCCCAGGTCTGGCTCCAGAAAGGGGCCCCGGTTTCCCTTTTTTCGGCCCAGCTCCCACAACTCTTTTCAGATGGTGAGTGAATTCTTGGTCTGAGAACACAGTTCACAGGGTCACACACACGGCCCTAAACCACGTTAAGGTGATTTATTGGAAGGGTGTAACATTTAAGACACGTTGCTTTCTGTTAATATTATAACATTACCCAGCTTTATAGTGTTTTTACCGTTAAAATATAAGTTTTGCTGATTTGCTGATGTAAATATCTTCTTGTATGAAGTTATTTTGCATGTTTAGATCCAGAATTGCAGAAAAATACCAGAAGGCAATTAATGTGTTTATGCATTGACGTGTCTTCCTTTGTGTAATGTTATAGTTTCTGTTGTCTCTGTTTAGTCACCCAGTCCTACGCACCTTTTCACTTTACCCACCAGGTGTCCCTGTTTTTCCTCTTGTATATATTGTTTTTAATTGTTTTGAGGAAATGTGTTGTTATGATTTAGGTTAGACGTTTTCCTGGTAATTTTAATATCCCTTTTCTAGTAATGTGCATCCTGAGCTTAGTACATACTGTAATATCAAAATAATGTATCAAAATGTAAAAAAACAAGAATGAAATCACACATTGTCATTTCACTTATTGCTGAGGGAGCAGAGGTGCAGAAAAAGATCAGAAGGCAGTTAATGGGTTGAATTTTGTCTTCTGCAGAAGTAAATAAATGTTGGAAAACAATCAATTTAGTTGTGTTATTTTCCATGTGCAACCCACACCCATTACATATGGAAAAGATGGAAGGTAACTTAAGATGGGAATAATTTATAGAGGCTTTTATTTTGTAGGTTACCCATCAAGTTGCAGCAGAACCTGCCCTGCAGGTAGAAATGGGAGACACGCGGCTGGATTTAAGAGTTGGAGTCTTCTATAAACAATGATTCTAAACTGTCAGTTTTTAATCCAATGAATATAAAATATATATCCAAAATGAAAAACAAATACTGAAGAAAAAAACAGAAGCCAGAGTCAACAACCAATAAACATAAAGCTTAAAAAAGAAACAGTGCATCAAGTGAGAGTTGTGTGTGTTTACTGTATCTAGTGAGATGTTTTGGAGTTTTGTTTGTTTTATACACCCTGGCTTTTATAAAGATGACATTCAGTTTCAGCTCATTTATACTTGGAATGAAAAAAAAATGTAGCTTGTCTTCTGTGCAAATAATACAATTGTCTGTGATATACAGTATAATATCATAGTGTTGAACATTAAATACATATACAAGGGTGTAGATATGGAAAAGACAAACGGTATGTTAATGTTTAAATAGTTCTTATGCTTCGTTGTAATAGCATATATTTTACAAGTACAACGGTCTTCACATACGTTTGTATCTACATGTGGAACTAAATGTTCACAAGCTTGTTGGTGCTACTCGGACCTTTTATTAACGCACAACAGTCCGTCTCGGTATATCTTCCGGAGTTTGTCTGGAGGAAACGTTTCCGCAGTTTAGTGAAAATGTCTAAAGTCCAAATGCTGAGATGTTTAGTCAACCAGCGACTAACTGCGGCTGTTGAAGAGATATTTGGTCTGTTTGAAAGAACGATAGCAGAGCACGAGGAGGAACGTTCTGCTTTAAAAGAGGAGAACGAGCGACAACGGAGACTACTGGACGCTGTTTTCAACCCTCAGCTGCGGTTACACAAAGCAGGTTGGTTCACTTTATTTATTAGGGCCCGAGCACCGACGTAGTTGGAGCGGAGGACCCAGTGGCGGCTGGCCCATAGAGTGCGCGGCCCCCCCTTGAGCCACAGAAAATTAAAAATAATAATAAATTATACAAATTGTCAATATTTATCTTTTTGAAAGATAGAATGCACCCAGTAATACGTGTATATGTATGCAAGTAAGTAAGTACAATGTATTGATGAAGCGCTTTTTACAGACATATGTCACAAAGTGCTTAACAGGGCAGAATTACAAACATAAAAAACACAATGTGACCATCGGGACAATAATTTACATACACACAAAAAATGCAAAATTAAAACATGGTTTAAAAGCAGGGCTAGGACATGGGTTTTACCCAAACGCCAGTCTAAAGAGGTGAGTTTTGATCTTATTTCTGAATGCGTTCACAGAATCTGCAAAGTGTAGAGGTGCAGGCAGAGCATTCCACAGCCTCGGTGCTACTGCCTCAAAAGCTCGGTCACCACGGGTCTTAAGGCGAGTGCGTGGGACAGACAGAAGACCTAAAACGTTTGACCTGAGAGCGCGGGCGGGTGAATAGGGGGGGGGGGGGGAAGTAGATCAGCTACATACGTAGGAGCCTGACCGTGTAGTGCTCTGTAAATGAGAGTGAGCATTTTAAAGTGTATCCTAAATGCTACAGGGAGCCAGTGAAGAGATCGGAGTACGGGGGTGATGTGAGACCGTCTATTTGTCCTGGTGAGTAATCTGGCGGCAACGTTTTGGATGACCTGCAAACGGTTAAGAGCAGATACACTGATTGACGAGAAAAGTGTGTTACAGTAGTCCATGCGTGAGGAGATAAATGCGTGTATGATCATCTCTAGTTCAGCTGTTGATACTACAGATCCAGTGGCGGCTGGTGGAAAATGTTCTTGGTAGGGCTGTGCCACATCCAATCAATTTCAGCAAACATCCCAGAATGATTTAATGCAAACAAATTAAGGTATCAAACACGCATTACTACTTTGCAGTTAAATATTTAACATTTATTCCAACACGAAAAAAAGCAGTAAATAACACTTTCACAAACACGTCAGGACATCTTATTTTAGTCACCCTCACAGGGAATTCAGTATAATATAATATATATAACATATAATAATATTCTGTATAATATAAAACACACACACATATTATATATATATATATATATATATATATATATATATATATATATATATATATATATCCATTTCTCAGACAGGTGCTTCATGTCCCTCACTCCCTAACTGTCCATGCTGGTTCTGTCCCCGTTGTTTTAAAAAGATAAATAAGTTATTCTCATGACGTCATCCAGCTAGTCAAACCTGTCTGGTGTACAGCTAGTAGAGAAGCTTCATGTACTGCTTCTCTGTCCTGCTAGTCTGCTGTCTGATTGTGAGGTCAGGCTGATCTGGGATCAGCTCTTTCAGTAGTTTCTCCTCTCAGTTCTCCTCTCAAACGGGTCTTGGAGGAGTAGTGCTCACACTGGCGCTCTCCTGTAGAGACTTCTCCTGACGAGAACGCGCAGCTTGGGGCAGGAAAAAAACTGCCCCAAGCTGAATCTATTTGAGGACGCTGATTGGCTGAATTGTATGTCACTCATTTATATCTTTACTCAGCATTGGCTAAACTGCTTTATAGACCCGCCTCTTTGGGGCAGTTTTTCCAGCGCCCCAGCAGCTGAGACGTGCACACACAGAGAGGAAGAGCAGACAGGCAGAGAGGACAAGCAGGAAAAGCATATATTTACCGCAGATATCATATTTTACACATATTACTGGGTGATTCCATGTTTCAAAAACACAAATATTGACAATTTGTATAGTTTATTTTTATTTTAAATTTTATTTTTATTTTTATTTTTATTTTTTGTAGCTCTAGGGGGGGCGGCGCCCTAGCGCCCTCTATGGACCAGCCGCCACTGTACAGATCTCAGTTTACTGATTGTAGTGGCCATTTGTCTAATAAATCAAAATAAAACAAACAATAATCATATACATATATACATATACATATACATACACACACACACACACACACACTAATTACCCAAACAAAAAAATAATATAACTAAACAAATTACTATTAAAGAGAAAAAGCAATCTTAATATATCAAACATCTAGAATAATTAAACAATACTACTTATTAATTAAATAACAAAATACTAACATCAAAAAAATAGCTCCAACACTGATATTTCTTAGGTGGAAGAAACAGGATCTGGACAGCTGCTTAACATGGGGGTCAAATGACATGGATCGATCAAAGAAAATCCCTAGATTGCGCAGGTTGCAATGGGCAGCAGAGGAGAGTGGACCAATACTCTACTTGATCATAGGGACAAACTCATCTGGTGCAATAACTAGAACCTCCTTCGTCTTGGTGTCGTTGAGTTGTAAGCAGTTTTCTGCCGTCCAGTCTCTGATAGCATTGACACAGTCCAGGAGCCTAGTTAATGTGAAAGCCTCACTGGGTTTGAATGACAGATGGAGTTGTATGTCATCTGCATATAAACGATAGGAAACATTGTAACTTTTTATAATCGAAGGTAACAAGTAAAGGGAAAATAACAGAGGCCCCAGAACCGAGCCCTGCGGTACACCACAAGACAGTGGAGAGGTAACAGACACAAAATCACCCACAGAGACATTAAAACTTCTGTCAGCGAGGTAAGATGTAAACCAGTCTAACGCTATGCCAGATATGCCAACCCAATCACGTAGCCTCTTAATCAATACGTTATGGTCTACAGTGTCGAAAGCACTTCTGTGCTGTCCTACTACAGTTGAATTACCTCCTAATAACCTCATTATGACGCATCAATCCATCAAACCTGCAGCGGATCCACGCGTTCCACCACACAAGAGCACGAGCCATTCAAATATTATTCATAAAAACAACACGATAGACAAATAGTAACAGTAGTAACGTTACTATGTAAAAAAACAAACGAAGTTTGTCACTTACCCAAACTTAAAGAGTTTAATCCCAGTACATCGTTTCAGTTCCAGTAAGAAGTCCTTCTCGATTCATGGACGCCAGTGATGACAGTCGAGCCCCCCCAGTTGTATTTCGCCGGTCTGCTGCGGCCGGTTCGCAGCGGGGCCGGGATCCCACCTGTGGCCGCGGTTGTGGAGCTGTTTCCCTGCGAACGTGTTCGTTGATCTGTAGATCCACTCGAGTCTCTCCAAAAGTTTTCAAAAGCATCGTAGCTTGTGTCCTGCCGTGCTATGGTGTCCTCAGGTTAGTGTAGCGTAGCTTAAAACACCAAGAGCTCACTTGTAGTGGCCATTTATACAATTTAGCCAATCAGCGTCCTCAAATAGATTCAGCTTGGGGCAAAATCTGTATTGCCCCGAGCTGCACGTTATCGTCGGGACTAGTCTCTACAGGCGAGCGCGAGCACTACTCCTCCAAGACCCGTTTGAGAGGAGAACTTTGGCGGAGAAAGAGCTGATCCCAGATCAACCTGACCTCACAATCAGACAGCAGACTAGCAGTACATGCAAAGCTTCTCTAGTACCTGTACACCAGACAGGTTTGGCTAGCTGGATGCAGTCATGCTAATGCATTATTTAGCTTTTTCAAACAACGGGGACAGATCCAGCATGGACAGTTACGGGAGTGATGGATGAGGAGGTAAGGAAACATGAGAACACCAGGGCACACATGAAGAACTCTGTCAGCTAGCCATATTAGGCAAAGTGTGTCACGGGGCATGGTGAAGGACTCAAGTGCAGACCAGGCAGAGTAGCGTGCAAATGAATATTTATTTAACAAACAACACAGGAAACTCACAGTGGATCCACGGACAAGACAGGAGACGAAGGGGATAATCCAGCAGGCAGCCGGGAAAACCGGGCATGAAGCACATGGGGTAATGATCTGGCGACGAGTGACTGAGAGGCAGGAGTTTAAGTAGTGACTGAAGCAGGTGAGAGTAGTGAGCTTGATGAGGTGAGAGTGGAAGACAGGTGCGCTGAATGAGGGAGTGCTTGATTAGTAACCAGAGACAGGTGAAGGGAGTGCTTGATTAGTAACCAGACAGGTGAAGGGAGTGCAGACAGGTAGAGTGAGGAGCTACAAAAAGACACAGGAGGCAAAGCCTAATCGTGACAAAGTGAACATCTTTTCTTCTACATAGTTGTCCTCAGTCTCATTTGCTTAACTTGGTCATGGAGGCATCAACATTTAATTGAGATGGTAAATTAACAGTGAAAACTCATCATAGCTTAATTTAACACCATTATTCATAATTACACTTCATGTTTATTTCTCCTGATCTTTACCTCCCTATAACAAGGTCCATACGGGCATCTCAATAAATACACGTTCTATTATATTATATATATATATATATATATATTATACTGAATTCCCTGTGAGCATGACAAAAATAAGATGTCCTGACGTGTCTGTCAAAGTGTTATTTTTTTCGTGTTGAAATAAATGTTAAATATTTAACTGCAAAGTAGTAATGCGTGTTTGATACCTTTTGCATTAAATCATGATGGGATGTTTGCTGAAATTGATTGGATGTGGCACAGCTCTACCTAGAACATTTTCCACCAGCCACCACTGGGGGGAGCTATTGTTCTTCTACTGTTTATTATTATTATTACCTTGCGTCTTTCATCGCAAAAGGGAGGTGCTTGGGATACTGGTAGGATTTTGAAATTTGGCACGCAAGGCAGTCGTGGCGAAAATTGCAGTCTGGTTGGGGTGTCCAGAATTGTATGACATATTGGCTCGTTTGCGCCCCCTTTTGAGTAACCCCAACATTGGTTTTCACCAAGCTGTATGAAATTTGGTAGGTGTGTGTAACAAGATGGGATGTACAAAAAATTCACTTGGGAGTTATTCACTAAACCAAACAGGAAGTCGGCCATTTTTTATTTGATGACGTTTTTTGACCATTTCAAGGCGCCGTACTTTAACAAACTCCTCCTACAGATTTCACCCGGTTGACTTCAGATTCAGTCAGTTTGCTCTTGAGACCTTGGCTGTTAAAAGTTACTCAAAGATCAAAAAGTTCTCGAACTATGTCTCCGTGGCATGGCGTCAAAAAAACACCATTCGCCATGAAACAGGAAGTTGTTGTAACTCGGCCGTACATTGTCTAATCTGCTCCAAATTTCTCATATGTTATAAAATCGTGACCCGGAACACATCTACATGACAATTTAGAATCATAGTAATAGCGCCACCTAGTGGCAACAGGAAGTTATAGGTTGTGTACTTTGACATCCTGCTCTTCACAGACTAATCACATTCCTCTAACATTTTGTCAGAAAAGCCCTAAGACTTTGATAATGCTTCATTGTGAAGATTGTAAGAATTCATTAAAGGGTGGCGGCTCGGCAAATTTCGATCCTTCGCCATGAATGAATAAACTGATGGTCAGATCTTTTCCAGATTTCACATGTTTGATTAAAGTCCAGTCCTGAAGACATCCACAGGCCAATTATGTATAACTGTCATAGCGGCACCTACTGGTAACAGGAAGTTAAAGTTTCTATACTTTGGCTTGTTTCTCTTAGTAGGTAAATCAGATAAACATCAAATTAGTTCCACACAAATGTAAGAACGTCATAATGCCAGTTCATGAAGCTTTTGATGTTTCGTCGAATGCCGTTGCCGTGGCGATGCAGTCTTCGCCGTGAAAAACGAAGGTTCTTTTGAGGGGCTAAAAATGCTCGAAACATAAAAACTTGGCACACAGATTTAAAGCCCAAAATGTTGTTACATATTATGGTTTTAATACTTCAGAGTGGCAATTCGGCTCGATAGCGCCTCCTACAAAACTTCGATGAAGCAGCCCTCGCAGTACGTTTCACATAGATTTACACAATTTGGTAGGCACATGTATCACATTTGGACTTAAAAAAAAGTCTTAGGGGTCGATGCTCTAAACCCAACCGGAAGTCAGACATTTTGAATTTTGTATGAATTTCTAGTGTCGTTTTTGCCATTTCCAGGGGCTGTACTTTAACAAACTCCTCCTAGGGAAATAATCGAATCAACTTCAAATTTGGTCAGTACAATCTAAAGACCTTTGTGATTAAAAGTTGATCAAAGTTTGTTGTTTCGTGAAAGGCTGTTGCCGTGGCGATGATTCTTCGCCATGAAAAATGAAGGTGTTTTTGAGGGGCTAAAAATGCTCAAAACATAACCAAACTTGTCACACACATTTAAAATCGTGCATGTAGTTATCTGATGTGATTTTAATGCTTCAGAGGGACAAGTCTGCTCGATAGTGCCCCCTACACAATTTCGACGATGCAGCCCTCGCAGTACGTTTCACCTAGATGTATAAAATTTGGTAAGCAGATGTATCACATGTATACTTAAAAAAATACAGCGGCCCAAACACGGAACTTATTAAAAGGGTTCATGGCCACACCACCAGAAAAAGACTTCTCTGATCTAAATATGTGCAAACTAAGATGTTTGGAGAGCGGAAATTGGATAAGGTTTCCAAATCGCGCTTGTACGTGGAGTTTTCATTAATAGTCAATTTAATTGTTTTTGTTCATTTTGGTGCCAGGCCGTAATGTAAAGTAATTTCATGCAACGTGAAGTTTGTTTAATAAAATCAAACTGCACCCAGCCTAATTTATATGATAGATTATTCTAAATTGGCTCACCTTTTTGCTTAAACTTTTTTCTTTACAAAAAGATGTTTTTTTTCCCACGTGGAACTAAACATTCTCCTATTTCTCCTCGACTCTTCCAGCTTTGAGTCACTCAGCAGTGATTGTCAGAGCTACCTGCACAAACGACCTGCATTTACTTTGACAGTGTTACTAACACTGAAGCGCATTCACATGCATTCAGTTTTTTGTCGATTTTTACAGGCTTACAGTTATGGTTGTATTCGGAGGTACACTCAAAACATTCGAGGCTTAAGACTGGCAAAATGACCTGGCTACGCCATTGGTCGACACATGAATTACTGTTTAACTCGTGCACGCAGTGTATGATGGTCACAGAAATGCATGGCCGCATCAACCAGAGTCCTGCCAGTACCCTCGACACCGTGAATATGCAATAATAAATATATTTATTACTGTTCCGTTGAACGAAGCATTATCTCCTCGTGGACGCTTTTTGTTTGTTTTGGACTTTTTGAGTTTGATAAAAAGAATTATCCGAGTTGCCAGTAACCGAAGAATAAAACTTGACCTTTTTTTTAGGGAACCTTTTTGATTTTTTTTCCTGTTTTTGTGAATTTCCTTGCACCACTTCACACTATCCTGCCATTTTGACTCATGACATTACAATATTTACACTTCAAGTACAAGTTTGTTCTCTTTGATAACGCTACGTGGATTTTGCAGCTTGTTGAATTCTAAAATGATTCCTATGTTTCTGGTCACATAAGAGTTGATTCAAATATTATATTATCTGTTTTCCATGGATACACTGGAAAGGGGGTGCAGCGTACATTAGTCAACTATAACTGCCCACATGATCAAATCTCAGCCGGACTTTATGGAGGATGCAGGTTCTTTAAATACTTCTTAACAATGTTGGTAGTGCCACACCTTTTTGTCATGTAAACTATTGATGACCTCATTGCTGCTGGTGCGTTGTGTCTTTACAATTTGTGTCGGCATGTCTGTTTGGTAACTGTGCACAGGGCGTGTAAGAGGGAATGATGGCAGGGAAAATAAGTGTACTTACAGGAGACTATTTGCTCAATACTAATATTTCTTTGTAACGTCTGTGTGTGTTTACTGTTTTCCTGCAGACATCCAGCAGCTGTTGGTGGTTAAAGAAGAGGTTCCCCCTGAGCAGCAGGAGTGGAGCTCCAGTCTGGACCAGGAGGACCCAGAACCCCCACACAGTAAAGAGGAACAGGAGGACCAGGAGCCCCCACACATTCAAGAGGAACAGGAGGACCCACAGCCCCCACACATTAAAGAGGAACAGGAGGACCAGGAGCCCCCACACATTAAAGAGGAACAGGAGGACCCAGAGCCCCCACACATTAAACAGGAACAGGAGGTACTTTGCACCAGTCTGGACGGAGAGCAGCTTCAAGGTCTGGAGGAGGCTGATATCGAGTTGTCATTCACTCCTGTGAAGAGTGAAGATGATGAAGAGGAAGCTCAGTCCTCACAGCTTCATCAAAGACAAACTGAACAGATGGAAACAGATGCTGATGGAGAGGACTGTGGAGGACCAGAACCAGACAGGAACTCAGATCCAGATAGACATCCAGAACCAGATACTGATGACAAGACTGGAGAATCTTCTGGCACTGATGACTGTGATGATTGGAAGGAGACCAGAGAACCTCAGTCAGGTTTAAACTCTTTGAAACCTGATGAAGTCCATGTCAGTGATTCAAGATGGAGTGCTGGTGAGAAACTATTTACATGCTCCGAGTGTGGGAAAACAACTGGCAGAAGTGACCATCTGAAGATACACATGAGAATCCACACAGGAGAGAAACCTTTCAGCTGCTCAGTTTGTAAGAAATCTTTTAACAATTGTTCAAATTTACAGAGACACATGATAATCCACACAGGAGAGAAACCTTTCAGCTGCTCAGTTTGTAAGAAATCTTTTAACAATTGTTCAACTTTAAAGACACACATGAGAATCCACACAGGAGAGAAACCTTTCAGCTGCTCAGTCTGTAAGAAGTCTTTTAACCGGGGTTCAAATTTAAAGACACACATGAGAATCCACACAGGAGAGAATCCTTTCAGCTGCTCAGTCTGTAAGAAATCTTTTAACCATCGTTCACATTTACAGAGACACATGAGAATCCACACAGGAGATAATCCTTTCAACTGCTCAGTTTGTAAGAAATCTTTTAACAATTGTTCAACTTTAAAGACACACATGATAATCCACACAGGAGAGAAACCTTTCAGCTGCTCAGTCTGTAAGAAATCTTTTAACCGGGGTTCAAATTTAAAGACACACATGATAATCCACACAGGAGAGAAACCTTTCAGCTGCTCAGTTTGTAAGAAATCTTTTAACCAGTGTTCAACTTTAAAGACACACATGAGAATCCACACAGGAGAGAAACCTTTCAGCTGCTCAGGGTGTGATGAAAGATTTTGGCACAAATCAGCTCTGAACTTACACATGATTACTCATACAAGAGACAATCAGCTTTAGTGGTTCTGTTTCTATACAAAAGGTAAATCTGAGACACAACATGGCACATAACGCAGGGGAAGAAATATGGTGCTTTTTTCCTATCTTTATTCAAAAGCATGTTTTAATTTGAGAGTGTTGCTTATTGATTCCACATTCATATTTTGAATTGTTTCCCTCAAAACCCTGTCCTCAGACACAATTAGCCCCCGCTTGCGATTAGTGACACAATAAACCTTGATTGCTCTGAGAGATCCATGCTTTGTTTAAGGTGACGCCTTCTCACGTTGGCAGGGAGCTTAGTACTGTCTTTAGTTTGATCCAGTAGACTAATTGAGTTTTTATTTTCTAGTTAGTGTTGGTTTTCTAGAGGGGTCCGGGGCACGCTCACCTGGAAGAAAATGTTGTACATTTTAAAGTTAAATGCATCAATCTGGTGAATCTTGAGACCAAAATCAAGAGACTAGTTCTATGAAGAACTTTGTGCTCTTGTAAACAGTTTTGTGATCTTCTTTTAGCGGTGGTGGAATGTAACTAAATACATTAACTTAAGTATTTTACTTGACATTTTTGAGGTACTTGTACTTTACTTGAGTACCTGCAGCATTAAAGTGTTCATTTAATGATCATTTTAAAATTATTTTTCATTAATTGATTAATGTATAATCTTATATACTCTTTAGATCAAAATTGTTTAAGATAAGTAAATGAAGTAACCTTGGATTGAATTACCTGTTTTGTTGTTGTCAAATATTGCCAATATTTACAGCTGATAATGCCGTTCCAAGCTTAATATTGTTAGCTCTGTCAGCACTGTTGCACCCTTGTTGCCATATTGAGAGCCGTGCGGAGGCAATCCTTCAATCATAAATTTGTTCTGAGTTTGTAATTCAGCATCTTTAAATGTTTTTTTTATAGTGTGGTTTTGTACTTAATTCACTCTGTTTTCATCCTGTGGCTACAGTTTGTTAAATGTATGATAGTACTGATTTTTATTGTTTGAATAATAAAGGTATTCAGTTAGTAAATTGTTCAAGCTGTCAACAGGTTTATGCAAGGTGGTAAAAGTTTAATTACGGGGAACCAGCTCCCTTATAAGAGACCGTAGCTCTCCTGAACATAACAAAAGTTCAAGTTTGGCATCTCCAAAAAGTGTTAAACCATCTACTCTGAATGTCACGGTTAATTTGTCATAACCCGGCTCTTAGGCCATGACAAATACGGAAAAGAGACGGAATGATGGTAAAGTATTTATTTTAACTAAGTAAAGAGAGTTACCATTGTGAAGTGTGTCAGTCCGTAACATCAGTAATGTAAATGTGAATGTGTGTGTGATGAATTGTGGGGTGTTGTCAGCGAAACAAATGCTCAAAACCAAAATATAATATTGTCAAGGGAGTTCTGGACAGGACCCAATAGCAAGACCACAAAACAGAATTTGAGGACAAGGAAATACTTTATTTAATGATGGGAGAGCATGCAGTATCGACGGGGTGGTTCTCCGTGGACCGATACCGGAAGGCGGGCAGGATTACTGTGTGGATCCCTTGGTCGGACACAGGGCTGCAGGCAGATCGACGGTGGGATTCCCGTGGATCGACACCAGAGGGCAGGCAGAACAACAGGTACTCGAGGCAGAAGACGATACCGGGTTGAAGCTGGTCCGGGAATGAAGACGGTACCGGGTTGAAGCGGGTCCGGGAATGAAGACGGTACCGGGTTGAAGCGGGTCCGGGAATGAAGACTGTACCGGGTTGAAGCGGGTCCGGGAATGAAGACTGTACCGGGTTGAAGCGGGTCCGGGAATGAAGCCTGTGTGATGACTGTACGGACTGTCAGGAGGACCAGGGTTCAAATACTGCCCAGATCTGTTGGTAGGATCTGGGTCTGGTGTGTCAGCCTGCAGGAGGTGATTAGCTGAAGTGTCTGCAGCTGTGTGGCCATGGGAGGTGTCTGGTCTGACAGGGATCCTGACAAATATAACACATCCCACCCCTTAAAGTCGGTGTCCCAAGGGATCACCGACACATTACCAAGCCACCAGTCGCCACGTTTTGACTCCGGCAAATGAGCCAACAACCCGTCCAAACCACAAAGTGATTCTGAATCTTTCAAACGCCCATACAGGAGACAATCATCAGGCTCTGGCACCCCATCTCCTCCATGCACCAAAACCTCCGAAGCCACCGCAAGAGCTGGATGAACACCTCTCACCTCCTGACCCAAGTCTGCGTCCACTACGGCTTCAGGAGATCCACATGGCAGAGACGCCTGACCTTCCTACGTTCTGGTGTTGCAATGACACAATTCAAATCAGACATCCTCTCATTGACAATCAATGAATAAAATGCTCGGCCATCCTGTAACGTAATTCCCCAAGTTAAAGTGAAATTAACTGCACACTTACAGTTTTAAACTTGAAACTAAATAATATGACTGTTGATATTTCTTACCAAATTTATTTAAAAACAATCTGCATTTCAACATGGCTCAAAACACCTTTAATTGTTTTAAATCAGCCCGAATCTTTGAAGGCCAGTTCTGAGAGAGAGTCGACCGTCTGAGACTAATCTACGTCATGAAATAAAAGAATCCCCTCTAATCTGTTCCTCACCTCGACCCTCAGCGTCTCTCATTTTTCAAGATTCAAATGTACATAAGAAAGTGGTAGATTGTGCATGGTGTCATTTCATATCACATTTGCTGTTCCTTGTTGACAGATCCAGATTTACAGGTGCAGGTCGACTACTGGTCCAAAGATGATTTGTCACAGCAGCTGTCTTCTTTCTGGCCGTTCGTCCTTTGCTTGGTACCAGAATGAAATGAAAAAGATTCAGGATGAAACATCTCCTTCTTACGGAGGATACGTTGATCACGTCGACAGTTATTCCTGTTTTTACCAGAGCTACCGCTCCCCTCCAGTGTGAGTTTACTCCACTCTCTCACTAACATAATATCATCAGGTGGAAACTTTAAAGCTGCTATAATCAATAGTTGTTTTTACAGAAACAACCTCTTGTATGTGATGTGACACGTGTTAGCTTGTGTTTTTTTTTGCAATCGATGAACAGAAGTTACCATATTTGGAATGAGGAGGAGTGACATAGAGACGCCGTATAAGTCTCTGGTAGAGACCTGTCAATCACAGAAAGCCCCGCCCTAAAGCATACTCTGCTTTATGGTCTATTTGACTCTAAATGGACCATAATTTACTAAATGAACATCAGGCGATGATATCAGTCTTGTGTTTACAGTTTGTTTCTGCTGCCACCAAGCAGCAAAAAGACAAGTTTTTTATGTGAATATGTCAGAGTCAATGTTTAACTCATATGCTCATTACATCACAGCTTACACAGTTTCACTAAACATCACATCACTGCAGAATCATCTACTATCAACGCTACGTCTAGATAAACTCACACACATGTTAAGGTCCGATGCAAAAAGGGTTGGAGAGAGATAGAATATAACATAAATCAAAAGTGTATGGGAATCCAACAGTGGCGGGCCATGGATTTTATACCTGGGCCTTCAGTGCTTTCAGTTCCAGTAAGAAGTCCTTCTCGATTCATGGGCGCCAGTGATGACAATCGAGCCTCCCCAGTTGTATTTCACCGGTCTGCTGCGGCAGGTTCGCAGCGGGGCCGGGTTCCCTCCTCCGCCAGGGCACCGGCCGGTGCACCGGCCGGTGCAGACCGCACGCCGGGCCGCGGTTGTGGAGCTGTTTCCCTGCGAATGTGTTCGTTGAGTTGTAGATCCACTCGAGTCTCTCCAAAAGTTTTCAAAAGCACCGTAGCTTGTGTCCTGCCGTGCTATGGCGTCCTCAGGTTAGCGTAGCGTAGCTCCAAACACCAGGAGCTCAGTTAAAATGAAACACATTCCCAGCCATAAAATGTGCAACGCTTCTCTGACGCTGTCAGCCAGAAATAACGTTCATACAAATCCTTTTCCTGGCTGAGTCAGGGCTGCCAGCTGTGGGGTTGACTGACCATTTCTTACGATGTCCAGCTTTTCCTGAAATGTCCTTCTTTCTTGAGAAAGGCGTTATTAGTAACTCCGCCACTAAATCCGTTTCTCTTCAGCCATTGAGTGTTCAAAAAACAAAGCTAGGTAAAAAATAAATAAACTACACCAAGCAAAACCCTACAAATGTTATAATTTCTTCCATATCTTTCAATTTGAACTCTCGCTACTCAGACTAAGCTCTGCTGGCAAGTTAAGTTTCGTTTCACTTTAGTCACGTGCTCGCCCACTGACCAATCACAGCACACTCTGGACCTCTTGGCAGAGCTGCACCTGGACTCTGAGCTGCACGTAATGCTGACGTAGTTGTAGGCCGGCTAACGGGTGCTGACACTCAAAGAATACGCCCAACATGTCAAACTAAAGATCTGATTGGTTGAACACGATGACAATCAACAATATCGTCCCCATTCACTTAAACTGCACATGGATTTACTTGTGAGTCTGCAGGCCCCGGGCCTCTCTTCTTACCTAGAGACACAGAGGTGAAATCTGATTGGATAAAAGCTCTACTTAAAACAAGCTGCACTGGAAGCAGAGCAACTGAGGAAGACAGTAGCTGTGCAATGAGAAAATAAGATAATGGGGAAAATATTTTTATAAATTATGATACATGTAGTGTATTTAGGAAAAATTATAAAATTATAAAATAGCTATAACTTTGTGATTCTGTTTAGGCCAGCAGAGAAGGCTTTGCAGGCCCTGACGGCCCACCACTGGAATCCAATACTTTCCTCTCAGCCAATCACATTGCTCCTTTCAGAAGTTTTTAAAATGTTTGTAAAACCATTTGGCACAGCTGTACTGTACTGTACTGTGCTGTTATTAATACGACTGTAGAAATACTTTGTTACAAGTTAAATACCTGCATTTAAAACTTAAAGGGAAAAAGCACCATTGTCAGAATCATATATATTACACAGTATCATCACTTTAATGTTTTATATGAACCTATAACAGTACATCGTATTTTAATAATTAATTGTATATATTTTGTATTAATCTGAATCCGCAAAGTAGTACTGGCTAATAGTCTTATTATTGCCATTTGATGACAATTGCTCATATACTGTAAGCCTAAATAAGTATATTTATTATTTTGAACAAAGGTTAAATGTTATTTCACAAGTTTCAAAAAGTGCCCGGTAGTGGGCCGGTAGAAATCACCTGCTTCTGAACGTGGCCAAGACCAGAGAGATGGTGGTCAACTTCAGGAGGAAGACGACGGCTCCACAACCGGTGAGAGTTCTGGGAGAGGATGTGGACATGGTGGAGTACAAGTTCCTGGGTGTCTCCATCGACAACAGACTGAACTGGAAGGCCAACATCAACGCTGTGTACAAGAAGGGGATGAGTCGACTCTTTTTCTTGAGGAAACTTCGATCCTTCAACGTGTGCAGCAAGATGTTGGAGATGTTCTACCAGTCTGTTGTGGCCAGTGCACTGTACTTCTCCTTAGTCTGCTGGGGGAGCAGCATTGGAGCCGGAGGCACCAACAGACTTAATAAACTAATTAAGAAGGCCGGCTCCATCATTGGCTGCAAACCAGACAATCTGGAAAAGGTGGTGGAGAGGAGGACACTGAAGAAACTATTATCCATATTGGATAACCCGGACCACCCTCTCCACCACCTACTGCAGGGACAGAGGAGCAATTTCTTCCATATCTTTCACTTTGAACTCTTACTACTCCAACTAACTTCTGCCAGCTTCCTTAAATTTCACATTAGTCACATGCTCGCCCACTGACCAATCATGGCGCACGTTAATGCTGACGTACTTAGCAGGCTACCTCTGTGCCACTGGCATGTCAAAGAATATGCCCAACATGTCAAACTAAAGATCTGATTGGTTGAATCAATCAACAATAATGTCCCCATTCACTTAAACTGCAAAGTCTACCTAGAGGACCTCGGGCCTCTTTCCTTACATAGAGAAATAGGGGCTGAATCTAACTGGATAAAAGCTCTCCTTGAAACAAGCTGTGCTGGAAGCAGCGCTGCAGGCTGGAAGCAGAGCAACAGAGGAAGACAGGAGCTGTGCATTGAAAAAATAAGCTAATGGGAAAAAAATGATAATACATGTAGTGTATTTGTGAAAAATTATTAAATTATAAAATAGCTATAACTTTGTGATTCTGTTTAGGCCAGCAGAGAAGGCTTAGCTGGCCCTGACGGCCCACCACTGGGTCTCTAAGTGATCATATAGTTGTTAGCTTGTCTTGCTTTTGTTTATCTATACTTCTCCCACATGCTGCATCCAACGTAGTCTGCCGAAGCCTCCCTCCACCGTTTGTTTGTTTGGGTGATTTGCTGGCATCAACAGTGTGTATTGCATTTTTTTTAAAACTGCGTTGATGCGCGATAAAATAATTGTCGGTGTTATTTACTTAATGCGTTAACGTGATAATAACGCGTTGCCCAGGACTAATTATTATATATATATTATTTTATATATATATTATATATTTATTAGTGCTAAATATCTATTATCGGAATTATTATAACTGTATTTTAACTGCTACTGTGTAAAGGGAATACTGCTGTTAAAAAGCACCTTATTTGTTTAAAGTGTTTGCAAACCAAATGTTATTGCACTTTTGTTCATATAGCAGTAATTTTAAAATAAAAGTGCCCAATACGCTACTTTTGAATTAATTATTGAATTTTGCACATAACAATGCGATTAATCGCAAAAAATCATGCGATTAATCACAATTAAAAATTGTAATCGTTGCCCAGCACTAATATTTATACATTAACTAACCCTAACCCTTATATTTATATATTATTATATATATATTATATATTTATATATTCCCTAACCCTAACCCTTATATTTATATATTATTATATATATATTACATATTTATATATTATTATATATCTATATATTATATATTTAAATATTAACTAACCCTAACCCTTATATTGATATATTATTATATATATATATATTATATATTTAAATATTAACTAACCCTAACCCTTATATTTATATATTATTATATATATATATATATATATTATATATTTATATATGAACTAACCCTTATACTTATACATTATTACATATATATTATATATTTAAATATTAACTAACCCTCACCCTTATATTTATATATTATTATATTATATATTTGTATATGAACTAACCCTAACTCTTATATTTATATATTATTATATATATATTATATATTTCACCAAACCCGCGAACCACTTCTTGAATCAGTCACGTGGTACAGCCAGCTCCGAGGCTTCGACCGTCACCACATACGTCATCAACACGAGCCTCGCTACGCGCCTCACAAACATCTTCCTGATTACGCGACACACGCTTTGAAGCCTCGACGCGGAAGGAACCATCACTAGTAAACGGTGTTTTTTACGGAGTTTGTGTGGAGAGGAAGTTTGTGTCGTTGGTGGATTGTCTCCTGGTGTCCTACGGAGCTAATGAAGTTAGCATGCTACCAGGAAGTAGACGGACCCGAACATAAACTAATAACACAGCGCAGCTCAGAGTGAGCAAACCGTTTTTAACGGAGTTTGTCTGGAGGAGACGTTTCTGTGGTTTAGCGAATGTCTAAAGTCCAAATGCTGAGATGTTTAGTCAACCAGCGACTAACTGCGGCTGCTTTAAAAGAGATGAACGAGCGACAACGGAAACTACTGGACGCTGTTTTCAACCCTCAGCTGCGGTTACACAGAGCAGGTTGGTTCATTTTATTTATTCTGTTCATGCTCCGGCTGATAACGTTTCTATGTAGTTTGGAGTGAGAATCGGTTGATTCAATTAATATTTTTCTTCTACTTTTGATCTGTTCTCTCAGCTTCTAGATGACAGAAAATATTTACACTTAAAATACAGTGTACATTTTTTACTGTTTGTGGCAGCTGCCACTGTTTGGGAGAGGTGCCGCGGCACTTAAGCCTTTATTTTTCGTTATTTGACACTATGTAACAATACATTAAGGTCCTTGAAGGTATGACTGTTGGTAGTTGTAATTGGTTTAGTAAAAAAATGCCGAATTGTGATGTAGGCTAACATCAGTTGGCACTTGTTGCCATGGCAACTACACCAGCAGACTAAACTGGGGTGAATGAGCGGCTATGCTAACGAATGTCATTGCACAATGGATTTATAAATTCAGAAAAATATATTTTCAAAAAGAAACAGAGGAAAACATCTCTCTACCTGTGGTGATAAATAAAACATATGTATGTGCCCTGCATTAGTTTACTCCTGACAGAAGCGCTCACTTAAAGGTAAACTCTTTCTTGTGGCCAAATGGGTCAATGACGCGTGTCTTCAATATGTACTACTGTACCTGGTGCAGAAAGTGCATAGTTTAAGGATGTTAGCAGTCGTCAGCAATGTTGTACTCTCCGGAAGTAGCATTTCCATCATTTGATTTTTGCATTAATTTGCAAGGTTTCCTTGATTATTCGTGCAAGGGCGAGATCCTCCTTGTGGCACTGGCACCTCAGTGACTAGTCTGTGGCAGGCGTCAGGACTGTGGCACCTCAGTGACTAGTCAGTGGCACTTCAGCGGCAAGCGGCAGTCAGGCGTCAGTCAGGTGCCACAACTGTGGCAAGCGTGCGACACTCGTTCGGCACCCGTCAAGAAACTGCCGAGCTGAGCGGGCGGAGCCACATTTCCTAGCCTGCCACAGACTAGTCACTGAGGTGCCAGTGCCACAAAAAGGATCTCGCTGTCTCTCGATTATTCTTGATGTTCTTTATCAATATTTTTAGCAAGGCATCCATACAGTTATATACTACAATGTTATTCAAAATTCGATAGTGAAATGTATGTTAGGACAAGAAGTTCAAAGTTAATGGCAAGAAGCCACCCCAACATATGTTATTGCAGGGCACATGCATATGTTTTATTTATCACCACAGGTATAGAGATATAGCCTGTGATGGATGCAAATATAATTGGAAATATGTGTACACACAGAGTACTTTGTTGTCCTTACATTGACTATTTGTAAAAACTGAGTAAAATACAAAGTCCACACATTTATTGACTGAATTATTTATTTGAATATTCACAGCATACAAAACTGCACCTTTTCTTTTTGACTGCAATTTGCTTTTACTACTTCCTTAACGGAGATTTACTGTAAACCATCTGCATTGAAACATACCACTTAAAAGAACAACGTTCTGAAACTGAAAACAATGTTCAACAAAACAAAAGTGGCAAAGAGCAGCTAACAAATGTGGACAGCATGTTAAAGCTGTGACACTCAGTAAGGTTAACAAGGTAGCTGTAGTACGTTTTTCATAAACCAACAATCTGGAAACCTAGAAAGCCTCAACATGAGACTCTGATGGCAGTCCAGTTCCTGTTGGCTAAAATCTTTGTAGCTTAGACAATAGTGGTGTTACGGATCACGGATCGATCCGTGATCCGTTCGGATCACCCCTCGCGGTTCGGATCACCCCTCGCGGTTCGGATCACTCGTGAACCGTGGATCAATTGAGTATTTTTTTCTTCTTTTTTTTTACAGTGTAATCACCATAGTGTGTAATAAAGTTTTACTGCTGCTGTTCCTTTTCAAGTAACAAGTCCCCGAATATCAATGCAGAGTGTCCGTGAACAGATTTAAAGCAGTAGTGTGTTCATGTGAACGGAGCAGCTTAAAAGCATTTAACGGTGAAAGTCATGGCGAGCGGAGGAACTTGAGAAGCCCCCGGCGTCATTTAAGTCGCAAGTTTGGGAGCATTTTGTCTTCCCTGTAACTTATAATGACGGATAAGGGTGGTGAACAAAACCGTTACGGTATGTAGACATTATTTAAAGAGAAAGACATACGATAACGGCAATACATCGGCATGTCCACACGTATGAAGAGCCACCATCCCGTCTGTCATCGACGGGGGACACTCCGGTGTAGAAAACAAAGGATTTCAAAATCTGGTTAAAATGCTTGAGCCACGCTACGAAATCCACTCACGCACCCACTTCAGTATGAAGCTTGTTCCAGGCCTCTATGAAAAGGAAAAGACTGTGACCCCTTTCACCACGGCGGAGTGGAGATTCATAGTCCGGTGCTGCAGACACGCCCCCTCTGTGAGAGTCACACAGACACACACCTGGTGCAGGTGCTGACAGAAGTATCAGAGTGAAGCTAGACAGGCCCAATATTAATATCCCAGTCACCACAGAAAGGTCTACCCTCTGCCCAGACAATGGAGATATTCTCATCTTTTTACATTACATTACAGTCATTTAGCAGACGCTTTTATCCAAAGCGACTTACAATAAGTGTATTCAACATCGGTTTTCGAGAGAGCTACTAGTCACCAGAAGTCATAAGTGCATATCCTTTTTTCAAACAAGCATCTAAGAGCATAAACCAGAGCCAACGTACAGTGCAGAAACAAACAAATGCAATAAGTGCCACAAACTAATACGAATACAATAAGTGCAACAAGCTAGTATGAATACAATAAGTGCTAAGTGGAAGGCTCTGGGTAGTACTTCTTGAAGAGGTGAGTTTTCAGCCTGCGCCGAAAGATGGGCAGCGACTCTGCTGTCCTGATGTCAGTGGGGAGTTCATTCCACCACTGTGGGGCCAGGACAGAAAACAGCCGTGACCGGGTCGATCCGCCGCAGGGACCTCTGAGCGACGGGGCAACCAATCTCCCCAAAGCAGCAGAGCGAAGTGGTCGGGCGGGGGTGTAGGGCTTGACCATGGCCTGGAGATAGGAAGGAGCAGTTCCTTTCACTGCCCTGTAGGCTAGCACCAGAGTCTTAAACTGGATGCGAGCTCTTACAGGGAGCCAGTGTAGACAACGGAGAAGGGAAGTTGTGTGGGAGAACTTGGGGCGATTGAACACCAGGCGAGCTGCAGCTTTCTGGACAAGCTCCAGAGGTCTGATGGCCGGGGCTCCGGCAAGTAGTGAGTTGCAGTAGTCCAGGCGGGAGATGACAAGAGCCTGGATTAGCACCTGCGCCGTCTCCTCAGTGAGGAAGGGGCGAATCCTCCTGATATTGTAGAGCAGGAATCTGCAGGAGCATGTAACCGATGCAATGTTTGCTGTGAATGACAGTTGGTCATTCAGGGTCACACCCAGGTTCCTCGCAGTCCGAGTTGGCGTCACCACGGTATTGTCAATGGTGATGGACAGGTCTCTGCGCGGGCGACCCTTCCCCGGGAGGAACAGTAGCTCGGTTTTGTCCAGGTTGAGCTTGAGGTGGTGTGTCGTCATCCACTGCGAGATGTCAGCCGGTTGGAAATGACAAGACCAGCTGGGTGTCATCGGCATAACAATGGTAAGAGAAGTCATGCGAGCGAATAACAGAACCCAGAGATGTTGTGTAGAGCAAGAAGAGAAGGGGGCCTAGGACTGAAAATAATGTCACAGTAATGGTAAACATTATTGTGTATTTGAATAACATAACCTGACAGGAAGTAAACATAGACCCAAGTTGTTGCCGAGCACTTCAGTTCAGTTGAAACAGTGGAAGCTAGCTCACTGGCTGTTTCTTTCTTTCAATATTGATCAAAGGACGAGGGTATCAACATACCTCATGTTGCACTTAAACTTAACAGAATTGAGTATTCTTGAATGTTTTATTTATTTATTTCATTTTGTTTCAAATTGGACCTCTTCAATATTTTAGTTTTCATGTAAGACTATAGCCCAAAGTTCTTTTCTTTAAGTGTTCTTGAAGTTCTTTAATTAATAAATGGAAAGCAAAGTTATATTTGTCTCCTCCCCTTTTCTTTGTTGATCCAAAAAATTATCCGAACCGTGACTCAAGAACCGTGAGGTTTGTGATCCGTTGCACCCCTAATATATAGTATTATATATATATATATGTATATATATATATATATATATATATATATATATATATATATATATATATATATATGTATATGTATATGTATATATGTATATATATATATATGTATATATGTATATATATGTATATATATGTATATATGTATATATATACATATACTGAATTGCCTGTGAGCGTGACAAAAATAAGATGTCCTGACGTGTTTGTCAAAGTGTTAATTTTTTCGTGTTGAAATGAATGTTAAATATTTAACTGCAAAGTAGTAATGCGTGTTTGATACCTTTTGCATTAAATCTTACTGGGATGTTTGCTGAAATTGATTGAATGTGGCACAGCTCTACCTAAAAAATGTTCCACCAGCCACCACTGGAGGGAGCTATTGTTCTAATGTTTATTATTATTATCGTGCATCTTTCATTGCAAAAAGGAGGTGCTTGGGATACTGGTAAGATTTAGAAATTTGGCACGCAAGGCAGTCGTGGTGAAAATTGCCGTCTGATTGGGGTGTCAAGAATTGTGACATATTGGCTCGTTAGCGCCCCCTTTTGAGTAGCCCCAACATTGGCTTTCACCAAGCTGTATGAAATTTAGTAGGTATGTGTAACAAGATGGGACGTACAAAAAATCCACTTTGAGTTATTCACTAAACCAAACAGGAAGTCGTCCATTTTGAATTTGATGATGTTCTTTGACCATTTCAAGGTGCCGTACTTTAACAAACTCCTCCTACAGATTTCACCCAATTGACTTCAGATTCAGTCAGTATACTCTTGCCATGTCTCCGTGGCATGGCGGCAAAAAAACACCATTCGCCATGAAACAGGAAGTTGTTGTAACTCGGCCGTACATTGTCTAATCTGCTCCATATTTCTCATATGTCATAACATCATGACCCGGAACACATCTACATGACAATTTAGAATCATAGTAATAGCGCCACCTGGTGGCAACAGGAAGTTATAGGTTGTGTACTTTGACATCCTGCTTAAAGTCCAGTCCTGAAGACATTACAGGCCAATTATGTATAATTGTCGTAGCGCCACCTACTGGTAACAGGAAGTCTCTATACTTTGGTATGTTTCTCTTAGTAGGTAAATCAGATAAACATCAAATTAGTTCCACACAAATCTAAGAACTTCATAATGCCAGTTCATGAAGGTTTTGATGTTTCGTCGAACGCCGTTGCCGTGGCCGGGCCTTTGGCTCGGCAGCGCCGCGCTTATGGAACAGTCTCCCTGACCACCTAAGGCCAACACAGACACTGGACTTTTTTAGGACTGGCCTAAAAAACTTTTTATTCAGGAAGGCGTTTCTGACCATGTGCTAAATCACTGTCAGTTATTTCTTTTGTGTTTCTGTTCATTTACTGTTTTCTATTATGCTTATGTTTACTAGTTGTTTTTTTTATTTAATTGTATTATAGTTTGTTTTAACTATGTTTTTACTATGTACTGGCTCTGTGGCACTCTTGAGATTTTTTTTTTGCGTTACAAATAAAAATTATTATTATTATTATTATTATTATTATTATAAAGAAATGGACCGAGCCAGACTGAGGACGATTGAAAGGAAGACGACTCGGTGAACGGTGAAACCGAGGTCACCCTAAGTTGAGTTTTTTTTCATACTGTTCCATAGAACAAAGCATTATCTCCTCTTGGACGTTTCCTTTTCCTTTTTTTTTGCCAGTAACCGAAGAATAAAACTTCACCTTTTTATTTTGGGAACCTTAAATTTTTTCCTGTTTTTGTGAATTTCCTTGCACCTGCCATTTTGACTTCTCATGACATTACAATATTTACACTTAAAGTTTGTGCTCTTTGATAACACCACGTGGATTTTGCAGCTTGTTGAATTCTAAAATGTTTCCTATATTCATGGTCACAAGAGAGTGAATTAAAATATTATATTATCTGGGTCCATTGATACAGTAAAAGGGGGTGCAGCGTACATTAGTCAACTATAACTGCCCACATGATCAAATCTCAGCCGGACTTTATGGAGGATACAGGTTCTTTGAATACTTCTTAACAATGTCGGGTAGTGCCACACCTTTTTGCCATGTAAATTATTGATGACCTCATTGCTGCTGGTGCGTTGTGTCTTTACAAATTGTGTCGGCATGTCTGTTTTGGTAACTGTGCACAGGGAGTGTAAGAGGGAATGATGGCAGGAAAAAAAAGTGTATCTACAGGAGACTTTGCTCAATACTAATATTTATTTGTAACGTATCTGTGTGTGTTTACTGTTTTCCTGCAGACGTCCAGCAGCTGTTGGTGGTTAAAGAAGAGGTTCCCCCTGAGCAGCAGGAGTGGAGCTCCAGTCTGGACCAGGAGGACCCAGAGCCCCCACACATTAAAGAGGAACAGGAGGACCCAGAGCCCCCACACATTACAGAGGAACAGGAGGACCCAGAGCCCCCACAAATTAAAGAGGAACAGGAGGATCCAGAGCCCCCACACATTAAAGAGGAACAGGAGGACCCAGAGCGCCCACACATTAAAGAGGAACAGGAGGAACTCTGGATCAGTCAGGAGGGAGAGCAGCTTCAAGGTCTGGAGGAGGCTGATGTCAAGTTCTCATTCACTCCTGTGAAGAGTGAAGATGATGAAGAGGAAGCTCAGTCCTCACAGCTTCATCAAAGACAAACTGAACAGATGAAAACAGAAGCTGATGGAGAGGACTGTGGAGGACCAGAACCAGACAGGAACTCAGAACCACATACTGATGAGAAGACTGGAGAATCTTCTGACACTGATGACAGTGGTGATTGGAAGGAGACCAGAGGACCTCATTCAGGTTCAAACTCTTTGAAACCTGATGAAGTCCATGTCAGTCATTCAAGATGTAGTGCTGGTGAGAAACTATTTACATGTTCTGAGTGTGGGAAAACAACTAGCACCAAAGGAGATCTGAAGACACACATAAGAATCCACACAGGAGAGAAACCTTACAGCTGCTCAGTTTGTAAGAAATCTTTTAACCAGCGTTCACATTTACAGAAACACATGAGAATCCACACACGAGAGAAACCTTTCAGCTGCTCAGTATGTGAGAAATCTTTTTACCAGCGTTCACATTTACAGACACACATGAGAACCCACACAGGAGAGAAACCTTTCAGCTGCTCAGTCTGTACGGAATCTTTTAACCAGGGTTCAAATTTAAAGACACACATGATAATCCACACAGGAGAGAAACCTTTCAGCTGCTCTGTTTGCAAGAAATCTTTTAACCGCTGTTCAAATTTAAATACACACATGAAAAGCCACACAGGACAGAAACCTTTCAGCTGCTCAGTCTGTAAGAAATCTTTTAACCACTGCTCAACTTTACAAACACACATGAGAATCCACACAGGAGAGAAACCTTTCAGCTGCTCAGTCTGTAAGAAATCTTTTAACCAGCAACCACATTTACAGACACACATGAGAATCCACACAGGAGAGAAACCTTTCAGCTGCTCGGTTTGTAAGAAATCTTTTAACCACTGCTCAGCTTTAAAGAGACACATGAGAATCCACACAGGAGAGAAATCTTTTAGCTGCACAGTTTGTAAGAAATCTTTTAACCAGTGTTCAACTTTAAAGAGACACATAAGAATCCACATAGGAGAGAAAGCTTTCAGCTGCACAGTTTGTAAGAAATCGTTTAACCGGGGCTCAAATTTAAAGAGACACATGAGAGTCCACACAGGAGAGAAACCTTTCAGCTGCTCAAGTGTGTGATGAAAGATTTCGGCACAAGTCAGCTCTGAAGTTGCACATGATTACTCATACAAGAGACAACCGGCTTTAGTGGTTTTCTTTGTATACAAAAGGTAAATCTGACACACCACATGGTACATAACGCAGGGGAAGAAATATGGTGCTTTTTTCCTATCTTTATTCAAAAGCATGTTGTTTTAATTTGAGAGCATTGCTTATTGATTCCACGTTCAGATTTTGAATTGTTTCACTCAAAACCCTGTCCTCACACAATTGGCCGCTGCTTGCGATCAGTGACACAATAAACCTTGATTGCTCTGAGAGATCCATGCTTTGTTTAAGGTGACGCCTCCTGACGTTGGCAGGGAGCTTAGTACTGTCTTTAGTTTGATCCAGTAGACTAATTGAGTTTTTATTTTCCAGTTAGTGTTGGTTTTCTAGAGGGGTCCGGGGCACGCTCACCTGGAATAAAATGTTGTGAGTTTGTCATTCAGCTCATAAAAGAAGTTTTAAGAAACATGAGAATCCACACAGGAGAGAAACTTTTCAGCTGCTCAGTTTGTGATAAAAGATTTATGCGCACCAGAGATCTAAAGGTACACATGAAAACTCACACAGGAAAGAATCCCCTTTAGCCCTTTTACCCAATCACCCCTCCGCATATCCCTTCGAGCGGTGGGCCCATAGGACTGTGGCTGAATGTAGATTTTTCGGGTTGTTCCTGGTCGAACCATATGTCTCATGTCCCGGAAACCAGACCTTCACCAGCAAGCGCCACTCCCAGGTCTGGCTCCAGAAACGGGCCCCGGTTTCCCTTTTTTCGGCCCAGCTGCCACAACTCTTTTCAGATGGTCAGTGAATTCTTTTTCTGAGAACACAGGTCACAGGGTCACACACACGGCCCTAAACCACGTTAAGGAGATTTATTGGAAGGGTGTAACATTCAAGACACGTTGCTTTCTGTTAATATAACGTTACCCAGCTTCATAGTGTTGTTTTTACCGTTACAATAAAGGTTTTGCTGATTTGCTGATGTAAATATCTTCTTGTGTAAAGTTATTTTGCATGTTTAGATCCAGAATTGCAGAAAAATACCAGAAGGCAATTAATGTGTTTTTGCATTGACTTCTGCAAGTGTCTATGTGTTTTCCTTTGTGTAATATTAAAATATTTTTTGTCTCTGTTTAGTCGCCCAGTCCTATGCACCTTTTCACTTCACCCACTAGGTGTCCCTGTTTTTCCTCTTGTATATATTGTTTTTATACGAGTCCCAGGTCGTCTCGGACTGGTCTACTTTCTATTCCCAGAGTCAGAACTTAACATGGAAAAGCAGCGGTCAGTTTTTATGCTCCACAAATCTGGAATAAAGTCCCAGAAAGCTGAAGGTCTGCTGAAACCCTCAGCTCCTTTAAATCAAGTTTGAAGACTTTCTGTTTGCTGCTGCCTTTGATTGAACCAGATTCAAGGATATTAATCAATTTCTGCATTTTACTACCACTATTTTATTTCTTACACTGCTTTTTAGTGTTTTAATGACTTTTTAATGTTCTTAAATCTCCTTATCTTTGCCTTATGTTTTTAATGGTTTCTTGTGAAGCACTTTGAATTGGCTTGTTGTTGAAATGTGCTATACAAATAAACTTGCCTTGCCTAATGGTTTTGAGGAAATATGTTGTTATGATTTAGGTTAGATGTTTACCTGGTAATTTAATATCCCTTTTTTAGTAATGTGCATCCTGAGCTTATCAAAAGAATGTATCTAAATGTAAAAAAACAAGAATGAAATCACACATTCTCATTTTATTTTCATTCAAACAAACGTCAAGATAAATGGTAAATCCAGTGACTGTGCAGCAGGAATGTCGTCGTTGGCAGAAAGCAGGACAGTCTGGAGTACTGAGTCTTCGACTTTATAGGTGTAGTCTACATTGACTTTTTTGGACAAACCATAGTCTGACTTTTTTAGTTTGTCAATATACTAAACGATGACTTAAATTTAGATATTTTTTTGACATACTATAATATGACTTTTTGGACATACTATACTATGACTCGACATACTATAGTGTAAAACATGGTGATAAAATATAGGTTAATGTGGTATGAGTGTGGTATTTTGTTTGTTTTCCATGAAATATTGTCAGTCTATTGTCTGATCCACTCTCCGGAGCAGACGGTGGCGCTAATGCACCAATAAGCTGGATTCAAAACAGCTCAAACTCTGTCAGATTGCTCAGGGATCAGGTGTGAACAGCTCTTTTCAAGTCCAGTCACAAATTCTCGATTGGATTGAGATCTGGGCTTTTACTTGGCCACTCCAGAACATTGAACCATTTCTGTGTAGCTTTTGCTGTATGCTCGGGGTCGTTGTCTTGCTGGAGAATAAATCTTCTCCCAAGTCGTAGTTCTCTTGCAGATTGAGTCAGATTATCCTCCAGGATTTGGCAATAGTTTTCTGCATTCATGTACCCCTCTACCTTTACAAGCCTTCCAGGGCCTGCTGCTGAGAAGCATCCCCAGAGCATGATGCGGCCACCACCATGCTTCACGGTGGAGATGGTGGGTTTGTGGTGATTTTTGTCTCATCAGACCAAAGAACCTTCTTCCAATTGACATTGGAGTCTCCCACATGCCTTTTGGGTGAATGTTTTCAACAGTGGCTTTCTCTTTGCCACTATCCCATACAGCTTCGACTGGTGAAGAATCCGGGCAACAGTTGCTGTATGTACAGTCTCTCCCATCTGAGCCACTGAAGCTTTTAACTCTTTCAGAGTGCTCCTAGGTGTCTTGGTGGCCTCCCTCACCAGTCTTCTTCTTGCCCGGTCACTCAGTTTGTGAGGACGGCCAGCTCTAGGAGATTTAAACAAGTGCCATACTCCTTCCATTTCTTAATGATGGATTGAACTGAACTCTGTGGGTTGTCCAGTGAGTTGGAAATATTTTTGTAGCCATCTCCTGACTTATACTTTTCAATGATCTTTTCTCTGAGTTGCTTGGAGTGTTCTTTTGTCTTCATGTTGCAAGCAGCAACATGAAGACAAAAGGAAGCAGGAATACTGATGAACCAGAGACTGGACCTCCCAGACACAGGTTTTTTGATACTACAATCACTTGACACACATCAACTGCACTCAGGTGATGTCCATTTCACTACTTGTGACACTGCTGGCATCAACTAGCTGGACTTCTGTTGAATTAGGTCAGTCACTTTAAAGGGGGTGAATATTTATGCAAACACTTATTTTACACTATATGTTTTTAATTAATTGACAGTTTGTAAAAATCTGTTTTCACTTTGACATGAAAGAAGCTTTTTTTTGCAAATTCTTGTCAAAAAAAGCTAAATTATACTGACCATGATTTCATGTATAAAAGCAACAAAAGGGTGAAACATCCAAGGGGGGTGAATACTTTTTATAGGCATTGTATATCCAAAATGAAAAAAAGTACTGAAGAAAAAACCAGAAGCCAGAGTCAACAACCAATAAACATAAAGTTTAAAATAGCAACAGTACATCAAGTGAGAGTTGTGTGTGTTTACTGTATATAGAGAGATGTTTAGGAGTGTTTGTTTTATACACCCTGGCTCTTATAAAGATGACATTCAGTTTCAGCTCATTTATACTTGGAATGAAAAAATGTTGCTTTTCTTCTGTGCAAAGAATAACATTGTCTGTGATATACAGTATAATACCATAGTGTTGAACATTAAATACATATACAAGGGTGTAGATATGGAAAAGACAAACGGTATGTTAATGTTTAAATAGTTCTTATGCTTCTTTATAATAGTATATATTTTATCAATTATATTATTGTCAAGTTATGTTGTTAACATGTGCACTTTCCCCACTTGAGAAGGATCGATGAGTCTACCCGAAGGATTTCTAACTGGATTTCACTAAATGACCAAACAACTTTTCTCTTTCCTCCTTTTATTTTGGTAGGTTCAGCATAGTAGTTTGTTCATCACTTAGCCACTTAGTGTAGCGTCGTGTAGTGTAGGTAACACCTTTAAATAGGAGAAAACACAGAAAACAAAACCCATATTCAATATACAAATGAATGTAAACAGGCAAAACATTCATGATGGTTTGAGTAATAAAGCACCAGTGCCACATGCTATAATCTAAACATGCCCTGATATATTAATGTAACAGACTGTCTCATGTTTGTCGTTTTGGTGTTGAAGATGATATGTCCCCTGATGTTTGCCGTAGAGAAGGGGCAACTCCCGCGTCTGGTCGAGGGGGGAGAGTAAAATAAAGGAGAGCAGCCGTGGGCTGAACAAGATGTCCGGACTCTGATTCCACTTATTACTATTTGATAAGTGCCCTCATACACGAACCCAAGACGCTCGGTCACATTAACAAGCACATGCAGTTATTGTTGTATGTAATGTGTATTTATAATACTATCAACAAACAATTAAACCGCTTAAACTATCACCATCTACCGTGCTTCCACCATCATATGATTTACAACCAGATAGAAAACATTACCGGACAATCAATCATAAACAAACAACGGTATTATACGACAAAGGGTTAAACTATCCGTATTTGCTACAGATCCCCGTGACGTAATGCTAATGCTAACCAACTGGTGACGACAGTGATCTTCACGTCAGCTACAAAGTCTCTCAGTTGTTGCAAAGTTCAGCTCTGTTACCGGCTGCCTCTCCGGACTTTTATACTCGTCAGTGATGCACAGTCATATCGCACATCTCAATACCATGCGATCTCTTCTGGTGCGGTGTTTGTCCGATTCCGGACCGTATTTACTGCGACACCACGTGTCACTGCGTGTCTGCTTATCTAGACTTCTAGTCAGATTGGTTCCGCCCTGTTTCTTTTCTGAATAGATTGTCAGTATTAATTACTTTACAAACTGCTTTACTCATTATTTGATTTACAATTAACTTAGATATTTTCAGTTATTTATATTTTTTCTATTTACATAAAAGAAAAACCCTGTTTGACTTGACAATTATACAAGTACAACTGTTACGGTCATCACATACTTTGTGTATCTACATGTGGAACTAAATGTTCACAAGCTTGTTGGTGCTACTCTGACCTTTTATTAACGCACAACAGTCCGTCTCGGTATATCTTCCGGAGTTTGTCTGGAGGAAACGTTTCTGTGGTTTAGTGAAAATGTCTAAAGTTCAAATGCTGAGATGTTTAGTCAACCAGCGACTAACTGCGGCTGCTGAAGAGATATTTGGTCTGTTTGAAAGAACGATAGCAGAGTACGAGGAGGAACTTTCTGCTTTAAAAGAGGACAACGAGCGACAACGGAGACTACTGGACGCTGTTTTCAACCCTCAGCTGCGGTTACACAGAGCAGGTTGGTTCACTTTATTACACAGAGCAGGTTGGTTCACTTTATTACACAGAGCAGGTTGGTTCACTTTATTTCTTCTGTTCATGCTCCGGCTGATAACGTTTCTATGTAGTTTGGAGTGAGACTCTGTTGATTCAATGAATCTTTTTCTTCTTCTTCTGATCTGTTCTCTCAGCTTCTAGATGACAGAAAACATTTACACTTAAAGTAAAGTTTGTTCTCTTTGATAACACCACGTGGGTTTTGCAGCTTGTTTAATTATAAAATGGTTAATATGTTCATGGTCACATAAGAGTTTATTAATATTAGGGCTGGGCAACTTAACGCATTCATTAATAAACGCCGACAATTATTTTATCACGCATTAACGCATTTTATTTTTTAAATACATTCATAACAAATGCCACACATATTACGTTAATCAGCGTTGCATATGTGTCTGACCAAAAAAAGCAAAAAATAAATAATTAATTTAAATGATAATTTTTGAGTTTTTTTTGTTTGGAATATGTATAATAAGCATATAATTTTCCACAGTAATTCCACAGAAGTTAAAAGAAAAGTTGGAAGTAAGTCCGCTGGAGTTGTTCCCCTGATGTTTATGAGCTCATCTCTGGTGAAAGAGCTCCGGGCATCGCAGCTGAATAAACCACAAAAACAACATAAAACAATGCGCACCAACACGTTGAGGCAGCCATCCGCGGTGCCATTTTATGCATCAGAAACTATTGATGACCTCATTGCTGCTGGTGCATTGTCTTTACAATTTGTTTCGGCATGTCTGTTTGGTAACTGTGCACAGGGAGTGTAAGAGGGAATGATGGCAGGAAAAAAAGTGTACGTACAGGAGATTATTTGCTCAATACTAACATTTCTTTGTAACATCTCTGTGTGTTTTTACTGTTTTCCTGCAGACGTCCAGCAGCTGTTGGTGGTTAAAGAAGAGGTTCCCCCTGAGCAGCAGGAGGGGAGCTCCAGTCTGGACCAGGAGGACCCAGAGCCCCCACACATTAAAGAGGAACAGGAGGAACTCTGGACCAGTCAGGAGGGAGAGCAGCTTCAAGGTCTGGAGGAGGCTGATGTCAAGTTCTCATTCACTCCTGTGAAGAGTGAAGATGATGAAGAGGAAGCTCAGTCCTCACAGCTTCATCAAAGACAAACTGAACAGATGGAAACAGATGCTGATGGAGAGGACTGTGGAGGACCAGAACCAGGCAGGAACTCAGATCCAGATAGACATCCAGAACCAGATACTGATGAGAAGACTGGAGAATCTTCTGACACTGATGACTGTGATGATTGGAAGGAGACCAGAGAACCTCAGTCAGGTTTAAACTCTTTGAAACCTGATGAAGTCCATGTCAGTAATTCAAGATGTAGTGCTGGTGAGAAACTATTTACATGCCCTGAGTGTGGGAAAACAACTGGCAGAAGTGACCATCTGAAGATGCACATGAGAATCCACACAGGAGAGAAACCTTTCAGCTGCTCAGTTTGTAAGAAATCTTTTAACCGGGGTTCACATTTAAAGAGACACCTGAGAATCCACACAGGAGAGAAATCTTTCAGCTGCTCAGTTTGTAAGAAATCTTTTAACCGGGGTTCAACTTTAAAGAGACACGTGAGAATCCACACAGGAGAGAAATCTTTCAGCTGCAAAGTTTGTAAGGAATCTTTTAACCAGCGTTCAAATTTACAGACACACATGAGAATCCACACAGGAGAGAAACCTTTCAGCTGCTCAGTTTGTAAGAAATCTTTTAACCAGGGTTCACATTTAAAGAGACACGTGAGAATCCACACAGGAGAGAAATCTTTCAGCTGCAAAGTTTGTAAGGAATCTTTTAACCAGCGTTCAATTTTAAAGAGACACATGAGAACCCACACATGAGAGAGAACTTTCAGCTGCTCAGTTTGTGAATAAAGCACAACGCAGCTCTAAAGGTACACATGAAAACTCACACAGGAAAGAATCCCCTTTAGCCCTTTTACTCAATCACCCCTCCGCATATCCCTTTGAGCGGTGGGCCCATAGGGCGGAGGCTCAATGTAGATTGTTCGGGTTGTTCCTGGTCGAACCATATGTCTCATGTCCCGGAAACCAGACCTTCACCAGCAAGCTCCACTCCCAGGTCTGGCTCCAGAAAGGGGCCCCGGTTTCCCTTTTTTTGGCCCAACTGCTACAACTCTTTTCAGATGGTGAGTGAATTCTTGGTCTGAGAACACAGTTCACAGGGTCACGTATCACGGCCCTAAACCACGTTAAAGTGATTTATTGGAAGGATGTAACACATAAGACAGGTTGTATTCTGTTAATATTATAACGTTACCCAGCTTTATAGTGTTGTTTTTACCGTTAAAATACAAGTTTTGCTGATGTAAATATCTTCTTTTGTAAAGTTATTTTGCATGTTAGATCCAGAATTGAAGAAAAATACCAGAAAGCAATTCATGTGTTTATGCATTGACTTCTGCAAGTATGTGTTGTCCTTTGTGTAATGTTGTATTTTCTTTTGTCTCTGTTTAGTCACTGTGACTGTCATTGTGATTTTTTTTGTTTTATCCATTGAATTAAAGCTGGAAGTCTTCACTTCAACCACATATTGACTGATTAGTTTAAAATCCATTGGGGTTCTGTAAAGAGGCAAAATTAGAACAATGCTGTCACAGTCCAAATACTTATGGCCCTGACTGTATATATTGTTTTTAATGGTTTTGAGGAAATGTGTTGTTATGATTTGGGTTAGATGTTTTCCTGGTCATTTTAATATCCTTTTTCTAGTAATGTGCATCCTGAGCTTAGTACATACTGTAATATCAAAAGAATGTATCTAAAAAAACAAGAATGAAATCACACATTGTCATTTTACTTATTGCTGAGGGAGCAGAGGTGCAGAAAAAGATCAGAAGGCAGTTAATAGGTTGAATTCTTCTGCAGAAGTAAATAAATGTTGGAAAACAATCAATTGATTTTTATTTTTTCCATGTCCAACCCACACGCATTACATATGGAAAAGATGGAAGGTAACTTAAGATGGGAATAATTTATAGAGGCTTTTATTTTGTAGGTTACCCACCAAGTTGCAGCAGAACCTGCCCTGCAGGTAGAAATGGGAAACACGCCGCTGGATTTAAGGAGAAAGCAACTGATGGCAAACTACTGGGGTAATTTACAGGGACACAATGATTCCCACCCTGCAAAAGGAGCGTTGCAGGTGGTCTGGGAGAGTGGGAGGAGTCGGAGGGATCACTTTGGTCGGGTAGACAATGACATTGCAAGAGAATTTGAAGTGTTTGATCGGAGGATAAGCCCCTCAATAGTTTACCCGGTGGTGGCTCCATGGACGCTTGTGTGGCCTGACAGACTGGTATTTGTTAGAGGTTGAAAAGGAAAGATGAAGTTGATTTGGTAAGTGCATTTGAATATTATGTAATGAAAGACTATCGTGATTTTACACAGATTTACAGGGATGGTCCTAAGAAACCTGAGACAGTGACAGGATATGGGGCCAGCTAAACACCAGCTAAAGGAAGAGGAATCAACAGAAGAACATCCAATAATTTTTTGGTTTACACAGTGGAGATAATGGCAGTGCTGGTTTTACTATCTGTTATTAAAAATAATGTAAATTCACTCTAGAGCAATAGAACGAGGCACTGAAGTTATATTTATATGGATACCGGCCCATGTAGGTATCGGAGGGAATTAAAATAGGGAAAAAATAGAGAATAGGGCATAGCAATCTACGCATCATAGGGAGGCATCCAACCGATCTCTGTGAGCACTGCCAGGCACCAGAAACTGTACAACATCTCATCACCACCTGTATTAGACACAGCTCAGAACGGAGGGGCATGCTGGGAAAAATGCAAAGACAGGGGATGAGAGGAAGAGAGCTGAATACTATACTGGAGTGGGGATCTAGTAATTTGGGAAGAAGGTGCTTTACAAACTTCTTGCGAGCAACGGGACTGATGGGGAAAGAATGGGAACATAGAAACTGACTGAAACCGGCAAACGGCAGTAATGCAACAAAAAGTATGCAAGCTGCCGTTAAATACCACAAAATAAGAAGAAGAAACCCTCGAACCACTTCCTCAATCAGTCACGTGGTACGGCCAGCTCGCGAAGCTTCGAACGTCACCACCTACGTCATCAACACGAGCCTCTAGATTTTTATGAGGCGCATAGCCTCATAAAAATCTTCCTGATCACGCGACACACGCTTCGAAGCCTCCACGCGGAAGGAACCATCACTAGTAAACGGTGTTTTTGACGGAGTTTGTGTGGAGAGAAAGTTTGTGTCGTTGGTGGATTGTCTCCTGGTGTCCTACGGAGCTAATGAAGTTAGCATGCTACCAGGAAGTAGACGGACCCTAACATGACCTAAGAACATAGCGCAGCTCAGAGTGAGCAAACCTTTTTTAACGGAGTTTGTCTGGAGGAAACGTTTCTGTGGTTTAGTGAAAATGTCTAAAGTCCAAATGCTGAGATGTTTAGTCAACCAGCGACTAACTGCGGCTGCTGAAGAGATATTTGGTCTGTTTGAAAGAACGATAGCAGAGTACGAGGAGGAACGTTCTGCTTTAAAAGAGGACAACGAGCGACAACGGAAACTACTGGACGCTGTTTTCAACCCTCAGCTGCGGTTACACAGAGCAGGTTGGTTCACTTTATTACACAGAGCAGGTTGGTTCACTTTATTACACAGAGCAGGTTGGTTCACTTTATTTCTTCTGTTCATGCTCCGGCTGATAACGTTTCTATGTAGTTTGGAGTTTGATTCAATTCATCTTTTTTCTTCTTCTGAACTGTTCTCTCAGCTTCTAGATGACAGAAAATATTTACACTTAAAGTAAAGGTTGTTCTCTTTGATAACATCACATGGATTTTGCAATCTCGATCACGTGAACCGGTGTTACGTCCTTACTGGTTTTCAAACCTACTGGTTTCCCTTCAGTGCGCAGCAGCTGTTTGCTGTGTCTGTCTCCAGATTCGTCACACATTCACAAACATATTGCTGGAGATATATAAATCATATCCATTGCGGGGATTACGATTATAAGTGAGCACTACATCACAGTCACGTATGAAGAAATACATTGAAGAAAATATATTTATGGTAAGATCGCAGCGACCTGGATTCGAACTCTGTCGAGCAAAACAGTAATAATTCTAAAGAAGTTCACGCTACGCGATCTGCCACTTGCTCATAATGAAGTGTCAGCCATTCGGTTATTTATCCATTAAGTCATACCTCGTCAGTGTCCAGGGAACGTTTGGGTTTAGGGTGAACTGAAACCACTGGTTACTTTGAGCGTCTATTCGAACACTTCCAAACATATTTATTTATCAAAAGCACCTTATTTGTTTTAATAAGTGTTTGCAAACCAAATGTTATTGCCCTTTTGTTCATATAGCAGTACTTTTAAAATAAAAGTGCGCAATACACTACTTTTGAATTAATTATTGAACTTCGCCATAACAATGCGATTAATTGCGATTAAACATTTTAATCGTTGCCCAGCACTAATAAAAACACAGTCAAGGGAAAAAAATAATACCGTGATATACCGTGAAACCGGCAGAATCTTAAAAAATACCGTGATACACATTTTTGGTCATACCGCCCAGCACTAAACTGAATTCATGTTTGACACACAAACAGAGGTTATTAATTGACAGTAGGGCTGCAACTAACGATTATTTTAATAATCGATTAATCTGTCGATTATTTTTACGATTAATCGGATAAAAAAAAAAAAGCATTACTTTCCAACCCTTTATTCAAAAACAGTATGCTTTATGCTTTACATCTGCCAATTATATCGGGTTTTTTTTAAATAAAGTGCACAAAAATATGTATATTTTTGTTTAAAGGGACCTGAGCTGTCAGAACAATAAATCATTTATAAAAAATAAAGAAAAATACAAATCAGAAAACTTAACAGGATTTGTTTGAACGTCAGAACTTGTTCTCTACACTACACTCACAGATGCACACACTCACAGACGCACACACTCACAGATGCACACACTCACAGACGCACACACTCACAAACTCTCACACTCACAGAAGCACACACTCAGACACGCACACACACTCAAGTTCACTTGAAGCTTATTCATTAAATTATTACCATCATTGTAGTAAGTGCAAGTTAAGTTAATTTATACACCACATTTAAACACAGTTTAAGATGACCAAGTGCTATAAAAAAAATTAATAAGTACAACACACACAAATATATTTGGCAACAATAACCGATATGGGACAAAGCACAGAATATATATACATGACAACAGATTGAAAAATGAATGGGCCAAAAAAGGCGAGTGAATAAAAACGTGTCTTTAGTCCTGCTTTACTACTGTTATTAACGAGCTAACGCTAACTTGTCAAACTGGATAACGAGTAAACACCAGCACCAGAAGAGCTACTGGAGGGACGTTACGTCCCTGGTAGCAGTCGACTCCGGGGCGGCTGATCCGCCGTACTGTCGCACTCGGTTCGGCCATGCACGCCGGATACGCCCCGCCTACGGATCGCGCACCGTCAAACAGCGTTACGGGTCTCTCCGGTGGTCTTTCCTCTACCTCCGCTCTGCTCCGCGCTCAACTCAACTTTTTTTTTATACTCAAACATCTCCGCGACTTATTGAGTGGCGTAATAGTCGCGCGACACAACTAATCGATAATGAAATTCGTTGCCAACTCTTTTAATAATCGAATTTTATCGATTTTATCGATTCGTTGTTGCAGCCCTAATTGACAGGCTTCATCACAAGCATTCCAGTTAGAATTCACTCGGTGGGGCTTTTATTTTGAAATGGGAGATATTCTCCAAAAATATCTAAGACCTGAATGACTGTATGATAGAGAGAGACAGACGGAGAGAGAGAGGAGAGAGACAGACAGGAGGTCTAACAATGCCTCCAAGTCATGTGTGTGCGTGTAGAGAGAGAGCGCCTGCGTGCGTGTAACTGGTTGCCATGGTGAGGACACACCTGGTGTTAGAGGCAGACTGATTAAGAAACATTACAGTAAACAGTGATTTTGAACAAAACCCCTTCCTACTCTTAACAAAAAGCACGAGTGCCAAAATATGGATACCGTGAGAAAGATAAGGCTGCCGAACGCGCTGATGTGGTTTTTATGTTTGGTGTAAAAAAAATGTGAGCTCCAGAGCAATATACAAAACTGGTACCGTCTGCTTTCTTTGAGAAATGAGTGGTCAGATTTAACATGGAGTCTAATGGAGCAGTTGGTTGGAGTTCATGTCGCTCTGCGGCTCTTTGAGCCAGATGTGTAAGTCTGTTGGATTCCACAGTCATTTGTCTGCGACAAGAACATGATTAGCTACTTTTCCATCCAAAAATTATGTATGAAGAGTGAAAATTGTGTAGTCAGTGGCAAAAGACAAATATTTTTTTCACAAGAATCTCAAGCTCCTCTTCACTCTAGTGGTGACATAACGCACTCTAAACTGTGCAATACACACCCATTATAAAATCTGTAACAGACCCAAATTTTCCTGAAACTTAATCTGTGACTTCATGCCAACTGTGCTAGCTATCAAAATGTCCATTTAGCTCAATAAAGTCCAGCGTTTTGTCTACGTTTTAAACTTTGAATCATGTTTCTACATTAATGTATGGCTAGTCAATATGGACCCAAAGTTAAGTGTTTTTTTAGCTCTCTTCATGCCGAAAACCCATTCAAGTGAATGGAGAAATGTTGCTCCGTTTTTGGGAATTTTCGGGAAAACCGCTGGGCGAATCTCTCCGAAAAATACTTGGCACACTATTCCCGATCAGGCCGCACGTTTTGATGTATTTTTTGCGCAGGTGTTGGCAACGCTGTGTGAGGAGAAGCGCGCCAAACTTTTCTGGATAAATAAATATTAAGCCCGATGGATTATATGCAGTGTGCTTTGGCACAGGCAGATTTACTGCCTTTGTGCTACAAAGCCACACTGAATTAAAAAAAATCATACAACATAGACTAAATTATTAACATCAATTATTAACATCAATCAGTGGCGGTCCGTCAGGGCCTGCAAGGCCTTCTCTGCTGGCCTAAACAGAATCACAAAAAAAAAAATATATATATATATATATTTTTTTTTAATTATTTATTTAGGATGATGAAGATGAAACGAGGGTGGACATTTCAGCAAGACAATGAACCCAAACAAACAGCCAAGGAAACTCTCAACTGGTTTCAGAGAAATAAAATAAAGCTGCTAGAATGGCCCAGCCAATCACCTGACTTGAATCCAATAGAAAATCTATGGAAAGAACTAAAGATCAGAGTTCATAGAAGAGGCCCACGGAACCTTCAAGATTTGAAGACTGTTTGTGTGGAAGAATGGGTCAAAACCACACCTGAGCAATGCATGCGCCTAGTTTCTCCATACAGGAGGCGTCTTGAAGCTGTCATTACCAACAGAGGCTTTTGTACGAAGTATTAAATACATTTCAGTAAGCGTGTTCAATACTTTTTCCCTGTGTCATTCCATTTTATTACACATAACTTAATTTCTGAATTTATTTGGATTTCTTTGTATGTATGGATTACTTGGGTTGTTACCGACATCTGGTGAAAATGTCATGTCAATAGCACCTTTAGAAGTGTGTGTGTGTGTGTGTGTGTGTGTGTGTGTGTGTGTGTGTGTGTGTGTGTGTGTGTGTGTGTGTGTGTGTGTGTGTGTGTGTGTGTGTGTGTGTGTGTGTGTGTGTGTGTGTGTGTGTGTGTGTGTGTGTGTGTGTGTGTGTGTGTGTGTGTGTGTGTGTGTGTGTGTGTGTGTGTGTGTGTGTGTGTGTGTGTGTGTGTGTGTGTGTGTGTGTGTGTGTGTGTGTGTGTGAAATTCCAGTTCCCACGAGACTTCATTTAATTATTCTGCTAATGCTGTCCATTCAATTTTTCATCAGGACTGATATTCTCATATTTCAGCTCCCAAATTGAGAGCTAATGAAACAGCTTGGTTGAGGTTAGCAGCTAAAATAGTGCCGTTCAAATTAGCTAACTGCTGACTTTAGCAGCTAAAATAGTTTAGGTTTGCTTGCAGTTTGTTTATGAGCTCAAACTGTGTAGTTCGGGTTAGCTAACAAGTCAGATAAGCAGCTAAATTCAGGTTAACAGTTCAGTTTAACGTTACTAGCTCAGTGGTGGGCCGTCAGGGCCTGCAAAGCCTTCTCTGCTGGCCTAAACAGAATCACAAAAAAAATATATATATTTTTTTTTTTTTTTTTATGTATTATAATTTATAAAAATATTGTTCCCATTATCTTATTTTCTCATTGCACAGCTACTGTCTTCCTCAGTTGCTCTGCTTCCAGTGCAGCTTGTTTTAAGTAGAGCTTTTATCCAATCAGATTTCACCTCTGTCTCTCAGTAGAACAGAGGCCCCAGGCCTTCAGCCTCAAAAGTGCTTCTATGTGCCGTTTAAAATGAATCGGGATGTGTTCAACCAATCAGATCTTTAGTTTGATATGTTGGGCATATTCTTGAGTGTTAGCAGCCGCTACCCCCAGACCAGCCGGCCTACTCCACCGTCATCGTTACACGTCCAGGTGCTGCTTTGCCGCGAAGTCCAGGGTGTGCTGTGATTGGTCAGTGGGCGAGCACGTGACTAAAGTGAAACTTGCCAGCAGAGCTTAGTTGGAGTAGTACGAGTTCAAATTGAAAGATATGGAAGAAATTATAACATTTGTAGGGTTTTGCTTGGTGTAGTTTATTTATTTTTTGACCTAGCTTTGTTTTTGAACACTCAACGACTGAAGACTATCGTGAAACGAAACTTAACAGCAGAGGCTTGCAGCTCAGCCAATCAAATATGGCCAGCCTGACAAGTTTCCTGACTCTTCCACACACCATGACGCAGGGGGCTGAGACGAGGAAAGATATTGCAGAGCAGTACGTTTAATGTTTGGGTTGTGAGAGTAAAATCATGAGATGGTCTCCTTAACCCTCTGAGGTCGGGGCCATTTTCTCGATTTTTTAACGTTTTTTAATGTTTTCTTAAACTCACCTTTTAAGGCACTTTCATACATGCTACATATACATGTCTTATATCAAAATGTGCAGAACAATCTCAGCTACAGCTACAGCTGTATCAGAACGCTGCCGTTATCAGAACGCTGCCGTTAGCAGACGTGCTAACTAACGAGCTAACAAGCTACACTACACGATGTAAACAGTCCGTCCCCCCCAGTCCGTCATATGACGAACTTTAAACTCGTCATAAGCATCACATCTCGCTGTGTGAGTCTCGTACAATCTCGTGAGAATACGGACACGGAAGTGGAGAATCTACAGATTTCTACAGATATTCGAAAAATTTTTCTGTGCCGTTTTTCGACGGAGATATTTATAGAAACATAGAGTGAGCGCCGCTCACGCATCACTGCGCTCATCGACCCCCAAGGATCAGCCACGGATCAGCCACGGCTTGTCGTTAAGGGATGATGGTGGGTTCCACAGCCAGACCAGCTGAGAACCACTGTCCTACATGAGCACAGAAAACATTATATTTTAACAATTTAACAATTATAGACAAAGTTTATTAGTTCAGATTGTCTCATTGTTGTTATTGTCACATTTCAGTTTCATCATCTTTACGTGGATGTTCTCTACGGCTGACTACCAAGGTGGAGTGCTATTGGTTCAGAAACGCAGCGCACTGATGATGCACGTCCACGGTTACGTTGTGGCTGCTTCTGAAGGTTCTATCCACTGTTTCTACGGTGGCAGGTCTACGTACATTAGTCAACTATAACTGCCCACATGATCAGATCTCAGCTTGACTTTATGGAGGATGCAAGTTCTTTGAATACTTCTTAACAATGTTGGGTAGTGCCACACTTCTTTGCCATGTAAACTATTGATGACCTCATTGCTGCTGGTGCGTTGTCTTTCAAATTTGTGTCGGCATGTCTGTTTAGTAACTGTGCACAGGGAGTGTAAGAAGGAATGATGGCAGGAAAAAAAGTGTATGTACAAGAGACTATTTGCTCAATACTAATATTTCTTTGTAACGTCTCTGTGTGTGTTTACTGTTTTCCTGCAGACGTCCACCAGCTGTTGGTGGTTAAAGAAGAGGTTCCCCCTGAGCAGCAGGAGTGGAGCTCCAGTCTGGACCGGGAAGACCCAGAGCCCCCACACATTAAACGGGAACGGGAGGACCCAGAGCGCCCACACATTAAAGAGGAACGGGAGGACCCAGAGCCCCCACACATTAAAGAGGATCGGGAGGACCCAGAGCTCCCACACATTAAAGAGGATCGGGAGGACCCAGAGCCCCCACACATTAAAGAGGATCAGGAGGACCCAGAGCTCCCACACATTAAAGAGGATCAGGAGGACCCAGAGCCCCCACACATTAAAGAGGATCAGGAGGAACTCTGGACCAGTAAGGAGGGAGAGCATATTCAAGGTGTGGAGGAGGCTGTCAAGTTCTCATTCACTCCTGTGAAGAGTGACGATGATGAAGAGGAAGCTCAGTCCTCACAGCTTCATCAAAGACAAACTGAACAGATGGAAACAGATGCTGATGGAGAGGACTGTGGAGGACCAGAACCAGACAGGAACTCAGATCCAGATAGACATCCAGATACTGATGAGAAGACTGGAGACTCTTCCGACACTGATGACAGTGGTGATTGGAAGGAGACCAGAGAACCTCAGTCAGGTTTAAACTCTTTGAAACCTGATGAAGTCCATGTCGGTGATTCAAGATGTAGTGCTGGTGAGAAACTTTTTACATACTCTGACTGTGGGAAAAGAACTGGCAGAAGTGGAGATCTGAAGAGCCACATGAGAGTCCACACAGGAGAGAAACCTTTCAGCTGCTCAGTTTGTAAGAAATATTTTAACCGGGGTTCAAATTTACAGTCACACATGAGAATCCACACAGGAGAGAAACCTTTCAGCTGCTCAGTTTGTAAGAAATCTTTCAACCGGGGTTCAAATTTACAGTCACACATGAGAATCCACACAGGAGAGAAACCTTTCAGCTGCTCAGTTTGTAAGAAATCTTTTAACCATAGTTCACATTTATCGACACACATGAGAATCCACACAGGAGAGAAACCTTTCAGCTGCTCAGTTTGTCAGAAATCTTTCAACAGAGGTTCAACTTTACAGTCACACATGAGAATCCACACAGGAGAGAAACCTTTCAGTTGCTCAGTTTGTAAGAAATCTTTCAACCGGGGTTCAACTTTAAAGAAACACATGAGAATCCACACAGGAGAGAAACCTTTCAGCTGCTCAATTTGTAAGAAATCTTTTAACCGGGGTTCAAATTTAAAGAAACACATGATAATCCACACAGGAGAGAAACCTTTCAGTTGCTCAGTTTGTAAGAAATCTTTCAACCGGCGTTCAACTTTACAGTCACACATGAGAATCCACACAGGAGAGAAACGTTACAGCTGCTCAGTGTGTGATGAAAGATTTCGGCACAAGTCAGCTCTGAAGTTACACATAATTACTCACACAAGAGACAACCGGCTTTAGTGGTTCTGTTTGTATACAAAAGGTAAATCTGACACACCACATGGCACATAACGCAGGGGAAGAAATATGGTGCTTTTTTTCCTATCTTTATTCAAAAGCATGTTTTAATTTGAGAGCATTGCTTATTGATTCCATGTTCAGATTTTTAATTGTTTCCCTCAAAACCCTGTCCTCACACAATTAGCCCCCGCTTGCAATTAGTGACACAATAAACCTTGATTGCTCTGAGAGATCCATGCTTTGTTTAAGGTGACGCCTCCTCACGTTGGCAGCTTAGTACCGTCTTTAGTTTGATCCAGTAGACTAATTGAGTTTTTATTTTCTAGTTAGTGTTGGGTTTCTAGAGGGGTCCGGGGCACGCTCACCTGGAAGAAAATGTTGTTGTGAACTGTTGCACCCTTGTTGCCATATTGAGAGCCGTGCAGAGGCAATCCTTCAATCATAAATTTGTTCTGAGTTTGTAATTCAGCTCATAACAAAAGTTTTAAGAAACATGAGAATCCACACAGGAGAGAAACCTTTCAGCTGCTCATTTTGTGATGAAAGATTTATGCGCACCAGAGATCTAAAGGTACACAGGAAAGAATCCCCTTTAGCCCTTTTACCTGATCACTCCTCCGCATATCCCTTTGAGCGGTGGGCCCATAGGGCGGAGGCTCAATGTATATTTTTCGGGTTGTTCCTGGTCAAACCATATGTCTCATGTCCCGGAAACCAGACCTTCACCAGCAAGCTCCACTCCCAGGTCTGGCTCCAGAAAGGGGCCCCGGTTTCCCTTTTTTCGGCCCAGCTGCCACAACTCTTTTCAGATGGTGAGTGAATTGTTGGTCCGAGAACACAGGTCACACACACGGCCCTAAACCACGTTATGGAGATGATTTATTGGAAGGGTGTAACATTTAAGACGCGTTGCTTTCTGTTAAAGATCCTTGCTTTGTTTAAGGTGATGCCTCCTCACGTTGGCAGGGAGCTTAGTACTGTCTTTAGTTTGATCCAGTAGACTAATTGAGTTTTTATTTTCTAGTTAGTGTTGGTTTTCTTGACAGGTCCGGGGCACGCTCACCTGGAAGAAAATGTTGTACATTTTAAAGTTAAATGCATCAATCTGCTGCATTTTGAGACCAAAATCAAGAGGCTAGTTCTATGAAGAACTTTGTGTTCTTGTAAACAATTTTGTGATCTTCTTTTAGCGGTGGTGGAATGTAACTAAGATAATGTACTTAAGTATTGTACTTGACATTTTGATGGTACCTGCAGCATTAAAGTGTTCATTTATTGATCATTTTTAATTGATTCATGTATAATCTTATATACGCTTGAGATCAAAATTGTTTAAGATAAGTAAATGAAGTAACCTTGGATTGAATTACCTGTTTTGTTGTTGTCAAATATTTCCAATATTTACAGCTGATAACGCCGTTCCAAGCTTAACATTGTTATCTCTGTCGTTGTTGTGTGAACTGTTGCACTCTTGTTGCCATATTGAGAGCCGTGCGGAGGCAATCCTTCAATCATACATTTGTTCTGAGTTTGTAATTCAGCACCTGTAAATGTTTTTTTATAGTGTGTTTTTGTACTTAATTCACACTGTTTTCATCCTGTGTCTACAGTTTGTTAAATTTTTATTGTTTGAATAACTTGATATTTGATTGAATAATAAAGATATTCAGTTAGTAAATTGTTCCAGCTGTCAACATGTTCATGCAAGGTGGTAAAAGTTTAATTACGGGGGAACCAGCTCCCTTATAAGAGACCGTAGCTCTCCTGAACATAACAAAAGTTTAAGTTTCGGCATCTCCAAAAAGTGTTAAACCATCTACTCTGAATGTCATGATGTTAAGTGACAGCAAAGCTGTTATCAGACACCATGAGAAAACCCCAAAACTAGTCTATACTGAAGTCTCCACCAGTCATCTGACTCTCACCTTGCAGGTCATAGCGGTCTCTTGAGAGTCTCAGCAGATGGAGTTCTCAGGATGCTACCTTCTATTTTTTTACCCTTTACAAAACCAAAAACATGAGAAAAAGCTTAAGGACTGAATTAAACGGCCTGTTAATCTGCTATAATGTTAGCTGTAAGAATTAGCACGTCTTGCTAACGAGTTTACTACTACAGTAGTAACCAGTGGTGAAGGAAGTATTTGCATCTTTTACTTACCTAAAAATAGTAATACTCTTACAAGTGAAAGTTCTGCATTCAAATATTTACTTGAAAGTTCAAAAGGATTAAATTAACATCAACATCTATTTAAGGTTAATTTCTAAATAATATATTGTATTATAATTATTGATGCATTAATGTGTTCACCACTTTAATGATGAAGTGTCTTAAAACCTGCATTCCCTCTAATGTCCATCAGGGGGCAACTCCTCTGTAGAAGTCTATGAGAAAATGACTACTTCTCTCTTGATTTATTACCTCAGTACACATTGTAAACATGAGTTTATGGTCTCAATCTCTAGTTTCAAGTCTTCTTCAATTCAGCATGATGTTCATTTTTTTTAAATTACCGTCCATTTAGAGTGAAATAGACCATGAAGCAAGCTAGGTCTATAATACAATTATTAAAATGTTAAAAAGCGAAATATAACCTCAGATAGTGTTTTGAATATCACAGACCAGTAAGATGCCAGAGCAGGGCATGACCAAAACATGTGATTTAAGTTGGCAGGGGTATTATGACATCTGTTACAACTAGCATCTGAATCAGGGTGCATTTTAGCTAATCTTGCTTTTGAGAAATGAACTCGATGCAGAACTTTAAATTGTATTATGTTAAGTTTTGCACAAGAGGAACTGTCATTCACTCTTTGTAAAGCACAGTTCCACATGTCTTCTTCTACGTCACCCCCTAGTTCACCTTCCAGCTCACCTTCCCAGTCCGCCCTTATCTTCGCCAGGGTTACGTTTTTAAGAGAGGCTATACGGTCATGTATTCTTGAAATTAGCCTTTTTGAGTCAAATAGGAATTCTAGCATATCATCTAAGCCTGACACTGAAGAGATGTTTGGAAAGTTAGTGTCATGACATTTAAGGAGGTGGCGGATTTGGAAATATCGAAATAAACTGGACCGAGGAAGGCTACATTTGTGTGATAAATCCTCAAAGCTGGCAAATATACAGTTTATGTACATATCCTTAAATTTAACGATGCCTTTTCTTTGCCAGAGAGAGAATGTAGCATCTATTCTAGCTGGGGGGAAGAGGTGGTTATTGCATATGGGGCTTATGTTAAGAAGATAGTTAAAACCAAAGTTCCGTCTAAATTGAAACCATATCTTGAGGGTATTGATGACAATTGGATTGTTTGTGAAACGTGAGATAGAAACTGGACTTAAACTTTTCCATTTCTTCAGATCTAGTTTTACTTTCTCAAGTAGAGAAAAGAAGTTTTCTTGATAAAGGTTCTGCATATCTCTTGTGATGTTAATGCCCAAGTATTTAAAGCCATTTCTCGACATTTTGAATGGTAATACATTATTCTGAATTTGAAGCGCCAAGTTATTAAGAGGGTAGCATTCACTTTTACTAAAATTTAGTTTATACCCAGAAAATTTACCAAATCTTAACACGGCTTGGATAATGTGAGGTACACTTAGAATAGGGTCTGATATATATAATAATAAATCATCAGCATGTAAAGATCCTCCTCTAAAAATTCCAGTTATTGATGTTAACGACTTGAGTGTGATGGATAAGGGCTCTATGGCCAGAGCAAATAACAGTGGGCTGATTGGACAACCCTGACGGGTTGCTCTTGACAATGTGAAGTATTGTGATTGCCTACCATTTGTAACTACAGAGGCCTTGGGTGAATTGTATAGGAGTTTAATCCATGAAATCAGGTTAGGACCATAACCGAATTTCTCTAAGCATGTAAATAAGTATTCCCATTCAACCCTGTCAAAAGCTTTCTCTGCGTCCAGCGAGATAACCACTTCTGGTACCTCACTGGATGCAGAAGAGTGAATAATATTTTAAAGCTGACGGACGTTGGTAAATGAGTGTCGCCCAAAAATGAAACCGGTTTGGTCAACAGAGATCACTTCACTCATTGTGGTTTCTAGGCGTAGAGCAAGAGCTTTGGCCAGGATCTTAACATCACTGTTTAGGAGGGAAATGGGTCAGTACGAGCCACATTCTGTGTTGTCTTTACCTGGTTTAAGAAGGAGAGTAATTGATGCCTCATTCAGTGTTTGTGGCAGTGACCCACGGGACAAAGAGTCTAAAAACATATCAAGTAGAATTGGGGATAATTTCTTAGAAAAAGTTTTAAAGAATTCTATTGGGTAGCCGTCTGGGCCAGGTGCCTTACCACTTTGCATTGCCATTACCGCTTTAATAATTTCAGTATGTTGTAAAGGAATTTCAGTCTTTGTCTTATGTATCATGTTTATGGAAGGAGCCCGAAGGTTTTTAAAAAAAAGTTCCATGTCAGTTCTATCATTTGCCATTTCTGACGTATACAGGTTTGAGTAAAATGAGATAAATGTTTCATTAAGTTCTCCTGGGTTAATAGTTAATTCACCATATGCTTTCCTTATTTGTGGGATTTGTTGGGCAGCAGATTGGCACTTAAATTGGTGTGCTGAAAGGCGGCCAGCTTTTTCTCCATGCTCATAGACATAGCCACGCGATTTTAACAGCATTTTTTCCATCTTTCCAGTTGATAATAAGTTGTATTGAGTTTGCAGGTCAAGCTTCCTTTTATGGAGTTCAGGGGATGGTGACGTAGAGTACTGAGCATCCACTGTGTTTATTGATTTAATAAGCTGGTCTTGTTCATTTCTACGCGTCTTATTGGTTCTTGATGAATATGATATAATCTCACCTCTGATCACGGCCTTCAGTGTTTCCCAAAGCAGGGAAGGGGAGATGTTATCTTTTTTATTAGATACTAAAAAGTCATCAATTTTTTTGTTTATCAACTCACAAAAAGAAGCGTCAGCCAGTAAGGTTTTGTCGAGTTTCCAAGGAGGGTGTTCCAAATTATTAAAAGCCCATGTGAGATCTAATAACACTGGGGCGTGATCAGATTCAATTATAGTTGAATATTCAGCTTTCGTGACAAAGGGAAGAAGGGTTCGATCAATAAAGAAGTAGTCTATTCTACTGTATGAGTGATGCACTGGGGAAAAATAGGAAAAGGATTGACACAGTGGGAATAAAGAACGCCAAGGGTCGACACTTCCCATTTGATCCATAATAAGGGATAATGAGTTTGCCATTTTTGACGGTTTTGTAGATTTAGGATTAGAACGGTCCAATACTGGATTAACTGTACAGTTTAGATCACCCCCGAAAATTAGTTGTTGTGAGTTTAAATCTGGTATTAATGAGATAACTTTGCCTATGAATTTATCATCATCCCAATTTGGGGCATATACATTAACCAAAACGACAGGTTTGTGGAAAAGGAGCCCTGATACAATGACAAAGCGTCCCTGTGGATCTGAAATAACGATGATGAACTGAATTCTTTTGTGTATCAGTATAGCTGTCCCACGTGTTTTTAAATAAAAATTTGAGTGGAACATATGCCCCACCCAAGTTTTTCTAAGTCTGACTTGCTCTTTAAACAATAAATGAGTTTCTTGAAGAAATACAATTTCACATTTCAGATGATTGAATATTCTAGCTCTTTTTACAGGCCCATTTATGCCTTTTACATTCCAGCTATTGAAACACACATCAGCCTTACTCACATTAGTTCTTTTTTCCATGTTTAATCCAAAAAAAGGAGTACCGGTAGTCATATTTTGAATCAAAAATCGTTGCAACACAGTGCACAGCTCCATGGGTGACCTCTCTAACCAGAGCAAAAACAGCTTCAAGCTGCAAAAATCTAGGGGTGTACCGTCCCATAACCCTATCCCACACACAAACAAAACTAACATTAAACCTTTTGAGAACCTTATTAAAGTGAGAAGCTGCAGGTGGTGGGTGTAGACAAGTCCACCGTCTCCTGGATCACTGACGACCTCACAGGCAGACCACAGTTTGTCCGACTGGGCCGTGTGCTGTCTGATACGGTGGTCAGTGATACTGGAGCTCCACAGGGAACTGTTCTGTCTCCCTTCCTGTTCACCTTGTACACCACTGACTTCCAATACAACTCAGGGTCATGCCATCTGCAGAAGTTCTCTGATGACTCTGCAGTGGTCGGGTGTATAAGGGACGGGCGGGAAGAGGGGTACAGGGCAGGAGTGGATGACTTTTTGGAGTGGGCCGGTAGAAATCACCTGCTTCTGAACGTGGCCAAGACCAGAGAGATGGTGGCCGACTTCAGGAGGAAGACGATGGCTCCACAACCGCTGAGAGTTCTGGGAGAGGATGTGGACATGGTGGAGGAGTAAAAGTTCCTGAGTGTCTCCATCGACAACAGACTGAACTGGAAGGCCAACATCAACGCTGTGTACAAGAAGGGGATGAGTCGACACTTTTTCTTGAGGAAACTTTGATCCTTCAACGTGTGCAGCAAGATGTTTGAGATGTTCTACCAGTCTGTTGTAGCCAGTGCACTTCACTTCGCCGTAGTCTGCTGGGGGAGCAGCATTGGAGCCGGAGACACCAACAGACTTAATAAACTGATTAAGAAGGCCGGCTCCATCATTGGCTGCAAACAAGACAATCTGGAAAAGGTGGTGTAGAGGAGGACACTGAAGAAACTATTATCCATATTGGATAACCCGGACCACCCTCTCCACCACCTACTACACAAGGACAGATACAGGAGAACATTCCTGCCCTCTGCTATTAGTCTGTACAATAAATCACCTCTGGCCAGATCATCCTTCACATGACTACACACTGCTACACTGTTGTTGGTTGCTGTTGGTTGATCTTTGCACTACTGTTTTTTACCTAGTTAGTTAATTTAACACTATTCTATTTCATTGTATATACTGTGCATTTTTGTTATTTTCTTTTCTTATATTCTTATATTTAATATGTTCTACTCTGTTATTTTATTGTATGTATTGTGCATTTTTCATATTTCATATTTTTATTTAATACATTACTTCATTTGCTGAAGTATATCTTTGCTGCTGTAACATACTAATTTTCCCCTGGGGATGAATAAAGTATCTATCTATCTATCTATCTATCCCTAACCCTTGTATTTATATATTATTATATATATATTATATATTTATACATTATTATATATATATTTCACCAAATCCGATTATATATATATATTATTATATATATATTTATATATTATTATATATATATATATATATATATATATATTAACTAACCCTAACCCTTATATTTATATAGTATATATTTCACCAAACCCGAGAACCACTTCCTGAATCAGTCAAGTGGTATGGCTGGTTCGCGAGGCTTCGAACGTCACCATAACGTCATCAACACGAGCCTCGCAAAAATCTTCCTGATTACGCGACACACGCTTCGAATTGTCGTCACGGAAGAAATCATGGAAACCTTAACTATCAGAGTTTAATGGAGAGTAAACGGTGTTTTTGACGGAGTTTGTGTGGAGAGAAAGTTTGTGTCGTTGGTGGATTGTCCCCTGCGGAGCTAATGAAGGTAGCATGCTACCAGGAAGTAGACGGACCCGAACATGACCTAAGAGTTTGTCTGGAGGAAACGTTTCTGTGGTTTAGTGAAAATGTCTAAAGTCCAAATGCTGAGATGTTTAGTCAACCAGCGACTAACTGCGGCTGCTGAAGAGATATTTGGTCTGTTTGAAAGAACGATAGTAGAGCACGAGGAGGAACTTTCTGCTTTAAAAGAGGACAACGAGCGACAACGGAGACTACTGGACGCTGTTTTCAACCCTCAGCTGCGGTTACACATAGCAGGTTGGTTCACTATTTATTCTGTTCATGCTCCGGCTGTTAACGTTTCTATGTAGTTTGGAGTGAGACTCTGTTGATTCAATGAATCTTATTCTGATCAGAATAAGATTCATTGATTCTTAACCATGGGGCCGCGGCCCACCATTGGGCCGCGAGCGCCACCTTAGAGGGCCGCAAAATAATTTCAGTTTTCCACCTGTGGGCCGCGAGGGCCGCGGGACCGCATAGGTCAGACCTGGGCATTGTACGGCCCGCGGGACGTCGATGGGAAATTAGGAATGAAACGTAAATAATTGTAGCTACATCATGCACGGAATACAGCTGCATTGCTTTTATTTTGAAGGCGACTGCTGCTGTCTTTTATCTCAATTTACGTACGTTCGTGGATGTGCGAGCAGCGGCTCACTGCAATCCCAATAATAGCAGTGTCGGCAGCCGGAACCGGGCCGGTGTATTTGGCCCGATTCTGGGGTGTCATTCAGTCTCAGCCGAGTCGGCAACCGGACTCGGCCCGACGTGTTTCTTCCGGCATGCCGATCTTACTCCGGAGCTGGGCCAGGTCATTTTGGCTACCTGAGATGTGTTGGTGATGCAGAGCGACACGGACATCTGAGGCTTTGCTAGCTAAGCTGCTAAATCAACATGCTCAGAAGATGTTGGTTCTCTTTGGATCGACCTACATATGTGAACAAACATTCTCCGTGATGGAGTTTAATTAATCCAGATCCAGATCCTCTCTCACTGACATCACCTGTCAGCTGTCCTTCACATCTCACCTCACACATTCACCCTGACTTCAGAGCACTCGTTTACTGAACTAAAACACAGACAATTAGGTCATTGGACTACAAACGATAGTAATAAAAGTACTAATTAACAGAAACATGATTCCTGTCAGTGTTTTACTATTATATATAGATATTACATATTTATATTTGTTTGGATCATTATTCCTGCTGCAGATGTTTAAGGTGGAGCTCATTTTAACTCCTTTATACTCTCTGTTGTTCAGGTTGGGTAGCTAGGAAGGGTTTGACAAATTATAATGTGCAAAGTAACTAGTAACTAAAGCTGCCAGACAAATGTAGTGGAGTAAAAAGTACAATATTTCCCTCTGAGATGTAGTGGAGTGGAAGTACAAAGTTGAATAAAATAGAAATACTCAAGTAAAGTACCTTGAATTTGTACATACAGTACTTAAGCAAATATACTAGTTACATTCCACCACTGATCATAATATTTACTCTTACCACTCGCAGCTTATCAAAACCATACAATGTACTGCTTCTTTGTGATCATCACATTGTATCATCTCATTTATTTGACAAGGGTTTTGCTTGTTAAACTGTAAGTGGATTTAATATAGTTATTGAATACAAATCAAACATTGTTTAGTTTTGCATTACAGTGTCAAACCTTCTCATTTACGGCCCCCTCGAGTTTGAAACGTCGCTTGTTGTTTATGTGTTGAAACGGGAAGAGAGCTCGTTGCTCTTCCTTTGAAATAATAAAGTTGGTTAAAAACACACAAACGTCGTTGGAGCCTGTTTTGTGCAAACATGTGTCACGTAGAAGAACTCTGTAGCACAGTTAAAAGAAGAAGACAAATATATATAAAAATATAAATAAATCATATTTACGAGATTCAAACTCGTATCATTGTGTGGAAAAAAAGTCTGTAGTCAGAAGCACTCCCACTACACCACCATCAGCATACTGTGTTGTCTTGTAGGCTAAACTTAAACTACGTACAACACAGTCAGCAGTCGCTCCTCAGAGCAGAGGGCCACCAGATCAACTTGTGACCACACTGTTTACCACGGAGCACTCTGCCGAGTAATACAGAGCAGAGCAAAGCCACACAGCATCACAATATGTAATACATGGTGGGCACACTCAAGAAGAAACCGAGCCACGGTTTAGAGATAAGTCATCGGCTTTCCACACAATATACAGTTTTAAGGATGACCATTCAACCTGGTCAATAAGCTGGACACAAATAGTGCCATCATGTATTACATAGTGTGATGCTATGTGAGTCAAATGAAATGTGATTATGTCTTTTACTTATTAAACTCAAATTAACTCAACTGTTTGACATATCTGTGTTGTTGGCTGGTTAAATTCTTCATTTTAAGTCTTTTCTTGTTTGCTCTCATGCGTTATGTCCACATTGTGTATTTTCACCCCATGACAACATCACAAACATTTGCCTCATTAATTTGCAGCGATACCAAGACGTTTTGAATTGTCAGATTTAAAAAAGGCACCCGTTTGTTTCGGAAACCAGCTGTATTCTAAAGTGCTCTGAAGAACTCGGCAGAGTGCTCCGTGGTAAACAGTGTGGTCACAAGTTGATCTGGTGGCCCTCTGCTCTGAGGAGGGACTGCTGACTGTGTTGTACGTAGTTTAAGTTTAGACAACACAGTACGCTGATGGTGGCGTAGTGGGAGTGCTTCTGACTACAGACTTTTTTCCCACACAATGATATGAGTTAGAATCCCGTAAATATGATTTATTTATATTTTTATTAGTGCTGGGCAACGATTACAATTTTTAATCGCTATTAATCGCATTGTTATGGCAAAGTTCAATAATTAATTCAAAAGTAGTGTATTGTGCACTTTTATTTTGAAATAATATGAACAAAAGGGCAATAACATTTGGTTTGCAAACACTTAAAACAGATAAGGTTCTTTTTAACAGCAGTATTTCCTTTACACAGTAGCGATCATATTTCTTCACTATCTGTGCTCAGTGTGCTGACTGTATTTGAAACGTTCCACTGCTGTGCAACATGAATAAAATGTTTCAGCACGTTTCAGCAAAAATGTCTGACAGTCGGAGCATGTGAATGCAGCTCTACTGTTCATCAATATAATGCTGTAAAAAGCTCTCAGAGGCAGCGGCCGGGGATCGTGGGAGGCACAAGAGGGGGCAGAGCGGGATGAGGGACCGGCGATGGAATGTCTGGGGCTGGTGGCTGTAGTAGCCCCGAGGGACACTGGTCTTCTGCGGCTGGGGCGAGAGCCGCCAGACAGGGTAGAGGAAGTGGCTGCCGGGCCGGTGTCTCCGGCCCGCTGCTGCTCTGTCTCTTCTGGCCAGAGCTTGGGCCTCCCGCCTTGCAGCACGGTCCTCCGCCTCCACGATGACGTCGGACATCTCCTGAGCTGTCAGTAACCTGGCCTTGGTGATGTTCCTCCTGACCTTGCTGGTGTTGTAGTTTATTTCGGCCAGGAGGTGGGCCAGGTCTACTGTTATCCAGCCTGATGTTACCAGGGGATGGGTGGTGTAAGGATTAGGAGGAGGAGGGGCAGGTGGAGGTTGGTTCTGGGGAGTGTTCCAAGAAGGAGTGGCTCACTGCCGACAGATCTCCTGTAACACCAGAGAAATCTGCCTTCAAGGGTCCGAAGAAACTCACATCCAGAGGTTGAAGGATGTGAGACGTATGTGGTGGCAGGTACAGGAGAATGACCCCCTCCCTCTGTGCCGCCCGGACCAGCTCTGGATCCAGATGGGACTGATGTCCATCCATGATGAGCAGCAGCGGGGGCGATCCTGCACGGCGAACTTCAGGAAGCACTGTATTATATTGGATGTTTATCTACATAAACAATATTTCTAATCATAAGAGCCACTGCTGGCTTTCAATAAATGCACAGTCTGTACATTTATTGAAAGCCAGCAGTCTCACTCACTCTCACTCTCACACACACCAAAATTATTTGCATCATTTATTAGATCATTGTCCATGAATATACTTTATGTAGCCTGGCTTATGATAAACAAGAAAAACATTTTATTTTACATATGTCTGCTGTAATAGTTCAGAGCTAAAAGCAAACAAACAGCTGCCTACCTTCAACTCGCGCTACGATTCTTTGTCGTTTTTCCCGCGGCCACAACTATTATATCAGACGCAACATTTCTGCCTCCCTCCCCTCGACTACAGATTATGTCACACATCAATGCTATATTTTCATTGGCTAGACAAAGTAGTGTAAAGCTAGCTACAAATTTCAATCATATGCTAACTCATATTAAATACAGAGACACTTTTCAGAGTAAAGACTGTCGCCCGAGTGTTCTTTCTGTTTTCTCTCATCAAAGTCACTTTCCTTTAGTATTTAGACATGTAAACGTCCAAATTTGAAACGTAGATTCTTTGATATGTATGAATTAATATTACTTATGTTTGGATGGCGATCGCCGAAGAAAATGTCAGCGAATAGACCGGAAAGTGAGTCACGACGGAAGCGCTCGATACAGGCCAACAGCGGCTAGCGCTGTCCGAGGCAGGCCATCTTTACGTTACACTAAAAGTAAAGTTTGTTCTCTTTGATAACATCACGTGGATTTTGCAACTGCGGTCAAGTGAACTGTCAGCCGCGGAACCTTGGTCACGTCAGCCGGTGTTGCATCCCTACTGGTTTCCCTTCCTTGCGTGTGTTGTGTTCACTTAACAGCAGCAGCTGTTTTCAGAATCAGATTCTGTCGCCAGATTCGTCACACATTCACAAACGTATTGCTGGAGATCTATAAAACATATCTCATATCCATTGCGGGGATTACGATTGTATAAGTGAGCACTACATCACAGGCACGTATGCAGAAATACATTGAAGAAAATATATTTATGGAAAGATCGCAGTGACCTGGATTCGAACTCTGTCAAGCTAAACAGTAATAAATCTAAAGACGGTCACGCTACACGATCCACCACTTGCTCTTAATGAAGTGTCAGTCATGCAGTTATTTATCCATTAAGTCATACCTCGTCAGTGTCCAGGGAACGTTTTGGTTTAGGGTGAACTGAAACCACTGGTTACTTTGGGCGTCTCTTCGGACACTTCCAAACATATTTATCAATGCTTTTTCGCGAGGCTTCGGCCATACACCACCGACGCATTTTGACAAAAACAAATGTACTTTAGTGACGATCGTATTGTGAAAATACACTACTAATCAGAATTCAACTTACTTTGTTGACAAATTCTTTGCCACAGTCGGTCAGGATACGTTTTGGGGCGCCATACTTATGGAAAAAATCCATTATGCACGATGTCACTTCTTCAGCTCTCTTAGTTCTTAGAGGGTAGACTTCTAGCCACTTTGTGAAGTAGTCCACCATTACACGGATGTATACATAACCATTGTTGGTTAATTGTTGCTTGCCAACAAGATCCATCCAGACTAGTTTGAAGGGCTCAGTCACCTTAGAATGCAAACCAAAGCTTAACACCAACAAGACTCCATACAACATGTTAAATTGAAAGTGTATTCACCTCTACGGGTTATACTGAATTGTCTCCTTCATAGAGGTCCTGTTTTTCTGGCAGCATCACATTGGGCAATCTAACAAAGTGAAACTATTGAGAACACTCTGATATTGAATATGTTAATATTACCATAAGATTAAGAACGTATCGCTAATTTTAGTTGAAATGTCGGATAGATGTTGCTTTGCTTGAACTCAAGCAATTATTTCACACTCTGAGGGTCCATCGGTGCTTCTTTGTTTTTTGTTTTTCTAGATGTACGAAATAATTTTCTACTAAATGTCATATTAACCCCATTGTTCTTTTATACTGATGTTTCTAATTAACGTTGCGTGATTGCTTGATCCTGAATTTTGCACGGTGTATTTTCGTTTTTACGTCTGTGAAGCACTTTTTAAACTTGTGTAATATGTAAATAAAGTTTATCATCATTATTTTTAATATTATTATAATCTGAATATAATTTAGAAAACCCTGGGCGTGAACATTATACATTTGAAAAGCATTGATAAATATGTTTGTAAGTGTTTGAAGAGACGCCCAAAGTAACCAGTGGTTTCAGTTCACCCTAAACCCAAACGTTCCCTGGTATTAGCTATTATAAAATAGCTATAACTTTGTGATTCTGTTTAGGCCAGCAGAGAGAAGGCTTTGCAGGCCCTGACGGCCCACCACTGGCGTAGCGTGACCGTCTTTAGATTTATTCATATTTTGCTTGACAGAGTTCAAATCCAGGTCACTGTGATCTTTCCAGAAATATATTTTCTTCAATGTATTTTTTCAAAAGTGGCTGTGATGTAGTGCTCACTTATACAATCGTAATCCCGGCAATGGATATAAGATGTTTTAAAGATCTCCAGCAATATGTTTGTGAATGTGTGACGAATCTGGCGACGGAGGCAGAAAACAGCTGCTGCGCACGGAAGAGAAACCAGTAGGTTTGAAAACCAGTAGAGACGTAACACCGGTTCAGTCACGTGGTCACTCAGTGGTTCTATCCACTGTTTCTACGGTGGCAGGTTTACGTACATTAGTCAACTATAACTGCCCACATGATCAAATCTCAGCCGGACTTGTATCTACAGGAGACTATTTGCTCAATACTAATATTTAATTGTGTGTGTTTACTGTTTTCCTGCAGACGTCCAGCAGCTGTTGGTGGTTAAAGAAGAGGTTCCCCCTGAACAGCAGGAGGGCAACTCCAGTCTGGACCAGGAGGACCCTGAGCCACCACACATTAAAGAGGAACAAGAACTCCCACACATTAAAGGGGACCAGGAGGACCCAGAGCCCCCACACATTAAAGATGAACAAGAACACCCACACATTAAAGAGGACCAGGAGGACCCAGAGCCCCCACACATTAAAGATGAACAGGAGGACCAAGAGCCCCCACACATTAAAGAGGAACAGGAGGACCCAGAGCCCCCACACATTAAAGAGGAACAGGAGGACCCAGAGCCCCCACACATTAAAGATGAACAGGAGGACCCAGAGCCCCCACACATTAAAGAGGAACAGGAGGAACTCTGGACCAGTCAGGAGGGAGAGCAGCTTCAAGGTCTGGAGGAGGCTGATATCAAGTTCTCATTCACTCCTGTGAAGAGTGAAGATGATGAAGAGGAAGCTCAGTCCTCACAGCTTCATCAAAGACAAACTGAACAGATGGAAACAGATGCTGATGGAGAGGACTGTGGAGGACCAGAACCAGGCAGGAACTCAGATCCAGATAGACATCCAGAACCAAATACTGATGAGAAGACTGGAGACTCTTCTGACACTGATGATTGGAAGGAGACCAGAGAACCTCAGTCAGGTTTAAACTCTTTGAAACCTGATGAAGTCCATGTCAGTGATTCAAGATGTAGTGCTGGTGAGAAGCTATTTACATGCTCTGAGTGTGGGAAAACAACTGGCACAAGTGGAGATCTGAAGAGACACATGAGAATCCACACAGGAGAGAAATCTTTCAGCTGCTCAGTTTGTAAGAAATCCTTTACCCGGGGTTCAAATTTACAGACACACATGAGAATCCACACAGGAGAGAAACCTTTCAGCTGCTCAGTTTGTAAGAAATCTTTTAACCATTGTTCACATTTAAAGACACACATGAGAATCCACACAGGAAAGAAATCTTTCAGCTGCTCAGTTTGTAAGAAATCTTTTAATCATTGTTCAACTTTAAAGACACACATGAGAATCCACACAGGAGAGAAACCTTTCAGCTGCTCAGTTTGTAAGAAATCTTTTACCCAGCCTTCACATTTACAGGTACACATGAGAATCCACACAGGAGAGAAACCTTTCAGCTGCTCAGTTTGTAAGAAATCTTTTAACCGGGCTTCAAATTTACAGACACACATGAGAATCCACACAGGAGAGAAACCTTTCAGCTGCTCAGTTTGTAAGAAATCTTTTAACCATTGTTCACATTTAAAGACACACATGAGA